>CM051260.1:43823642-43926142 GCA_027921565.1 Artemia sinica | reverse complement strand
TGTGAAGGGACCTTCAGGAAGAAATCTGTATATGTACTACTAACCTATGTTGTTGTTGTTTATTTCAGGCCCCTTCATATAGCGTGTAAGAACGGACTAGGACTTACCTGTCAGGAGATGTTGTGTCATGGTGCTGATGTTTTTGCAATTGATGTTGAAGGACTAACGCCTTATTTATATTGTGCCCCAACGCCTGAAGTTGCCGAGTGCCTATTGATGACAGTGAATGTTCTTATTGACACTGTCAGGGGAATCAATAATAATAATAGAGCTTCCTCCATTTGTGATAGAAAGAGTAGATACAGTAAGTAATTCATTTTGTGTCTATGGAAACAGTTCTAATCTTGTTATTCCACGTTTGTCCTACCTAAATTTGACGTAAGTCGAGTAACGTCAGTGTAAGAGTAGATATAGCACAAGCCTGACTGAAGATACCTCCTAATGGTCATGTCTGATCAACTAGCTTAAACACCCCGCTATTTGAAGGCATTTTTTTTCTTTTTTAGAATAAGGGCACTTATCGTTACCATCAGGAGAAAGGCAAATCACCAAAAATAAATCAAAGTTGATCCAATTCGGTCTAAACATTATTTTAATCTTAATATTGATTACAAAGTAATGGTATCTAATTTTTGGGATTCTTGGAATATTTTTAAAGAAAGAACTCTAGAAAGAAATGTGAACTGTCAACTCTCATGACTATCAGTAAAAGGTCGCAAATAATTCTTGCTCCATGCTGGTAAACAAAATAATACTACTAAAGAAGAAACATTGGAGAAATAATTGATAACCACATAATTTTCTGAATTGCTTTTAGATTGATCTTTCTTTTATTTCAATCAATTTATATCGGACAACGAAACTTACTTGAATAGTTGTAGATTACAAAGTAATAGTTATTTCAAATTTAAGCCTTTGCAGCAAATTTTAGAACTAACATAAAAGAAAATTGGAAATTGAAAAGAAAATTTTACTTCTTAAAAAACAAAAGTATAAGAGTTCCAGTGTTTTCCTTCAAAATACTGCTCGAACAAACAAACAAAATATAAATGTTCTCCCATCTATCATGTACAACAAATTCAATAACTTGATTCTTATTTTCAAAAATAGAAAAACAGTTTAATCGACATTTTTTCTGTTTTATTCAGAGACTTAAAAAAAAAAAAAAAAAAAAAATCATGACCGTTATTATTCGCGATTTTTTTGGCAAATTAAGAACAGTTTCGGACAAGAAAACTGATGAATAGTCTCAAGTCAGGAAATGACGTTAGAAGAATATATATTTATAATCAAGGCCGTATCTAAGGGGAAGGGGAAAGGAGTTACAGCTTTTGAATGCTCTCCTCACAAATCTTTTGTTAGTAACAAAATACACATGAACAAAAGTTTTTTAGCACCTTTAAAAAAGGTTCTGAATCTAACTAAATGACCCTTGTGTTTAAGGAATTTTCTTAAAGAATTGGGACAAATGGTCGAACTTCAATGTAAAGAGGGATTCAGGGGGGGGGGGGGCAGTGAAGTAAAGTCCCCCCAGGGAAATGCCTCTGGACGATTCCTTCCTCGCTACAAATTCCCCAAGAAAATTTCTTGCGGACGATTCTGCCTAAACATTTTCCTTAGCGTAGCCTACTTTCATTTGAGAAAAGGCGCGTTTTTATTTAATTTCTGTTCATTTTTCAGTTCATGGTAGAATCCTCCCCCTCCCCCGCTCCCCCCCCCCCTGTGTTGAAAATTATTTCTGGAAGCCCCCTAATGGAAATTTTCTCCCGAGGAAAATTTCCTCATAGAGAATTTCTCCCTGTGTAATTTTCCCCGTTGAAAATTTCTCCTGGAAATTGTGTATAATAACAAATACTATATATAAGCAATTGCCAAATTTCATAGCTTGTGGCCTTTCCTCCGGGGGCTTTGGGGGTCATTTTATCCCCGAAGACATAGTTATTGGATCGGACGACCTTGGGGAAAAAGGGTTCAATGAGCCCAATCTTCTAGGACCATTGGTTCTATACAATCACCCCTGGGAATAACAAAGAAAAAAAAAACAAACAAGTAAAAATGCATACGTGATCTTCATTCTGGAAAAAATACAAAATTCCACATTTTCAAAGATGGGATCTGAAAACTCTATAATAGAGTTCTCTGATACACTGAATCTGCTGGTGCAATTTTTAATAAAATTGCTTGACTTTTTGGGGATTCCCCCCCCCCCTCTTTTGGAAAATCATGCAGATTTTCCCAGGCTCGTAGCTTTTCATTGGTAAAATTAAACTTATTTAATCTTATATATCTGGGATCGGCATAAAAATTCAATTCTTTTGATGTATCTATTGCTGTCAAATTCTGTGTTTAGAGTTTCGGTAAATGTTGGGCCGAGTCGTTCCTTTCTTATGCTTCCTTACCATGAGCTGTTTGGTTCGGGTAATTTTGATGACGGTGACAACAATTTTGAAAAAGACCCAGAATTGTAAAATTCAAGTGATCTTTTATTATTTTGTATCTAGGGTACTGTTTGCTGGTGTTGGCAAAAGAAACTATAAATAGTAAATTTGAACAGATTTATCTTCACAAGTATTCTTAATTTGTTGTAGGTAAAGCTGTAGGAGCCCTTTACTATTTATAACATTGAATGCCCATGCCTAGGTGTTCTTACTATATCTGGTTCTAGTTTGTCCCAAAAAAAACTATTTTTTCACTTAGAAAAATGAGGATTGACTCTTTTAAGAGGAAGATGTACATCCAATATATCATCATGAGGGACACAAGTTTACGAAAACTTCGGTATAACATTTCAAGGAGTCAATTAAAATTTTACACTTGGATAAAAACTCACAAAAAATTAGTGCACCTAGCCTAACATGGAATGAAAAATTGGAGGTACCCCATAATCGGTCAGCTAAAGCAAAAATTATAATATCAGTAATTTTATACAGCCAATATTAAGGGATATCGTCCTATAAAGGACGAGACTCCAAGGTATTTGCTTAGTACGTCCGTAATAGATTTTGGCCGTGGCAAACCGATGAAATCTGGTTTCTTCCTTTTACACGATCGGTCGTATTTCAAAGAGTGTACTAGGTAGAAAATTTCTGAATGCAGCACTAGAATTTGCATGTTGAGTGTTTGGAAAGGTCTGTCCTTAGCTCAAAATCAAATTTCAGTGTGGATGCAAAATGTTGGTAGAAAATTACACGAAGGGCGGTGCCCTTTTTTAGTGGAATTAACTTCATGTTCATCATTGCAATAGATGGTGCTGTCGTATTTACAAATGGTAATGCCATTCATGTTTCTCCCCAGCTGATCGCATTGAGTTTCCGACATTGCAACTGATGGCGTTGTAATACCTGCAACAAAATTAGTGTCTCCACTTCTATGATTGCTCTATAACGACAGAAATATGGTGCCTTCATAAAAAAGTCCTATAAAAAAACTACAATATTAAAGATAGGGAGTAAATTACCCGAAAGTATGCTAAAAATGATTATTATATTTAACATAACGTAAGACCACTGTACAGATGAGGTGAGAAGGAGGAACTGAGAATGGGGTAGGAAGGGAGAGAGATAATGAATGGTAACGAAAACCATAAGATATTTATATGCATATATGTCTTCAAACTCGTTTGACGATGACATAGGTTAAGTTCTGAGCTAGGTCTAATAGGCTATTCTATTAAGTTCTGAGCTATGTCTCATAGGCTAGTCTATTTACGATAATAAAATGAATGACCGTGTGAAATAGGATCCTTTTGTCTTTGATGGGATGAATCAAAAGAAACTGAAACTTTTGATTAAAGTAAGTGTTGCGTGAAAACAAGGTAAGAGGGTGAAGTAATTAAGCACTGCCGAGAAACATGAAGCGTATTTTTGGCTGGCAAGTTTCCAATGTTATTGTTAAGAATAAATTTTAATCTACAAAAAAAACTTATGTAAAAAAAATATTGGTTATGATTTAACTTTTGTATTCTTGTTCTAGGTTCATCAGCAATAAGTCGTAGTTCAATTCTCACTGTGAAGTCTATACGTGAATCATTGCGAGGAGAAGTTCACAGCGAGGAGGCTGAATAGCTTTAAATTGTTTGTCTTGTGATAGTCCGAATTATCATTCCTTCTCTTTTGTTTACTCTTCTATTGTCCTTCATTTTAAGTTTGTATTTATGTTTAATGGAAGGAAAAAATGGGATGTGATGAATTCAGTTTATGGGTATTTTCTGTATTTCTAACTAATTGCCTCCTTCTCCTGTTCAACTTCAACTTAATTTAGTGGCCCCTTTTACTTGAAAATATTCGCTTTATTTGAAAATGTTTTTTTTTCAAAATTTAAGTTAAATATTGACAAAAATTGTTTGATGGGAGGCATGGCCTTGTCTTTGGCTTTTCAAATATACTAAGCTTGTTGGTACACCTTTCTGACAATGAAGCTGCGTGTTACTTTCACGCTCATGTTGAGTATTAGTACCCCTTCTTTGCAGGTCATCATCAATAACCAGGAATTTGACTTTAATATTTAACATGAAATTAAATATTTTCTTATTGAAATCGTTTTCTTTAATTAAAAACTGGTATGCAAATGATCTGTTATACCATAATTAATTTTAGTTATAAACTGGCGTATGTTGCTACTGAATTTACTTCACTGTACTTCGATCTTCCGTCGCCCTGAGGGGAAACATTTGTACTAGAATTTTGCCAACTACTCATTTCCAAAAACAAGTGGATTTAAACCTTATAATTATTTTACGCGAAAAGAAATATCTTACTTATTGAAGCGGTTTCAATGAACTGAGATGCGTGTCCAGAAATGTATCTGTTACATCATAATCAGTGTCAGCTATAAACCGGCTTACATTTTTAATAATTTTTTTTTATTTTTCTTTATTAATAATTTATCTAATTTGTTTTGGTTTCCACCTGACCAGGAAACGATTGCGCTTAAAAGCAAAATTTAATGGAAAGTTTGGCATTAAAGCACCTTTTTTCAAGCTCATTGAAAAAAGGCTTACAAAAAAAGGTAAAACAGGAAAAAAAATGCAAAAGAAGTAGAGAGAAATAGAGCAAAATAGAGAGAAGTAGAGAGAAATAAGAGCTTTATAGTTTGAGCCTTTGAGAAATTTTCATTAAAAAGCCTTTGCAAAACATTTTGTCGAGACTTTCTGACAATTTCACCTGTAACTTAATATCATTTTTTATTGACCTCCAAATAATGTTTGATTCATGAATAAGTGGATTCAAGACTGTAAAAAAATAATTTAGGATCTGAAAACAGTGGCCACTATAACGGTGACTGGAAAATAGAACTCTTAGTATTTTTAAAGTTTAAGAGCCTTTTATTTAGAAGAATTTAAGATTTTTATTTTTACTTAAATCCAGTAAACCTTTAGTGATCATTTTTTATTTGAAGATTTTGAATTAGGCTGATGTGGACAATAAATATCCCGTAATTAGTAGGTTTCAACGTGAATATGATTACACTCCCGCAAGTCACTATCTTCCGGCATAGTTTACCCACTCTATTCCATACCCCCTTACTTATACTAAAGTATACTAACGAATTTGATTTCTAATATAAGACTTTTTGCAGTATTGCTTCAGTGCTATCTTTTCCTCTATGATCCATGTCTACCTAAAGAAAATTGAAAACAAAGGAGAAGTAGGCCATTGGGGTGTTAGCGTGGGTCAAGTAGCAATTAAAAAACAACTTGTGTCACAGACTAAGTAGCCTTGACCTGGGAAATTAAGAATGCCATGAGCAATGAACGGGAACTTGATGGTTGCTACTGATATAGAGCAAAATCGCAAATTCCCATTTCCCATGAACAAACCCCTTGAGTAGCAGCTTTGCTGCTGGTAGAAATGAGGTTTGGATATATTTGAAACTAAGAAGTATTGACAGCTTTATGATTTTTATAGGCAGCGCTAGATAGTGATGTTTCTTTTTTGTTTTTTCTTTACAACCTGAGTTTTCCCATAATCTTCAATACTGTCTTCAAAACTATATTAATCGCTATTGGTTCCTTCCATTTTACCTGTTCACTTCGAACAGTTCACTTTGAAACACAGAGTATTTTTTCACTTAGCTTCGGCTTCTTTCCCTTAAAATACTCGCGTAAAAGGGGTCTTAAAACCTGTAACAACTCTAGAGTCCTCTTGAATCGTTGCCTAATCTACATTCATAATAAGTCACTACTAAGTAGCATTATCACATTCAGTAAATGCTTGGAACCTTAAAATAACAGTTTTAAAAACCTGCAAAAATTCTAGTAGTAAAACCCCCTGTCAGATTGATACTAAAATGGAATGATACTACAATCAATACCTGTAATTAATTACTTTATTGCTTTATTTTAGACTCCTTTGACTTGTACCGCGTTTTGGATAAGGGAGGTTTAAGTGAAATGATAACATTTCCACATGACTTTTTTTCTTTGTTTGGGTGATATCTTTTTTTAGGAGCAATTTTTGTGGTCAAGGACAGATATGAACAAAGACAGACATCATTTAAGAAAATTTGGCCATTCAGCCTTATTTTAGTGAATGTTGATCTCAATAGCAAACAGAATGGGAAACTGATAGGGTAGTTGACTCAGGATCTTTAAAATGTTTAACAGGAATTAGAAAACTGCTAATGCCACCAATAGTGCTGCGCTACCTCGCTGAGCTAAGAAATTCATATTTAATTTTGAGCTATCACACTTTGGATTTCAATTAATGGTGAAAGCTTATTTGGATGAAACCTGCTGGCAAAAGTGTGTTTTCTGTTGTTTGTTTTATCTTAATTTCTACAAAAGCAAATAAAAGATTTAAGAAAATGCAGCAAATGTGTTTATCTAGTTTCCTTCTCGTTTAACTTCTTTGTGATGAACTTGAGTTTTCGCTATTTTAAGTTTGCTAGATTCCCTATGGCTTGGTTACTCTTTGCAGCGCATTTTACAATTTATGTGTCGGTTTCCAATTTACAATCCTTCTTCATTAATTTCACAACAGTGTGTAATTGTATGGTGCTGCATTTCGACTAAAGTTATATATGAATGTAAGAAAATACAACATAAATTATTAAAGACACAAGAAAAATGATCAAAAATGGTGACTTATAAGGGACTACAAAAAAAAGGTAACACAAAAAAAATGTAAAAGAATTAGATGGAAATATCAGCTTTATTGTTTAAGCCTTGAAGAAATTATCATGAAAGAGTCTGCAAAATATTTTGCCGATTAGAAGGAAGAAAATGAACATCATTAATAAATAGAAGAAGATAATATAGTAATTTTGGCGGTAACACAATAATTGTCAACGTTGTCTCATACGGGAACTTAACAGGGAAATTTTATTAATTTAATTGGCACTTCATTTTTCGCAACTAGTTTTTTTTATGGTAGAATGAGGGTCTGAAAAACGAGAGGCCTTGGCTAAGCATATTGACAAACAGATATTACATAAGAGCGAATGTGTCTGTCGGATGATCAAAAAATCAAATAAGTATAATCCTTTGTAGATGATAGCGATTCTGCGTGAAATACACAGAGATGAAACGCAGAAATAGCTTCCTTGTCACGTTTTTTGAGGTTTTTTATGCAGTTCGACAATAAACAACAAATACTGCATGGCTACAATAACGAGTTTTGTTTTTATTTAATTGCTAAAGTCTTGGAGTTTATCCATATAGCGTAGAGTAAAAGAGTTTGAACTTTCACATTAAGTGACCAGTATTGCAGCCTTCCAATTAGAGCCGTTATTAACCTGTAGATGCCAACACACTGGCCAATATTTTTTGGTGTCGTATGCTCGGCTGTCACCTCTATAAACAAAAGCCGAAATATGAAAGGTCATAGGGGATATTTCGTTGATTAGTGCTAGATGGTTAAGTTTGGAATCCTTTTGAGCTATCGTAAATTAGAAAAACTTTATTGTTAAAAATCATGTGTCAAAGTAGTACCGAGACCTGTGTAAGGTTTGATCAAACAAAATCTTA
Source organism: Artemia sinica (assembly GCA_027921565.1). Classification (NCBI taxonomy): domain Eukaryota; kingdom Metazoa; phylum Arthropoda; class Branchiopoda; order Anostraca; family Artemiidae; genus Artemia; species Artemia sinica. Next base: position 43,918,176 of record CM051260.1, on the reverse strand, counting down.
AAAATACACATTTACAACCTCCGAATCCCCTATATGCACTATTAAGGGCCAGTTCTCATAATAGCCAGTATTTTTTTTTTTTTTTTTTTTTTTTTTTTTTTTTTTTTTTTTTTTTTTTTTTTTTTTGTAAAGTTAGATAATAATCATGAAACGCTATTTATTTATTTTTTTCTAAAATATATCTGAAATGACAGATCCCTTTAACTGTGCACACAGTGCATGTCTCTCGTTATCTTTTTTTCAATTTCATAATTGCTGCACACAAGTTCATTTGTAACTATCGATGACTTGGTCTGATACTTCGAGTGTAATTACTACAAAGGGCCTCTATTTCGTTCAGTTTCATCTTCCTCTCCCTCTTTTTCTCTCACATTAATCCTGTCTTACCTAATTTAGAGCCTTTGTTACTTGATTAATGCTTTATATGCAAATAAATTATCGCTTATGAACAACCTCACGTTTTTTTTTTGTTTTTTGTTTTTAGAAAAAGTCTTAAGGCTTATGTTCTCTGTGGAACTTACGGATTTATTATTTCAGTCCTATGGTTCTAATATTTCAACGTAAGGTAACAATATTGCCATAATTGGATAGCTAAAATTAAGCTTTATCCATCTACAGAATTAGACGTTTGAACTTTACTTTGAGTTGTTTTTAGATTCATAAGTATGGTACAAAGGTATGTAAAACATGCAATAATACGAAGGTTTTTCCATTTTTTGAACAAGTTTAGTTCTTTTTCGGAGAAAATGTTTCTGGATCAATAACTGAATTGCTGCGAAACCAATAAACTCAGTTGTATGAGGCCTTTTATTCCGCTGCAAAATACAGCTGTAGACTCGTCTTAGAAATTATTTATAAAATGAAGAAAGGAATATTTCTATTGACATAACATACGTAAACCTGAGTTCTTCTTCTTCATTAACTCGTCCGCTTGGAACTTTCTTTCTTTTGTGAATTCCAGCTTCACTGAATGATTTTCGGGAAGCAATATTTGTCATATCTCGTCCTTCTACTGTAATATGTATATAAATATATATATATATATATATATATATATATATATATATATATATATATATATATATATATATATAATATATATATATATATATATATATATATATATATATATATATATTATTATTATTATGAATAATGTAATGAAATTAATATATGATTATAGACATATAAATATTTATTCATTGGAAATATTCCTTGATAGGGATTAATTTTAAAAGAGCTTTCCGACAACGAAGAGAAATGAAGTCGAGTAATAATTCAAAATTCAAACGACCAGAAATTACTGTCAAATAGAAACAAAAATTTCTACCTCTCCCCCTCCTCCTGCCGTCCTTTCTTTATAGACTCATTTATTTTATAAACAACTATCGTAGCCGTGGCTGAAGCCGTGACTAAATGGCGCTGTTTAGTACATTGCATAAAACTGGTCACTGGCGGTTTAAATAACTGACAAAAAAGGCACGAATGAATTGCTGTGATGGGTTGTTCGACACTTTGGCGGCACTAGTTGGTTTTTATGGCGGGTGTTGATGGTGATAGGCGCAGGTGGGGGAAGCAACGAACGGTGTTTCTGGGATGAAAGAAGAGACTGCCCGAAATTGCACATCAACTTCAAGCGCCTATCACGCAACGTTGGCAGTCGTAAGGTACTAAGGGCAGCCTCATAAGAGTTGTATTTCAGGCCTAGTATCACTTTCACTGCCCGTTTTTGAATGGCCTCCAGATCTTCACTTAGGTGGTCAATATTATGAGCTTGAGGGCCCCACACAGGACACGCATATTCTAGGATAGGGCGCACATATGTGACGTAAACCGTCTTCAGCTGACTTTGTGAGAAACCCAGTCGGCGCAAGGTAATTAGCGACCGTAGTGCGCAACTACCTTTTTTCACCAGACCGGCGATGTGCGCGCTAAATGAACAGTCGACACTGAAAGTAACCCCGAGAATCACTGAGGTTGAGGCAGTAGGGTACCACGGATCCGGGCATGAGAGGCCACGCTTAAGCGGATTAAACCTTATGACTTTTGTTTGATTCACACTAAGCTGGAGGTCATTAATGCTACACTGCTCGAGAAAGGATTTACTGATCTCACTGCTGAACTGGGGATACACGTCTGACTTTTCAGCAAAATATTTAGAAGTAGGGAGATATCGTCCACGTATTTGAATCTGTCTTCAAATACGCCCACTCAGAATGACGCCCAGATTTGAATCAGCCCACTCAGAGTTTAAGTCACTTGGGAAGAGGGCATAGACACACTGGTAGCGGTTGCGCAGAAAGTCAACAACTAAGAGCAAAATATGCTTCCTAGCACCCATCTTTTAGAGGTTATTTGCTGCTGTATAATGGCGGATCAAGTCAAATGCCTTACGATAATCGACTAAAAGCAGGTCAACGAGGCTACTGCCTTTGTCCAACCACTCGGTAATCAGGTGGTAGAGACGTACTAGATAACCCGTCGTACTACTCCCTTTCAAGCAGCCGTACTGAAACGGATCAAGGGCTGGCTGAACTTGGGCTAGGAGCTCTCTATAAATAAAGGATTCGGTCACTTTAGCCATATTAGGCGTAATAGAAATTGGACGAAGCTGATCACAGGATTTCGGGTCTTTGACTTTGGGTAAGTCACGCACGTAGGCTTTTTTCCAAGCACTCGGGAATATGTGCTCCTTGAACTACTGATTGATCACTGATGAGAGTGGTTTTGCTAGAAACATAGAATATTCTCTTGAAAGTTTAACTGGTAATTCTCCTGGATAAGAAGCACAGTTGCTTTTCAACTTTTGAAGTTCTTTATACACCGCGAACTCGGATACCTCAACGATTGTATCTTCAAAGACGTCAGCAATGAGGGCTTCGATTTCGGCTTCGGTGAAGGACGGGTGAGTAGTACAGATTGAAGTGAAAAAGGCGTTCACTTCTGCTGATTTTGTCAGCGTTCTATCATCTTTCTGTATCTTGACGTCACTGGTGGTACGTTTACCGGTAAGACGCTTGACTTAAGTGCCACTTGCGGGGCTCACCTCGAAGGACAGACGAGACTTTGACATGAACGTACCGTTTCTGCGCTGCTCGTAATAGTTTAACAATGCGGTTACGAAGTTTGTTTGCTTGAATAATATCACCACTGCGATGTAACTGGCATCGAGTTAAGCTAAGCATCTTGAGATCTGGTTTTACCCAAGGTTTGTCAGTGTCACTAACAGTTATTTTTTTCTCAGGGAAATGTTCATGATATTTACATAACAGCAAAGAGTTGAAAGTATCAACTGTGTGGTCGACATCTATCAAAGAGCAAATCTCATCGAAGTCAAACGTCCCAATCCACTGTCCGAAAGAACGAATTGCCTCTTTAGTCATAGGTCGAGTGGCAATTTTTACTTTACGTGGTGCTGGAAGGCCAACTTTGGCCTTCCAAAGAAGTGTGTTATGGTCAGAGTTATGCAACGGACCGAGAGAGCAGGGTACTTCGTAATAATCGGGAATGTTTGTGAAAATAAGGTCTAATATACTACCACTGACGTGCATTGGGATTGAGACAACTTGCTTGAGGTCAAGCATGCTGGAGACCCATGCCTTATTAGTCTGATTGAAATCGCCAGCGATTACAAAAGCAGGCGCTGCGTGTTTGCGGCGTAGGTCATCAGTACAGTTTTGGATGTACTGGATCGGTTCTTTCCTGTTCTTTGCACTCTCGGGGTAGTAAACTGCGGCTACAACCAAGCACGAATATAGTTTTGATAGGCGCTTTGGTTTGCATTCGACCCATATTACTTCATAGCATGAGTCACTGGGCTGACTTACAAGGTAAGTCTTCCCGAAAGTACAGGCCGACCCCGCCGCCTCGTCGGCTAATCCCTCGGTCGCGTCTCGTATTAAAAAAAAACACTTGTACCTTTTGATATGCCCGGTTTCATTTTTAATATCCCAACATTCTGTGATCACAGCAATGGGGGAACTCGTCTGTTTGAGAACTACTTCAAGTTCGTCGGTTTTGTTGTTTAGCGATCGGGCATTGCATACTAGGATATTGGGCAGTTTGCACTTCGGCAAGAAAAACTCAGGTGGTAGGGGAGGTGGGGTACTTGACAGCGACGATACTGGGTCATCATACCACGGACGGAGCGTAGGAGGGATGCATTTAACTACTGTCAGAATACATTCCTTTGCCTTTCTGAGAGACCTCGCTCTCGTGTTAGAAACGAGAACAGGGATAGCACAATTTTTATTTCTCTGGCCTCCTCTTTTCGCTCTGTGGTTACGGTCGGATCGCTGTTGACTTGTAGTGGCATCTGTGGCTTTTTCAACAGTCAAATGAGCCGTACGTTAACGAATATAGATGGCGCCACTGCCAGACGAGATGAATTCAGTTCGTATAAGTCAGCTTTTGCGTACTTTAATGCCATCGTTAGTGCACTAATGAAAACTAGGACGGTCAAATTTTCGATTATACGCACCCTCACAGCAGAAAAACCACGAGAAATTCACAAACCAAGCTATACTTGGACGACACCCAGGCTGCTACTTGAGCGCTCTGAAACGCCATCTCTTTACAACTAATTCTGTATTCACCTGAAGGCTCAATGAGAGCTAGGATAATTTTGCATTATCCTAGTAAAAACAAAAATTTCTACCTCAACCCTCCCTGCCGTCTCTTCTTTACAACTAATTCTGTATTTACCTCAAGGCTCAAAGAGAGCTAGGATAATTTGGCATTCAAATAATCCCTTGGAATATTTGAATTGTGCATTTTTGCCAAAGAATAATGATGGATAAAAATCACACGGAATTTACCTAAGATAGTGAAGATTGTTTACAGATTAAAAATATTTCGGCTCTGTACCCAACAGCCGTCCGCAGGAGACTAAGTTTACAAAATTAAATTCATGGTCTTCGTCGTTATTTAAAGATTGTGGATGTTTTTTTTTTTTTTTTTTTTTTTTTTTTTTTTTAGGGATAGAATAGAATATATTTTATTCACTGCAATAGTTGGAGCTAACGTGAGCATGTCGTGAAACAAACAAAAAAGACCCAAAAAAGGATAAAAGAATTAAATAAACAGCAAAAAAAAAAAAAATTAAGGCAGCAAGTGCTGTTTCAAGGTCAATAAATTAAAATGAGTCACAACAAAATTGCAAAGGATTTGCAATATCTCTCGGTACTAGGGATGATCGTGTCGGACCAAGGGTCCTAGAAGATCGGGAGATGGGCTCATTCGAACAAAAATTAAAGGTGCCTGTTTAAGCGACCAAACAGAATAGAGGGCAACTAGCCCTCTTCCCATGCCCCTTTTTTCTCCAAAGACATCCAAATGAAATTATGAGATGACATTACCACCCACAGCCCCTCTGGGGACGACATTACCACCCACAGTCCCTCGGCAAAGGGCTTTAAGTTTTGCAATTTGTCCATTGTTTACAATTGGCATTTGTTTTCGGGAGACATACTGACATTTTTCGCCAGGGAGTGTTCTGCGAGGGGGAGGGATTTCCTGCGGGATAATTTTCATTCGGGAGGAAATTTTCTAGAAAGATTTTCCCTTAATTAATCTATGTGATTCTTTTTATTTGGCTTTTTTCCTCTTTGGATGCACATTTTTATATATGGAGAGAATCTTACGGGAATTGTCCGGCGGAAACTTTTCAATGAACATCAAATTGTCCGGAAGGATTTTTTGTCGGGAAAATGTGAGTAATGTTCACAAGGGTGCTGCAAGGTGACGCCTTCTTTCTTATTGCACAAAAATGTTTCTGGCGTTTAATTTAATGCTTTAAACTTAATACCCTTAGTCGTTCTCGAGATATTGCAGATACGCCTTTTTGAAAGACTGGATGCACATAGAAGCTTTTGATTTAGTTAAACACACTCCCCAACATTCCTCGAAGTTTCGCTTTAATAAGTATAACCTTTTTGAACACACTTGAATCAAGCTTTCCCCTTTTCCTAACGATAAATCCTGTAACTAAGGATAAATTTTATAGTTTACAATCCTTGTCCTGGGGACTTTGGGGACCATTGTATCCCCGGAGACAGAGTTACTCTGTAAGTTTAACTTAATGCTCCCAGCTGTTCCTTAGATATTGCTGATTCGCCCTTTTGATAACTAGCATGCGCATAATATGTTTTGATTGTGTTCGGCATTGCTTTCCAAAGCTGTGGAGTGCTGTGTCATCCCTACATGCATAGTTATTTAAACTTTAGACTGTTTTGGACAAAATGGCTATTTAAAAATTATGATCGAATGTTTCGGAGAGAGGGTAGCTAAAGAGGGCATGGGATGCAAACTGGCAGCCGTCCAACCTCTTTAAAACTTCCCCCTCAACATGTCCTGAAAGATTCGACTTAATACCCTCTGCCGTTCTTAAGATATTGCAGATCCACCTTCTTGATAAACTGGATGCACATAGTGCATTTTGATTTAGTTTAAGATACCCCTCAAAATTGTCTAAAGTATCACCTTAACATCCTTGTCCATTTCGGGTTAACCCAGAATCAAAACTTCCCTTTGTCCTGATGATAAATCCTGCATGTAAACCATGGATAAATTGTATAATTTACAATCCTTGCCCCAGGGCTCTTGAGGGCATGGCGTCCCTGGGGGCATAGCTCTTAGAATTTTTGGCTAGTTTGAAAAAAATGACAATAACAAAATTTTGACCATTGTTAAGGAGAAGAGGCACGTAAAAAGCGCTAGGAGGGGGTCTAGTTGCCCTTCAATCTCTCTTCAGCTCCCCTTCAACATAAATTGAAAGCTTCAAACCAATACCGTCAGCCGTTGCAAAGATATTGCTGATATTCCCTTTTTACAACCAGCAATGCCAAAGTAATGCTTCCAACATTTCCTTAAAGTTTCACCTTAATAATCTAAACTTTTTTGGAGATTTGCGATCAAACATGCCCTCTTCGCTTAATAAAAAAAAAGTCTTTTTATGTTAACAATCAGTAACTTGTATAATTTACAGCCCTAGCACCGATGACTGCGGGAGAGGGAGGGGGATTGTCAACCCCAGAGGTTTAGTTATTTGAACTTTGGACTATTTTGAATATAATGGCTACTTCAAAATTTGATCGGATGAATTTGAGGGGAAAAGGGCGCGAGGGGGGGGGGTAAATAAAAACTTAAACAACCATATACGTCTTGAAAAGTTAGGAAAAACGAGGAATTCAATTTTTAATAAAGAAGTTCTTCAATGTTTAATTTAGTTTTTACACCAGCGCCCGCCAATTTTAAAAATAGAAAACAGGAGAAAATAAGCGAAAAATATGTATCATAATGGAACAAGTGTCTCAAGCTCTAGAACAAGTGTCTTTCCCGATTTTTTTAGCTGAAAGAAAAATCATGGTAATTGGATGAGTAGAATATAGGTTAACCCTAACACCTTGTCAAACAGTTCGTGGTAACGAACTGTAAGTAAGGAGCGGCCCGGCTCAATAGTAACCGAAACTCTAAAAAACGGAATTTTGATACCAATAGTTACATCAAAAGAATTGAGTTTTTATGCTGATTTCAAATATCTAAGTTTCATCAAGTTTAGTCCTACCAAACAAAAGTTAGTAGCCTGAAAACACTTGCCTTATTTTAGAAAAAAGGGGAAAACACCACCTAAAAGTGATAGACTCTTAATGAAAATTACACCAACAGATTCAGCGTATCAGAAAACTCAACTGTAGAGGTTTCAAGCTCCTAACTGCAAAAATGTGGAATTTTGTAACTTTTTGCCAGAAGAAAGATCACGGATGCGTGTTTATTTGTTGTTTTTTTTTTTTCAGGGGTGATCGTATCGATCCAGTGGTCCTAGAATATCACGAGAGGGCTCATTCGAATAGAAATTAAAAGTTTTAGTGCCCTTTTTAAGTGAACAAAAAATTGGAGGGCAACTAGGCCCCCTCCCACGCTCCTTTTTTTTCTCAAAGTCACCTGATAAAATTTTTAGATAGCAATTTTGTTCAGCATATTGAAAACGTAATAAGTATGTCTTTGAAGATGACTCTCCCACAGCCCCCGGGGGAAGGGCTGCAAGTTATGAACTTTTGCCTATCGTTTGCATCTAGTATTGGTTATTGGGAAGTATACAGACATTTTCAGGAGGGATTTTTTCTAGTGGGGGGAGGGGATTGCGTGGGAGGGTCTTTCCATGGAGGATGTTTTCATGGGGGAAGGGATATTTCCATAAAGGGGGCACTGGATTTCAAAGTATTATTTCAAAAACGATCAGAAATTAAATAAAAAAAACAAGTTTTTTTTTCCACTGAAAGTAAGGAGCAACATTAAAACTTAAAACGAACATACATTATTACGTATATGAGGCGGTTTGCCCCTAGTCAATACCTCACTCTTACGCTAAACATTTTTTAGTACTTTCAAAAGAGCTATCTATTCTAATTAAACGGCCTTTTTTGTGGTTCAAGGGTCATTCTTAAAGAATAGAACATAATTCGAACTTTAGCGTAAAGAGCGAGGTATTAAATAGGGGCAAACCCCTCATATACGTAATAATTTCTGTTCGTTTTAATGTTGCTCTTTACTTTCAGTGGGAAAAAACTTGTTTTTGTTGTATTTAATTATCAAACAGGAAATGAAAGAAGCGTATACAACATTGAACAGCTAAGACCCTAAGATAGGCATTAATTTGTTTATTATTAAAATTATTGAATTTGAATGCTTGAAGTTATTAATTGTTGACTTTTCTGTACGACCATATTTTTGGAAAAACTAATTATCCTTTTTTGCCATATTTATCCCTTCCAAACATTTATTAAAAAAGTTTCACTTTTATTGCTTGACTTCTGTCACATAAAGTACAAATATTATATTTATTGTTTCACTTCAGAAACCAATGAAAGAAATAAAGAATCATTCAACAGTAACAAATAGATTGAAGTCGCCCTTCGGATAGTTTAGCTAGCGCCTATATACATGGATAAGAAATTAGACAACCCCATGGAGGAAAATAAGAAATATTGCTTAATGGAAAACTCAAGACATGTCTTTAAATAATTTATTTGCAGATTTTTGCAACATCTGTGAATTTTTCAGTGCGAAAAGGCATTATCGTATTTGCCGAATAAGTTTCCGCATATTGATTTTACTGTTCGGTTAGGAAACACTTCGTTAGCAACCAGACCCTCCTGTCACGTACGGCACAAACTCCTTTCTCGACGCAGCTCACCCAGCGTACTGTCCGGTGGGACGGCCACCTGTTTTGCATGTCACGCGACACCCCAGCACGGGTCACATTCGACTTCAACCCCACCCTACACGGATGGAAGCGACCCAGAGGAAGCCCCCCCCCCCACTAGGTGGGAAGACAAAGCCGATGAATTCCTCGCTCAAGCCCACCTCCCGGTGGAAGGAGCTGCGAGCCAGGCAAGCGATAGGTCAACCTGGAGGCGCCTGGTTTCATCGTTCTCTACACCGAACCCTCAGCAGGAGCCTTAAGTCAAGTAAGTCAAAAGAAAAATCATAAAAAATCCTGGTTTTCAGGTATGGATGGACCTAGGATTGGGCCACCGGGCAAAATGTCTTCATTTTGATGTCCTTAGTACTTAATGAATTTAATGATGGGAATCAGCATGTCCAATTTTCTTTTGCGTCATTATCGAACTTTATTTCTTAGAGTTTAGGTTTATACTGACAAAGGCCATGCCTTTGTCATGATTCACGAGCGGTTTGAAAAAAAAAACTAAACCTTTTTTTTTTGTTTTTAGATCAGGGCTTAACAACTCCAATCTGAGATTCTCAGATATTTTAAATTTGAGCGTTTAATTTCCTTGAAGATTGCACCTCTTTTCTGGGTTGTCTCCTACTTGAAAAGTTACACGAAATTTCTTATACTAATAACTTTTTTAAGAGTAACTTTAAATTAATATGTTTTATATGACTGGAGCCAGCAGAAAAATTCATTTCATAGCTGATTTTGAACCCTTTATTGGGGGAGAAGGGGGTCGTTTTAATCACATTTGACACAGGTTGCTCTTGACTTGCCATTCATTATCAATGAAGGGTTTGAAACGGCAAACGTACATTACGTAAAATTGTACATTTAAAAACCAATCAAACTAAAACTACAAATATCGGTTAATCCCACAGATCAAATAAGTACAAAGTCCATGGTGGTTCTTTTAGATCTGAATTTAAATAAAAATTTAAGACTCACCTTAAACAAAAAAAAGTCTCTTCTTCATTTTGATCTCTGTGCAGGTGTTCGCAGTTTTGGTATGGTCACAAGGTGTTCTAGTGATCAATGCTTTTCTAATACCTTATTCTTCAAATAAAAACTGTAATCACTCCTTATACCCCTTCTTTCGTTGCTCCAATTGATCTAGTCCCGATTCATGCTCCATCACTTCGAAACCCATTTCACTATTCAGAATCTCATGTGCTTTGTATTTATTTTTTTATGAGAGCCACTCTCTTCTCACTGAAGAAAATAATTACAGACATTACAATTGATTACGGGCTCTAGTTGTAGGATTTCCAGGATTGGTTCAGCAGACAAATGAAGAGGTTATAGCTTTTCCGGGGGATCCTACCCTTGACAAACCAACAATGAAAGATGCAAGAGTTGAAATTTTTCGTTGAAACGAATCTCCCGCGCCAAATCTCATTTTTCCACATGTGATTGTTTTTCTTATTGGAGCGCCAATCCTCTCCACAAAAAGCTGGCCAATGTTGGGCTCAATTCATTCTAATCCTAACTATGCATAATATGTGTTTGCGTGGGTTGAAAACGCCCATATCCCCTCCAGCTTCATAAATAATGAAGTTTGATGGATCAACTTGATCCTAGAAAGGTTTATAATGTTTAGTTACAGTAAGACAGTCAGGTTATTAAGCAGGAAATAATTCTAAATGTGAGGGAGGGGGATACTGCCACATTGGAAGAATACATAAACTACAGACGAATTTTATTCGAAATGAATTTTAATTGTGGCAAACCAAGCATTTACCTCTCCCCTTCAGAAAGGAAAAATGGACCATAGGTGGAATATTTTGAAACGTATGGAAAAATATGATACTTCCCAGGCAATATTCATAATTCCGGAGACATATTTGAAAAATGTAATACTGAAACAATATGAATTGTCACATATTTAATAAAGATATATAAACCAGTTGTTAAAAAAAACCTTCGTAACTCTTGAGATGAGGCAAAGAACAGGATCAAACTTTAGGAATCCTTGAAATAGGCACATTCTTCAATTTTCTCTCGATCTCCATAAGCACCTGTAAATAAATCGCGAAATAAGATTAAAAAATAACAACAGCAAACATAACTAGTACTAAAGAGATGTGGACAAACAGGTCAACGTACCACTCCAGTGTCAGACAGAAGAAATTATTTTAGTCGGAAACGACCCATGTCTTTGACACGCCGGCAACATAGGAATATTTCTGTTGAAATAACCTAGCTCATTTACGCAGCTCAAACGGAGCAACAGGGCAAGCTAATTCTATTCTCAAAGTTAATTGATAAAGCTAGATATAATTAATTTCATTAAAAGACTGAAGGATAAAAAACACTGTACTTCGTGGTTTTTCTTGCACAGCTTTTATGTTTTATAATCATACTGAGTGTAGACATAAACTTGACTGGTATGAACAGTGACAAGCATACTTGTGTAAACAGGGGGAGTGAATAGCCCTGAAAAATTAGTAACTTGTAGCCTCAGAAGAGCATATTTCCTGTCTTGACCCCCTTCATTTTTTTTTAATGTCAACTCCAATTAAAACACCGCAGCTAGGTGTCACGAAATATCCTGAACTTCTAGAAAGTAGAGACATTTTTCCGTTTCATTTAGTCTTGACAACTTACGAGCAAGCACTTTCTGTGCTTATTTACGTTTAAACTCAATTTAGATCAATATTTCTTTAAGACACAAAAAAGGTTTATTTAGTGCAAGAGTCATTTGGAGTATTCACACATGAAATGGTATATTTATTTTCTCAATGAGAGCTGCTAATGACAATATTTGCACAAGTGTTTCGACAAACTGTCGCACAATTTTTCGATATTATTTAGTCAAACATTTCTCAGCCTTCTATTTTTTTTTAAAACGATTTTTAGTTGAGAAATCAACAGCTAACAATCAAATCCAGCCTAAAAATTTAAATCTTTTATGAGAAATTTTTCAAAAAGTTTCATGTTTTGTAACAAAAAAAGCCAGGTGAAAACAAGAATTTAGTAAATTTCCAAAACAGAAGTTTTTGGATTTGATAGTTCGTATCTTTTTACTTGAAATGACACCCTGCTAGCTTGTAGGTTTAATCACAAAAACGATACTAGCGAGTTACTCGTATACTTGGTAATATTTAAGAGTTTTACGTATATAAGAATACAGAATCTTACGTATATAAGGCATTAAACGTATCTTAATGGTTCTACGACTTTTAACACTAGTCCTCCACCACAACGCTCTTATAAAGCCCCATTTACAGTATTGTTCAAAGACCTTGCAATCAACTTTTAAACTTCACTTGCGCAATCTGAATTTGATCCACAAACAATGTCTCATATTAATTGGAAGAAAATGAGGAGTACTCGTCACTTGAGTCACTGCATCAACTATCTTCCTTGACTTTGGTATATAAATTATTAGATGGTGAACTGCTATCTTCATTTTCGGCCTATCACTAATCAGCATAATCAAAATACCCAAGCATCTTCAAACCTGCACAGACCCATCAACCAAACCTTGCCATCAGATTTTGCACCGGATATAACATGCGCAAAGGTATGGAGTCTGACCCCAGAAGAGCTGAGAAGTAGGATCTCCCTTGCCTCACTTAAAAAGAGAGTAAAATATCATTTAGCAGCATTACAAAAGAAAAGTTAATGGGTTCCAGATGTTTACTGCGCAGATGTTTATCTGGATATTTTGAAGCTCCCGATTTCGTTTGTCAGTCATATCAACCACTAGGCTTAGACAATGTTCAATTCCAAAGCTAACTGCTTAAGGATTGAACTGCTATTCATAAAATTGGGGAAATTAATCCGTACAAACAATTTTTCTACGATTAGAAGGCTATGGAATATACTTCATTTTAACAATCCAACCAAAATCCACGTTTCACTCATGCGTTTTAATTGAAATATCCGTAATAATAAGTAACATTAAATCTACTAAGAATTTTGATTACTTTTCGGATTAAGACAAATTTGAAGGCAAAGATTCTGCTTACCTCAAAATCAGTACCATTATTCCGAAGCTTGAAATTGGTATTATAGATGCTTGCAGGAACACTAAAACAGATACAAAAACGAATACAATAAACACTTTTACATAGATGCAGAAATTAAGGCCCATTAACATTGAGATTTTACCAATACCGAGATTTAGCTAGCACCAATATCAGGAATCAGTTGAAATCAAACCCGTTCACATTACAGATTCAGCTAGCGTCCAGAACTGGATTAATTTTAACAGTGTAAAATCTCATTGTTAATGGGCCCTGAGCATGGATTAGAGAAAAAAACTTTTTATACAATCCTGAAAAAGGCTTATGCCAGCTTTGCCTCTAATTCAGACTACATGTCTTAGCCTTTTCTCCAATTAGCCATAGCTTGATGGCAACTTGACTTTAATTCAAAATCAACGGACTCGGTCTCGACCTTCGGCCTCGACCTCGTTAATTACACCTTAAACATTGACAACGATAGATTTCGAAAAATACGTTTTTTCCTCTCTTTTTCTTTTTTTTTTTTTTTGGGGGGGGGGGCTGTTTTCATCGAAAATCCCTTGGTTGTTATCTCATTTAAAAAATTGAAAAATTGACAAATTTACCCTATATTTTGAAAAGAACTTTTTGCCCCCCCCCCTAGATTTTGAACAGAAATTTTTGCCCCCCCTCACTTATATTTTTCAAAACACCCCCCCCCACCCCTAAATAAAAAAAAAACAAAATACTTTGAATTGGCGCCATTGTTTTAAATATAATTTTCTTTCGGTTTTTATTTTGTTTATAAGAAGCCGTGATACGTGATCACTTATAATAATAATATACAATTAAAATAGAAATTACATTAAATAAAAGATCTAAAAATCTTGTATAGCCACTATTATGTTACTGTATGCTTTTTTTTAGGGCATTCTCGTAACTTGATTTGTGGTGTTTCAAAGAAAAACAGTTTCTTATACACATAAAAGAGCGTAATTATTCAGAATTTTGCTAGACTTATTTTTCGCAGAATTATCCAGGGATAAGAGCAAAGAAACATGAAACTGAATAGTCAAACTTGGAAACTTTTAGTAGTTTCTGTCCAGAACTACAAGTGCTAGCAACAAAGATAGCATAGCATTACCCAGTAGAATTAGAGTGAGAAGTGAAAAATACTACTTTAGGACTAGCGCCACAATCAATATTATGGTAGTAGAGAGTAAAGTAAAAAATAAAAATAAATAACATATACAGCTAGAAGTTTCCCGAGGAAATACCAGCTCAATTCATTCCTCTCCCCAAACACTGTTGTGAGTTCCAGACTTTATGTAATAGCCAAGGACCTTAGAATATCTTAAAGCCCAAATAAGCTATTTTAAGGGGTCTCCGCCGGGCTTTCCGTTGACAGCAGAATACACTCTGTAGAAGTAGAACTTAAAGGGGGGAGAACAATAGAACACCCAATATAGACAACGGAGAATATGCTTGAAACTTTGGAAAACATTCTGCCCTCGGGGAATCTAAATCATCTCGGATTTTTCAGCTCAAGTTTGCCTACAGCTGGATTTTAGTAACATAAGTTCTTTGGTAATAACCAGACAGCTTTCCGTAATATTTGCTTTAGGTCCAACATAACACTTTTACAGCTTATTGTAAAGTTACGTCAGTTGTATTATTATATGTTTTTTCATAGCTTTCATGAATTTTACGCATGAAACTTAATGATGAGCTGCCCTTGCCTAGTCTTTGCAAACGAAATGATTCGATTCTCAGTACGTATATCACAGAAGAGCGGGGCTTTGGTCGCTTGGATATGTACTCAAGATGGACTAAACCAGTGTCTTTAGCTGTTATACTTATTTGTAACTATATAGCCTGCAAAGCTATTACTGCATTAAGAGCAAGCCGAGGAAAAATTTTGAGACTCCCGAAATACAAATCTAAAACAATAAAAACAAAAAAAAGCCCGGCAAATTGACTCCAGAGGCAAAGGGCGTTAAACCTTTTCGTTCATCATTATCAAGAAGACTTGGACGTCATAACTTTGAAATTACCTCGCAGTCTTCAGGACACTAAAGGTCACTAACCACTAACGACTTCTTGGCTTAAGTATTGATATAGCTTAATTTTTCAAAAAGGGACTTGAGAGTTGATTTAGGGACCTTAGCTAGATTTAGAAACTTTTACGAACTTTAGGGACACAGTGGCGGCCCTGGTAAACCCCTTTAAATCCATTATTCTGCCAATTTGTTTTCTTAAATGGACGCCCTATTTCCTTAATCCTGCTCCTTCTGAAATTTCTGCGTTCTCCTTTAAATTGCTCGGCACTACAATTTCATCCAATTTCAAGCAGGATAAAATATTGTCCATAAAGTTAATGCATATATTTCTCTTCTGAAACTTCCGAAAAAATTGGCACCCCTACTCTTCATTCTTTAAGGACTCATACTTCCTTTCTCCCCCCACCCCTATCTCAAATATGCTTGTCCAATTTAGCACCCTGGCATAGACAGGGAAGTCAGGTAAAATTGAATTTGTACGAAAAAGAGCCCTGTGTATCGTTTGCAAAGAAGTTAAGGTCCTATACTCTCTCGTTCTAAAAAAAGGCTAGGTTAGAAATGCTTGAGTTCAGAAAAGGTATGTTTTGCCTCCGATTCTTTAAGAATGCAATGACAAACCCTCTCACAAAGCCAGATATTGAAAAATCTTTCTCAACTTCTTTGCAGAGAAAAGTAGCTAAACATCCCGCTAGTTGCCTTTTTTTTACAATTTGGCACTGGTGCTGCTAGTGTTTTGTAATATATATATATTTTTTTAGTCTTACCGGTTTTTATCTTTTTAGCTTAAAATTATGACAATTCCCAGCGAAAGGTTCATTTTTGATCAACGTGTAACTTTTCATTCTGAAATTTTCAACTTGGGCATGCTTTGCCAGTTTTTTTTTCTTTAATTATCATTTTTTTATGATTTTTTTTTTGTCATGTTTTTAAGACTAATTTTATTGAGTCTGAAATTCGAGTTTTATTGAGTCTGAAATTCGAGTTCATTCGTAGCCTTTTCTTATGGTACTTTTTTGCCCCTTTTTGACATGTCTCTGGCCTTCATTGGTTCTCAGACCCTACAGAATAAAATATTTACAAGATTCCAGTTCAAAAGGAGTTTTTTGTTTACCGTACTGCTAGAAACTCGCAAAGAATGCGGTGTTGGAGGAGCACCTCAAAAACCGCCACCTCCATATTATGCCATTATATCATACGTGGAGTTCCGGAGGTAGATTCAGACTTTAGAGACGTTTAGTCCCAATTCAAATTCCTCACAAGATTCCATTTTTAGCCAGTTGTGAAGTGTCCACATTTTCTCATAAAATGTGTCTTTGAAGAACTGGACAACTGCACAACTTGGGGCCCTAGCTCTTGAGGTTGCGTTGATTATGTCCCTACTGGAAGAATACTTATTGGACCTTTGATCCAATGTCATTGCGAGTTACGGGGTAACCTAGGGTATATGTGGTTGCGCAAGGAGGATCAGTCCCCTCCAATCATTTTCGGCTCTTGTAAAGGTAACAGTAACTTTCAATTTTCAATTATCATCAATTATCAATAAAAGCATAGTAATTTTCAACTTTCTACCAAATGAACCCTCTTTCCTAGTTTCTATGGTCATTCCTTTTATATTAAGTAACCAAAATTAAAGGGAGACGTATATTTCTTTATTCATTCATTATGGCGTAAAATAAATTTTACCCTGCCATCATACATGTTCTGATCACACATTGTTGCTTATATAGCAGCATATATCTTTTATTACAGTGGGTCCGTTGTGAACGTTACGGAAAGAACATTTTTGGCGTTAAATGAGTCAAAACTGAAGGAAAATTATAATGTTCGACGTAGCTTATTATTCATAGAAGAAAATAAATATTTAACGAATTATTCGCTTCATTCAATTTTTAGGTACAAATCCCAGTAATTGAATTAATTATTCTAAAAGAAGTCGACATTTACAGGGTATGGTACACAGGTGTATGATATCAAGTGATAGAAGAAGAGGTAAATTTCCTCCTTCCCGTCATCAATGTTAATCAAGTGGCTCAAAGAAACAACTGATCTGAAATCTTGAATTAAAAATACATTCAAGTCCAATATTGAGAACATTTTTCAAGAAACTGTGGCTGAGCGAAATGCAATAGGTATACAGTCGTTCAACTAAATGCCTCCACCCTTAAAGCCATGTATACTAATGACAAACTTACATCTTTCGCAACTGAAAACTGTTTCCCGTATTCAGCTCCTTGTCAAGTCGTTCCATTTCTTTTCTAAGTTTAGCTACCTCATCGTCCAGTTTCTGTCTCTGATTTTTCAGTTCATTCAATCGACCTAAAATAAAAAAAAAAAATAAAAAATCCAAATCATCAGTCTACTATAAGTCTAGTCAACAGCCTTCCCTCTAAAGAAACAACTGAATATCAAATACGGTACCCATCTGCAGTAGCACAACCTGGTCTGTACTTCAAAGATGAGCCTTTAGGAAGGCCCATCTAAAACTGGGTCTAAAACCGGGGGAAAAGTGCATAAACTCCAGAAGTGGGCCATGGGGTGAATGACCACCCTGGGAAAACGAATAATTATAAAAAAAATCGCTTTAAGACTTGGGCCGTTGTTGATTAGCCCTCCTTTATTCTAAAAAATATATATAACCAAGTCATTTACATTTTAATGAAGATAATATAACCTATTAGCAAATTTATAGTACTTGAAGTTACTACCATCACAACTATTCACTGCAGAACGAATCACATTGACGGCCGCCATATTTTGTCATTTCCCCAAAACACTAGTAGATTTCTATTGACTTTTAATCGTCTATAAAGGAAACTTACATTTTAAGATTTCAAACGCTTTTATGAACGTTTGAAGAAACGTTCTTTTAAATGTACTTATAAATCTTCTCTAGACGAGAAAGAGACGAATATTTTGGTCGGAACAAAAACTAAGCCAACATGTAAATTCTCTGAAATTGGCGATAAACTCCAAAACCAATTTCATGTTGGCTTTCTAAAAAGTTTTGACTCCCAATTATTACAATGTGCCTCATGACTATGTCTATGGTTTATGTTTTCTCTTTTTTTTTCTTTTTTTGTATTTAACAAATATAAATTTTTCCGTGTATATATCAAACTTACATTTTAAGATTTGAACGCCTGAAAAAAAGTTATTTAAACTATGCTTATAAATCTTCTCTAGACGAGAATGTTTCTTCAATGCTGAAGAAAAAATCAAGTTTAAAACAAATAAAACAATTACTTTCAATGTATAATTCATTTTTAGCAAAGTTAAGCAATTTACAATATAAGGATCCTTTTCAAGTTTAATTTCCATTAATTTTCCAACAACAAACTTTAGGATTATCGAATATGCTAGAAAAAGCCCGTCCCCCCCCCACTAAAAATAGTTGAAAAAAAAAACTCCAAAATAGAACACTATTAACTCTCCTGCTAGAATACTATCAACTCATCGCTTACTCTTTCGCGAAATCTCTCTTTTTATTACTCATTACAAAACCCATTATATAGTATGTACTTTATACTAAGAAAAAAAAAGGAAAATAGAAAACAAAATCCTCTGACTTCACAATAGACAAACAGATACATTTAAGTAAACAAAAAGTAACAGCGATTTATTTTTACATTATATGCAAAGTCTCAACTATACATGAAACAATAGCAGAGAGTACCCAGGAATGGTTTCTATCATTCTATAATTTTTTGCAGCTTCCTCATCTCTCCCTCTCTCTCTTTCGCTCTAAAAATGTAGCGCTTTCCTCCATCCTATGCCAAAAAACACCAATTTTTGCCCAAAGAGCGTTAAAGTGCTGGCAATTAGAATTCTAAGATTGCCATTCAATTTGCCATGGTCTAAAACCCTCAACTGGAGGTTTGGAGGCCCCTTCCTCTTGATATACGAGGTTATTTTTGTTTACTCTTGCCTGTTATCATCAATTGAGATTATAGATCACTAAAGGGCGAAAGCTTTGAGCTTGATTTAGATAAGTATGAAACAGCTTGTGGTAATGAACTGTAAGTAAAGAACAGCATGTATCCATAGTTAGAAGTATAGACAGGTTAGCATACATCTTCTTATTTATTTCTAACTTTTTCAGCTAGGGCAAGCAGGCTACTGCAAGATCGCACAAAGATATTTAAAGGCTCTATTAATAGCTGCTGCATCTTATAAATTCGTCCTAATAATTCACTTAATTGCCACTTGACCCCAAAAATGCCAATTTTGTGGAAAGACTGAGGGGGTATAAAGAGGGTATCATTGTAAACTTGACGGTCGAAAACACTTGGCTGGAGGTTCGAAACTCCTCAATTGTATATTTCCTCTCCCGTCACCTCTTAGTAAGCGGTAAGTTAAAACACTCTTGGGGCAAAAAATGATAAAAACTTGAAAAACTAATGAAAAAAGCTATTAATTTGTTTTCATTATCGAGAAAATAATTAATATTTCTATGTTAAAACTCTAAAGAATGCCAATGACAACATACCCCTTGGAGTTTTTATTTACCTGACAAAGTTACAAACTCTTGTGGGAAAGTTTAAGGGATGTGAGAAACAAAACCTATATTTAATGCCCTATTTTAACAAAAATTATTGTTGAATTCTTTATTTTCTTCACTTAAATTAAACAAAGATCTTTTTGTAGGGTTTATTGTGAATATTCAAAAAACAAAACTAAAAACGAGCAACATTAGTTAATTTTTTTTTCAGAAGTAAAAAGCGAAGTTGAAACTTAAAATGAACAGAAATTGTTCCTTTGCAGATCATGCAAGATATATCTACAAAACTAGCACAAACAAACTGACAATGATATTTTCCAATATCAGTTAGCTTCTAAAAACTAGCGTCTTACTGAAAACTGAGCTTGGATGAGTTTTATTTTTAGAGGATTGTAATTGTGCTGCAAAAAGTTATGGATATCACAGCCGGTAAAAGACCGCTAAGAGCTTCATAAATTAGCCTTCTATTTTCTGAAGAATATTTGTTGAATATAGAATTATTCTGTTGAGAGAATCTTGTCTTTTAGGGGCAGGTTTGATGTTTTCAGTAAAGCACTAGTTTTTAGAGTTAAACATATATTGGAAAATACCAGGAATCAGTTTATTTGAGCTACTTTTGTAGACATATCTTGCGTGATCTGTGACTCAGTTCCGTTCGTTTTGGGTTTCAACTTCGCTCTTTAGCTCTACAAGAAAAACTTAATTTCTCTGAAATATTGTGATGCAGCAGCAAAACTTTTGTTGTTTTGTTTAGGTAAGTGATAAGGATATAACCTCTGCAGTTTAAAGGGAAGTGTGGACCTCTAGCCAGATCGATGATAATGGTATTACATTTTTGAAACCTATGTTTAATTTTTATCTGGGGCCAAAAAAGGATGGTTTTCACTATCTGAACCTAGTTCCCATAACTTTCACTTTTCAAACCATGTTTCTGGTTTCGAGTGGGAAACTCTGTCTAAGGACGCAAACAGGAAGCAGGATTTTAAAATTAAAGTTAGCCTAAAATCTAAAAGTGCTTGAAGATGTGCAAAGATTTCCCGGCATCATTGCCAAAATATCTTCTAAAAATAAGAAACAAAAGATTTTACAGATAAAAAAAAAAAAAATCATTTTCTTACGGGTCCGAAAGCTACTTTAACTAGGCATTTCTGTTGAAGGTTTCAGTTAAGTTTTGTGAGATCATTTTCTCTGGTTGAGACTGAGGTAGAGAAATGGTATCATATGTGCATTCTAAGCTTTAATGTAGTTCTCTCATTGCTAAAGAAATTGGAGGTTCCCTTTGCTACTCTCTTACCGGTATTAGAAAGTTGTCCCATGACAAGAAAATCTACTTTTGAATTAAGATGGATAAAATGTTCTCTTTAACGCTGATGCTGAAATGCTCCTTGAACAGCTGATATCTAGTCTAAGGATTAACGACGCTGAAATGCTCCTTGAACAGCTGGTATTTAGTCTATGGATTAACGACGCTGAAATGCTCCTTGAACTGCTGGTTTCTTGTCTATGGATTTACGACTCTTCCTTACTACGAAAATCCTTGTGTCGGTTCTACGGCAGCAGAGACCGAACCTTGGGCACTACATTGTCAAGCAGAGATCAATCCACTGTGCTACCTCGGAAAAAACAGCTCGTTTCGTTCACGAGATACAGCAGTTCGAAAATTTCAAGGGGCTGACAACTGCTTTCTTGTGGTACACACTAAGGAAAATAAAAAATGGAGAAAGACTAAATTCAAAACAACTGATTCGCTAAAAGTACAAACTGGAGGAACAATTTGTTCCCCCTGCAAATTGTCTGGCAGAAGAATAGACATGTTGTAGCTTGTTTGAACCAACATCACACAAGGATTTTCAACTTATATGATTAGGGACCTAAAGTAGGCCATAAACCCCACAAATATCCACCATCAGCCTTTCAACTCAAATTTAAGCAGTATTTTTCAAGTTTGTTTATCCCCCCCCCTCCCCTGGAACTTTGTGTAAGCTGTGATGTGTTTTTATGAATGCTGTTGGATACACATCACGGACAAACATGTCAAAATCTGGAGAGATCTCTCTAGAGTTACTAGACACGCGCAGGGCAAGACTATGGAATACACAACCGAAATCAACAACGTGTGGATTGTTGACTTTCACCAGAGCCTTCAACCCCGTATTTCTCTCCCATATTCACAGAGGGATTATCCTATCCAAACCCTATGCAAGTCTCTTTTGAAAATTCCTAACACGAAACAACTTCTTCCTATTTTAATAATCCTGGCAATAACTAATATTTACTTTATAAATTTTTTATTCTGCATTGCCAGAATTGTTGAAGAGCGCAAAAGAGGTATCTCTGTCAATCTTTTAAGCGTTTTTCTATCTTTCTGCATTTTATAAGCAATGTATTTGCAAGTATTATATGTATATTTTTCAATAGTGATACAAATAATTGAATAAATTGTTTCTGTAATTGTTTTCTGTAAATTGAGTAAGTGCCCTGGAGCAACAGAGTGGTAGGTTTCAGAGACATAGTCTCTTTCTTTAACCTCCAAAGGGAAGTAATATTGGGCCAAGGGGACAGAGAAGATGGATTTTCACCATCTACCCTTTCTGGGCCCAGCCAACCTTCTACACAAAAGTGACAAGATTCAGTAGTAATTTGGTAGGAGGTTGACTACAGGCAAGAGAAAGTTAATCTAACCTGCTGACTTTTACAGCCCAGGTTTTTATGACGGTTTCATCATTGCTTGGGAATTTCTCCTCTATCACAAAGAGAGACTTGTAAACCAGAATTGTAAAGCTTGGTCATCCCCAGGGACGAGCTTCATTAGATATGTAACGGTTATGAATAATAGTGCAATGCAATGACGTAGTTTAGAAATATTATTATTGTTTATGTGATAATCGTTTAGTAACAGACATAGAATCAAATAGGTTTTACCATCAAACATTTAGGAATAGGAAACAAAATAGGTGTCATATTTTGAGGAAAAATAATGTATTTTTAGCTATATGCTGCAGTTTCAGAAAAAAATAACATAGATTATGTCAAGTTTTGTTTTGAGGCAAATTAATACAGCATTAGCTTCCTGTTTCTCTTGGTTTAAAGTTTAAGTTGATTATCATTTTGACTTCTGGTCCTTTTAGGTTTTATTTACTCGGTAACAGGAATTTCCGAACATTTTAACTTATTATACAACTAGATTTCTGCCTATTTTAGGTTTTAACATCACTCTTTACCTTTCTTTAAAAACTTTTGTCAAAGACGTTTTTTTTTCAATTTGATTCCTTTAAAAAAATTTTAATATATAAAATCACAAATTCTTCAACTTGATACTGAAACAGATTTTCATCTGAAATTTAAACCAGAAAACGTATCTTTTGTATGTATAGTGGAAAGAGAGTGTGGCCTTTGCAGGTAGGGGAGACCGGCCCACGATCGGCACGGCCGACGATCGGAACGGCCCACGTTCGGCCAAAGCAAATAATCTCAATTTAAAAAGAGATGAAGACTTCTGGTAGATTGCAAAAGCCCGCCAGATGGGAGTGTATGTTTTTAAAATGGCTGCCCTTGATTAACAATTTTACCAAAAATACCAGATTGGATCGTGTTTTATGGTGAGTAAATCCTGAATTTTGTTCAAGTTATGTCTGAAGCTCTACGCCTAACTAAAAATACTTGATAGGACAGAAACTCACGTTGTAGTCTCTGATTAACTGCCTGTCTTTTGGCATCTTAGAAGACGCGCCATCTTCACCGGTCTGCTGCTAACATTTTTTCATCCCGTGAGATGGCGAATTCCCACGTTCGGCCACAATGTCCGGGACAGGTTCGGCATGCCGAACCAAGGCGTCCAAATGTGGGCCATGTTTACAAAAGCTGAGTAAACAGTATATTTTGAGAATATCATATCAGTTTTTCTGTCTTAGTCGACAAGAAGTCAGTCAGATCCTCTGCAAGTTCCATGGGTGTCCCTAGAGGAACACTGCAAGACTACTTGAAAAAAGTTGAGCAGCTGAATATTCCTCCACAAAGCCTGGACCTGAGTTTCTTTACACCCGGTTATAACAAGACAAATATTGACTGAGGAGTAAGAAAAAGCACTAGAAACTTACCTGAAAACGATAGCTGATATGCATTTCGGCTGTACTCCGCTTGAAGCGTGTAAACTTGCATACAACTATGCCATTACTAAGGGTATAAAACTACGAGACAACTGGAAATACGAAGCTAGTGGAGGTGGAGGCATTGCAGGCGAGGATTGTGTGATGTGGTTTTATGGCTAGCCATAAGACTATCAGTAAAAACGCCAGAAGGTACAAGCCTAGGACGGGCGACTGCTTTCAACCGTCACACTGTGGGAACTTTCTTTGACAACCTGGAGCGGGTCCTAGACAAACACAAGTTCAGACCACAAGACATCTGGAATGTAGACGAGTCGGGTTTGAAAACCGTCCACAAACCTGGTAAAATCCTTGCACGGCGAGGGCAGAAGCAAGTGGGGAAAGTCACGTCAGCAGAAAGAGGCCAGTTGACCACGATGTGTGCTGGTGTTAATGCCACTGGGAACACAGTCCCTCCTCTGCTTATTTTCCCAAGGAAACAGTGTCTGGAAATTTTACTCAAGGAGCTCCACAGGGTACCATCATGACCGGCTCAGAAAATATTTCTGGCTGGATGACTGCCTCCATTTTTCTGCTTTACTTGCAGCATTTTATCAATCATGTCAAACCCTCCAAACATTCCCCCGTACTTCTGGTGCTAGATAACCACATCAGCCGATACACCCCTGAATCGCTTGATCTGGCTAAAAATAATGGCGTTGTACTTTTAACTGTCCCTCCCCATACTGCTCACAAACTACAGCCTCTAGACAGGACAGTCATGGGGCCACTCAAGGTCCACTACAGCGGGAAAGCTGCAAGTTTAATGACTGCCCATAAATGTAAAACTATATCAATGTATAACATTGCCGAACTGCTGAGGAAAGCATATCCGAAGGCTTTCACTGCTGAGAATATCATCAGTGGATTCAGAGCAAGTGGGATCTACCCCACAAACAGAGATGTCTTCAAGGATTATGAGTTCCTCTCGTCCTATGTCTCAGATAGACTACCAACAACATCTAGTGAAGCAACCACCGATGAAGTGTCTATGCCCAGCGCAAGTCCTGTGGGACATTTAGACTTTTATTTTAACATAGACGCCGATACTGAAGCAGCACAGGTTCCAGCTCCAAATGAGGAGCAAAGATCAGCAGATGATTCGTTCAAAGAGATCGTCGATACGAACCCCTTCCCGAAAGGCTCACCACGAAAAATTAACAGGAAAAAAAATATGAAAAATAAGTCATCAGTGCTCACCGACACCCCTGTGAAAGAGCGCATTACTGCCGAGATAAACGCTGCATCTGCCAAGAAAGCCCTAGTCCTGGAAATGAAGAAAGTCAGAGAAGCGAAAAGGCTAAAAAACGAAAAGCTTGTTTTTCTCAACAAGAGTCGCAACGAGAGTGACGATTCTGACATAGGTGAACCTGTATACAACGACTCTTCAGACTCCAGTATGAACATTGAAGACGAGCCCCCTGCCAGCAGCTTCCAATTTGAAACTGAGAACGTCAAGGTTGGCGATTACATTCTTGTTGGGCTGAAGAGCAAAAAGGGAATCCATTCACTATATTGCCATTATCAAAGACGTAGTAACTGAAGAACTTGAGGTCCAGTTTCTAAAGAAGACAGGAGTAAGTGACTTTCTGCTAACTGACGAGACAGCTAGTGTCTTAAAGACGGAAGTTGAAAGGAAACTGGCACCACCGACAATTGCAGGTGGAACGTCAAGATTAGTGAAGCGGCTCACTTTTGGTGTTGATCTATCAATTTACAATTTGAAATGAATATTCTGTCAGTTTTTTTTAACCTTACTGAAACTGATTCTCTATCTTTTTATACTGATCATACTCTTTTATACTTTTGTAGCCGTAAAACAAGTTTTAACGTTTTCCTGGACACTTTTCTGTTTGTCTTGTCAGGTGGCCGAACGTAGGCCAGAGACGGCCGAACCAGTACCGGGGTGGCCTAGGTTCGGCACTTTTGGCCACTTGGAAAGAGCAGCTTCCAGCTAAAACAGTGGAGGAGTATTCCAAATTGTTTTTTTCTGGGATGATACCCACTGAGTTACCTTTGCTTTGGCATACTCAGCAACTTCATATCGGTTAAAATAATGCCTGGAGAATTGAAAAAGTCAAAACCTGCCGATCGTGGGCCGGTCTCCCCTATTTAAGTTAACTGCAATTGTTTTGGTTTTGGAAGCTCCTCTTAAAGACGAAAAAAAAAATGTTATTTGAGTTCCAAAAGATTTATTAATGGGACCTTGAAAAAAAAACTGCTCTTACATTTGCCAAAATAAAAGAAGGGTAATAATGAAAGAACTTTGGTTTTCATTTGATCTACTCAGGTTAGTCTTGAAAGAATTTGGCTAAGACAAATCATGCACTTGAGCATATCTAGGTAGATTTAAATTCTCCTTACAGGTAATGCATATAAGTAATTGCCCACATGTTTTAGTTGGCTTCAGGATATGATAAAAAAAATTTCGTCTGACTCTTATAATGTCTGTTCTTTGTATTGAGTTAAATAAAAAATAAAAAAGAATGAAGGTGTTTGACTATCTCTATTGATAAATAAGATAAATTTTAAGTTAAAAACTATTACTGAAATGAGTCTTTGTATATTACATATCTGAGCTGCATCAATAAATGAGGGGACGGTATCAGCTCATTTATTATTGATGCAGCTCATTTATTGATGATTTCAGTTGAAAAAAAAAAATTCATTCTAACTGAAGCCTTCATTACCTTGATTCTCATGCAAGTTTCTCTTCAAGTCATCAAGTTGAGCTTCCTTTTTTCGAGAAAGATCTTCAAGATTTTCGTTAGTATCCCAGATATCAATCACATCCTAAAATATAAAACAAATACGCCTAAAGACCTACAAAAATTATTCCAAAAATTGGTATCTATTTTATAAAATGTGTTTATAAAAACCTGGATTCACATTCTTTACAGAACAAAATTGACAATTGTTTGTTATAATTACGAGGCACCAACGTAGGCAGGCTTTAGAACCTACCACCATCCCCTAGATTTCAATAATGTAATAACTTACCCTACATTTTCCAAGCTTTCTATATAATTAGCTGATTTTTGATGAATTTATATCAAACTTGCACTCCACCTCCCCTTCATCAAACAATTATTGAAAAACAATCCACATCTTGTGCATCAGGGAATTTTTTCAAACAAGACCTTACATATTGTTTCTAAATTTCAATACGCATTCTGTACATTAAAGATTGGATCATTAGCCAATAGCCTTTCTTCAGCCTGAATTTTCCCAATGGAAACCCCTCCCAAAGAAATTTTGACCTGAAAATATAGGCTACTTGATGAAATCAGAAAAGCATATCTTCTGAGCGCACCTTTTACAGTCTTGTTGCATAGACCCATGCTCAACAGAAAAAGTTCCAGATTATAGGAATATCTAACATACTGACGCTTTTGCAGGGTGTTCGGGACTAGGGTCTGGCTTCCTTCAACACGTCATGATTTTTCATTTAGGATTATTATCACCTGTATTTTTTTTTTTACTGAACTTGAGGTTCAGCAACTTGAGGAGTCTCTTTACATAAATGCCGATGTATGTGTCTGCCTAAAAACATACACTGTTTTCAGTGTAAAATCACCGAAACAGCCACCAATGAGTGGGTTGATCATATTTTTTCTTCTTTTTTTGTACAACTCATCATCCCATGGTTGAATTTCATCTTATCACCAAAAGCTGAAATAAACCCACTGCATTGAACCCAAAAATGAAGTCTTTGTTTCTTTTTTATGTCTAGTTAGGGTGCACTTCAGTTTCTAGTACCTAACCTTTTCCAGCTGCCTAATACAAATGCCATCAAGTGATGGCATTTCCTTTAACATGTCTTGTTATGGTGCTATTCTGACTTCAGCACATTTTAACAGCTATATTATGAACATAAAATTTGTATATAACAAACCACTGAAATGAAAAAAAGTGTTTAAGTAGCCTAGCGTTTGCAATAACTACATGTGTAATTATTATCAAGTTCAGGGCATTGATATTCTTCATCATACCATACTTCCAACCTTACCCCAAAACCTCCAGCCCAAAAAATGCAAAATAGAAATGCTTAATCTGATTTCATACAAAAATAATTGTGACCAACATTGAAATAAGGTTGTATAGCAATGATTCATTGTTGATTTAACTGGACCAGCCACCACGCTTGACTAGATTTTGATGCAAAGTGCGAGGTCAAATGCTGGAAACAATCTGATAGCAGAAACCTATTCCTGTTGCTCTTGCATCAAAGTCAAGCATTCGGTTAGTTCAGACGACCCATTTCTGAATCATTGCTATCAGTATCAAATAACGGACTAAAACTGCATTTACTTGAGTCCAGGCTCAGAGTTTAAATTCCATATGCATATTTCTGTAACTTGAAGTACATGTATTCTGTTCAAAACTGAACCTTAACAAATGGTGAACTTGTATGTATTTAAGACTAAATTGAATATATTTAACAAACCGTTTTGACAGATATAATCCTCAGATGGCTGCCTTGGCAACAAAATGAAATTGAAAAATCTAAAATTTCCTTTCCTTGTTTACCTTAGTCTCGCATTGGTTTAGCATATTTTTTTAACCCTTTATACACTATTGTCTTCTTTTAATTTTTTTAAATTATTTTAATTTATTATGAGTAGGCAAAAATTTTGAATCTTGGTCAGGAAAGGAAAAAAATTCATTCCAATCAGTGAAGTTACAACATTTTTTTTTTAAATCCCACCTCCTCTCCTCTTGGTGACATAATAATCTTTTTCACTTAATTTTAAACTTTAATGTCACCTACACTAATTTAAAAACAACTTTTATTTTTTTGAATTTTGGATTTGGGTAGCCAAACATAATTGACAAAGACAAGGTATACTACAAAAAATTCAAAACCGCAAAAAAGTACCATTCCCGGTTTAGCAGGCTGCCCTTCTGCCATAGGGCACCTCTTTCACCGTGGAAATACGTTAATAATAGACAAATAATTTTCATAAAACCTTGTTCTCAATCAACTATACATCATTCTCCATCCTCCCAACTGTCCCTCAACCTGAAAACAAACCTAGGAGGAGTAGAAAGATGTGCCCTTACAATATCATTAGGCACGCCATTCTAATCCTTCTTTTATAACAAACAAATAAACTACTAAAACCTTTTTAATACCCATTTGGCTACTCAAAAATCAAACAAAAACCAACAAAAAAAAATTAATATGATTTATCATAATACTAACATCAATTCCTCAATTTTTTTATTTTTATTTTATTTTTTTTTTATTTTTTAATTTTTAATAATTTAAACCATTTAAATCAAAATTTTCAAAATTAAAACTCAATTTTACTCATCCATTCCACATCTACTCTCTCCCTCCATACTCGGCTCCGTCTCAAGTCATCCACATAACTTTCAAGCCAAACATTCGCCAAAGGAATTTTGACCTGCTTCTGACGTTTCCGCATTTTCCACACATACATGCTAACACTTGTCACTAACAAACACAGCGCATAATTCCTTTGCTTACCTTTAACACAAAATGACAGCTTTAGAGCTTGTTTCTTTTCTTCTACAGACGTTGTTTTTATTCCTTCATTTTCTAATATTTTCCAATAATCTTTGGGGTAATCCACCGTTCGAGGGGCATTGAATCAATTCGTGCAATAGTCCGTCAAGCACTTCGTCTCCATACATCAAACAAGTAGGCGTTTGAGTTTTCAATATGCGACTAACTCTATCACTAAAGGGTAATATTCCGTGAATCATGCAGTACACAAACTCTTTCTGTTCATAACTAAACGGCAATTCACTTAGATTTTTAAAAGATAACTGAAAATCAATGAACGGCTCCTTTTCTCTAGCTCTATAATTCGGTTCTTTCTCACTTCTAAAAACATCCCGCTATACCTTCTTTCGTTCCTCCTTTCCCAAGTCACATCTCAGTGCTCCCAATTCCTTTACTTTCTTCAGTGGGCTGACAATCCATCACAGATGGGTTGGAATTTTTTTGCTCAATTTTTTCATCTTTTCCTCTGCATCCTCATTCACTATAGGGAGAAACCACTGCCTCAAAATTGCAGTTGATGGCTCCTCTTTAACCACAAGTTCACAAATATTTCTGAAGAAGAGCGTCTTGCATATAACCCTGAAATCTGCTACCCCAGTTCCGCCCGATTCCACAGGAAAGTATAGCATTTTTATTTGTAGCTTTTCAAGTTTCCCCGTCCAAACAAATCTTCAGATGGCTCTTTCAATTTGTTTGGCAAGGTTTTCAGGTAATGCGAAAAGAGGAGCAGTGTAAAATAATAGCGTGAGGCAATATGTATTGACATACAGAACTCTTTCGAACATCGTTTTGAAAAGGCTTTTTCTCCGTTGACTCAATATCCCGACTATTTCATTTTCTTTTTCCTCCCAAATTTTTTTTTGTGTTCAGCACATTCTCAAAAGTCAGGCCCAATACTCGCGCTTTTTCCGCAAACGGGAGCCAACAATTTCTTTCTATTTCGTCGTAATTTGCCGATTTGTTCAAGGGTAGAACACTGCTCTTTTGTCTGTGTATTTTCACGTGAAATCTTGGCTCGTACCAATGCAAACCCTTCCACACAGTTTTCACATCATTTTCACTTCCAGTGATAAAATTTCCGTCATCTAAGAAAGCTGCACTTTTCAGAAAAACGTTTTCAGAAACTTGAACAACGCACATTCTTTCTTCTACATACCGAAAGAGTGGGTCGAGATATATTTCAAATAGCGTTCCAGAACAAGGGTCCCCTTGCAGCAGACCTCTTTCTAGGTTTATTATTGTCGTCAGTTTTCCATTCACTTTTATAACCACTTTCGGTGCAGAATATATTCTTTCCAATTTATCTATGACATTCTTTCCGAAATTCATTTTTAGTCGCATTAATAACCACAAAATCTCTCGTATTACGGAATCATACGTCTTCACTATGTCAGCGCCAACTAGGGCTAATAGGTTCCAACCTAACACTTTTTCCATCGTTTTTTTTTTATCTCGCCGAAGGCAAAGGTCTCTGAGAACTGTCAGGACATGTTGGGCTTTCCTGCTTTTTATTCCACCGTACTGGTAATCTCCCACTATTTTCGCTGCGCTTTTCTCCAGTCTTTTAGACCATACTTTAGTGCATATTCTAAAGTCGCAGTTTGTTAAGGAAATTGGTCACCAGTTTCGGAGGTATTCTCTAGGTCCGCCCTTGTGCAACAGTGATATAACTAACAGTTCACTTTCAGGGTATCCTCTTGACCCAAATTCATTTACCACTTTTATTAAAAATTCCCCGATTTCGCTCCACAGTTACGACATTAAAAGTTATAACATTTTAAAGCATCACTTACAACTTTTAATGCATTTTTTTAACTATTTTGAAATTCCTGGGCTTAAAAAAGGTAATGCCCCTTTATCTAGAGCTTCATCAATTTAATTAACTGTCTAGTTTAACCCTTTGGTAGTCGTGTGCCTAGGGTAATACCTCAGCAATCGGACAGTGCCTGATTTCGGATATCTAGTTTAAAAAAAAAAAGAAAAAAAAATATATCAAATTCACCATTATTTGGGAGCAAAATCATATTATTATAAGTCATTTTTTTTTCTACAATTAAACCTAAGAAATGCTACCCTAATAGCTTTTTATATTTAAATAGCCGTATTCAGCCACATTTCTCATATCATATACATGTTATTTTTCATTTATTTGTAATAGTACCCAAAACAAGTAAACAAAAAAGGTTTTTAACACTTTAATGGCTTTGATTAACTAAGCATTGGATCAATATATGGGAACATTCAGTTACTTTCACTGTCATAAAGACTGTCCTCAACAGGATTTACTAAATCTATAAGTCTGATTTAGGTAACCGTGCCTGTTCAGAAGCCCCCCCCCGAACCAAAGTCCTGGATACGGTCATGAGGATTATATATCAATTTCTACCACTACCCTCCCAATGTCTCTCCCTTAGAGCTAATTCTGTGTTTATCTGAAGATTCTTTAAAAACAACTGTTGAAACAAAAGGGTCGTTAAGCTAGAATAAGAATTTCTTTTATAGACTGTAGTCAGCACAGCTTATATAATTATCCAGTATGGTCATTCCCTATCTCACCCATTATAAAAACCCGGACCGGGGTGCGAGTGCTCCAGAGAACGTAGAAACATAAGCGGCATCAGATCTTTTCACGGGTAGACAAGTCAGATGCGAAACAATCGGAAACAAGTGGAAACCCGCTATTACGAATAATGCACTTTGTAACCATTTCTCATTGATAGACGCAAACACACTGATCCATAACTGCACGAAGAAGTGGGAGGAGCTTTTGTTCGCACCGAGAACGAAGACCAGAAATGATCTACGATAAGCTTACTGGATAATTATATAAACTGTGGTAGTCAGTAACAACTCATTTGGAAGCAATTGGCTGAAAAGCAGGCTAAATCTTAGAAAAAGGCACTGGAACTTTAAATTTCCAATTGACTGAGCCCCCTCCAAAGCTTATTCGACCACCTCCTCCACATCAAGTGCCTCCGGGAAATAATAAATGAACACATATTAATACATTGAACCCTTATGGGTCTTTAGTGACTAAAACAGGAGAGTAGAAATTTAAATTTCCCTTCTAATGAAAATCTGGAATCATCCAAGGGGAAAATAGTGGGAAACTTTCCACGGGGGAATATTCCGTGGGTATTTTCCTGGCGGAGGGAGGGGGGGGGGTTGGTAAACGCCAACTCCTGAGGAAAAGACGGCATGAATACAAGATTTCTCTGGATGTGAAATTTAAAATAAAAATGAGGATATTGATTCTGCTTTGGTCCTCCATATTGTTGAAAATCTAGACCATGTAGTTTTAATGAGGCAACTTTAATATTTGAAGCAAATGGCTTTCCACATTCTTTTAGGAAGGCAATTGAAATTTAAAAAAAATCCATAAATAGAGACCTTCCTTTAAATAGAGATACTGGAGATGTTCCTCTAAACCCAATCTACAATAACTTACAATAAAAGGATTCAAATAATGTTTTTCTTCAGTCTAAATTAAGATCATCTGACCACACTTTTAATAAAAATTAGGTCAGTAGACAAGCAAAGTCAATCACTAAGCAGAGAATCCTTGTCTAATCTAATTGGTGAATATCTTTAAAATTTATTCTGGCCTGTTCTTTTGGATTGTTTGATTCAGTCTTTCTTCTCCTCAGTTAGAGTTAATTCAAAAGGTTATTTTTGCTTCTTTTTTTGGAGCACTTAAGATGGCTGCGCGGAAGTCCCTGACGAAATATCTGCCTCAATAGTTTTCGCTTCTTTTTTGTCCGTTGGCTGACATTACCCTCATTTTTCTCAGCTATTTAATTTTATTATTTTTTCTAGTTTGTCATAAGTCAATCCTGCTTGTAACCCTTTCTGTCTTTAACAGTTCACAGAACTAATGTAATTTTATTTCAGCTAATTTTCACCATTTTTAAATAATAATTATCTGTACTATAATACACTTTATCGTTCTGATAACAAGAGACCCAGGTCAGACAGACGGCCTTTTAAACCAGGGAACACAAAACAAAATCATATTCAATAATTTTTCGTGCCAGCCTCTTTGCGCTTTTGTGCTCTGAAAATTGCAAGGCGTCGTAAAATATGCCAGTAGAATATGTAATATACCGGTAAAATAGGTAAAATACCAATTTTACGGGGGTCCGTAAAATTACGGTAAAATACCCAATTTCACCGTGACCAATTTTACCAGTTATAACACGAGTATCAATCCACTACTGAGTGGTCAAAACCTTAAAAATACATTACCCAATCTTATAACACTAGCACCCTGTTTTTTGGGGGAAATTGTTTACAGTCTGGTTGGAAAGGTACATTCCAAGAATTGACCGGATTTATGCACAAACAAGGCAAGCAAAACTCACAAAGACCTACAATTTCAAAAAGAGGAGAATAGACTTAAAACAAAGATTAAGGTCCTCTGGTGGTGCACTGGGTTTGACCTCAGCTTGGTGATATGGGACCCAGAGACCAAAACCAGCTTTAACAACACAGTGCAGGGCCAACACAAGCACCTTAGTAGTCAAGAAGCATCATTAATCCAATACAATACCAACATAGATTAAATTTGCCATAAATGACTAACATTCAGGTTACAGGTATTCTAACATGAAGATTTCAATTTTCAAAATGCCATACTTACCATATCCTAGCTATTGCATTTCAGTAAAGAAACTTGACTAAAATAAATTTCACCATGTTTCCACTATATGAGATATGGGAGAGATTTGGTGGTTAGTTCAAGATACACCAAATAAATAACTTTTTCATATAATGATCTGCATCAAAGATGGGATTCGAAGAGGACATTTTCAAGTCCCAATTGCTTCTCAAGATGTTAACTTAAAATGTTTACATTCTAATGAATTTGTTCATTGGTTATAAAGTGCCAAAATCACTTATTCCTTATCCATTATGCTAGATAGCATTTGTTCCTCTATTTTTCCAGTCCTAAATTATTTGTGGCTTATGTAGGTTTCGGTCAAGATGAAGGATTTTTTAGGGGAGCCATTGAAGTGAAAACAAAAAAAAAAGTGCATGCAAGAAGACCTTGCTTTGAACAGATACTAGGGATATTTCTATTCAGTAATCAGGCTTTAGTAATTGCTAGGGAAAGAATTCATGCCCAATCAAATTTTCGAACTTCCTTTCATTTGTGGTTTGTTTTCCTCAATACTTATTTTCTTTCTGTACAGGTTACTTCAAAACGTCACTTTCATTTTGCACTGTGGCCAACTTAGCAGAAGTTTTTGCTGAAATATCTACTTTGCTTTTTTGCTTAGTCACTGGCTTAAAATTATCCTTGGTTGGTTTTGTCTTTTTGGTAATTATATTTTGTTAACTCTTCATTTTTGGTCTTATATCATTTGTAGCCAGTGTGGTCTCCGAATGTGTGGAGAGGAACTGCCGAGAAAATTGTACCATTTTCTTTCTGTAAATCTAGGCTTCTGATACTTACTAGGCTCATGTGTTAGTGAGCCTAGTAAGCCTAGTAAGTGAGCCTTACTACGCTCACTCATGTGATTACTCAAAACAGGCTATTTCTGTATTTTTACTAAAGTGTCCAATGAAAGTAATCATCCAGCTAAATGGGCTTCCGTGGACCTAACCAGGGCTTTTTCTATCATATGGTCATCAAAATTCACCAAACAGAATATGAAAATAAGATGGCCATTGCAGATTGTACTGACAATACCCTAATTATTTAATTATTGGATTTTTTTTTAATTTGGGAAGGCTTGGTCTGCTATACCTGTACTGTTGGTATTGGCATGGCAGTTCTCCAGATTTGAGATGGGATTCTACAGAAATCAAAGATTCATTTCAAAGTTAGAACCTATTTTGTGCTTTTAAACTATAATAGTTGGGAAGGAGCGTGGTTGCCAAAAGGAACCTATTAGTGTTTTTGTTAACATATCTTCACATTGGTGATATCAGGGTACTTCATAGTCTAAAAAAGGTCCCTTTTCGAATTTTATAATTTATTTCAAATTAAACCCTTTTTATTTTGACTTACTTTTCTTGTGAATAACTGTAATTGTACTTTTCTGGTTTGAGTTTTCTTATTCCTTAGGAATTTTTTGTCTTATTTTAAAGGAATGCTCATTTTCTTTACTGTTTATAAAATGGGAATCCAGCCAGGGTTTCAACTTATCATATTTTCCCATGAGATCACATACTTTTTTTCAAATTGCTTAAGGAAAAAACTTGACTCATATTTTTTGGAATTACTGATGTTTTTCCAAGTATTTGTTTCAACCTTCATTTGAAAAATTAACAGAACCTGTAATTTTCACTTTGTGATTCTAGCTGGCCAATAGTTAGAACAGTAGCCTACCTTAGCCTTAGATATTTGTCTAGTACAATCTATAGAACAAATATTGCATCCCTTTATGAGGGAGTGGGAAAGCATATGCTATGGTTAAATTCAGTTTAGTCTTCATACACTTGTAGCTGCTCTGCATTGTGACTGGTCATTGACACAAAGAGATTAAGGATAAAAACAGTGACACTTAATCTGTTTGCAGACCCATTTATAATCCAAAGAGATAGTACCAAAATTGCAAAGAGAAGCTAAGGTTTTAAGGAGTTCCTGGAAATCAATAATGTAAAGATTCATAAACTCTTAGGACCAGGCCATGTGATGTGGTTGTCTATTCAGTCATGCATAAATAGATTATTGAACAGTAAAACCCATTTGGGTAAAATTTTAGAAGTTAAGCTGCTGATGGCCCAAGACATGTAGATGATCTGTTCTGGAAACATTTCATAAACTACTTTTTCATGTTTGATGAGTACTCATTTGAAATCATCACTGACTATAACAAGACAATCCAAACTAAGGGATTTTTATTTTCAAATTCGATTATTTCTTCTTTCATGTTGTTCAGCCATATCACAGGTTTAAATATGTTGAGTTTGGATATAAAAGCAGTAATCGAAAGCTTGCCCATTACAGTTATCATAGAAGTAGCTATATTATTGAGAAAATGCCTATAAAGGAAACCTCTTGTGAGAAGATACCTATTTCTGAATCACCCTCTGAGTAGCAATTAAGTTCTATGTGCAGTCTACTGCTTAAATGGAGATTGTTTAAATTTCCACAACAATATTTGAGTTGAGCACTTGTCTACAAGTGCTACACCTGTATGCTTGAGCTATGTCGGGCTCCATCTAACATATGACCAGCCAGTGATGAAATTGGATGTCAATTATGTCAAAGTGGGTTCAAGAGGATTAGAACATCAGCAGCATCATCACTTCTAGAGCAGACTTAAAATGGTAAAAGTCAATGTAACTTCAAGGAAATTAGACAGATGCATATTATGAAACTTCAGTAAAAATGGAAGTTGATGCAGAAATCTTTTTGAAGCATTCAGTTTAGAACCAACTACAGTAAAAATACAAAATCTTACTTCATTTTTGTCAGTAATGGGTTAAATTGCATGGTGATGCAAAACATCATCATGGGAGGATCCTCTACAGGAGGACAACTGCGGCAGGGCGTAAGATCCAGATCTATGGACAATGGCCTCTACAAAGCCTTGACCCTTTTGGGGTACCTGCAAGACTGGGGACCTTACAGTCAACTCTATTCCAGCTTGAGGAGTGGCACCCCTCAAGGCATTTATAGCATAGCAAACAACACAGCATTCACATGTGATTCTGATTAATGGATAATTCTTCTGGGCTTGTTCTGTTTTTCACAGGCATTTTCGGGCTGAAAAACTTCATCCTAGCTAATTTATCTACTATGGGTTACCTCCCCATAGTAGTATAATGTTTGTAGGCATGAATATATAATGAGTTGGAGGTAATAGGCTTGAGACTGTCTGTGCAGGATTTTGAGTCTTGTTGATAGAATAGCATTGGCAAGTGCTGAAAACTATATTGTGAATAAGATGGCCCCAGTATTGCACAAAGCCTCCATTCATACTGGAGGTCCCAGGGACTTATTGATGTCCAGTTCTAAGCCGGCTTAAGCACTTTGGTGTAGACTTGAGAGGATATGTAGGTCCCCGTCCTACACTGGTATCCGGGATCATTGCTTTTCCTGAGGTGAAAATAATTTCAATAATTTAAAGAATATGAAAATTGGAACTTGGAATGTTTTGATGTTAAAAAATAACTATCTTATCAACATTTTGACTGACAAATTCAGATGATTTGCAATAAACTTATTAGCAGTTTCAGAAACTCATATCCAAGGGCCAGAAGTAGGAGTCATAAAATTACGTGATATAATATTTGTTTACTCAGGCAGGAAGGATGAAGTGCATAGACAGGCAGTAGGGCTCACGATGAATAAGGAAGCTGCTAAGTCTTATTTAGGCTGGGATGGTATTAATAATAGGATACTAATTGCTGATTTTATGACTAAAAAGGTTCAGGGTATCAGTTAAAGTAGTATATGCCTCTGTAAAACCAACTGACAGAGATAATAGTGACTCAGATGAATTTTACTTACAGTTACAGGAGCAAATAGACAGGATCCCATGTAGAAATATGGCGTTTTTACTAGATTTTAATGCTCAGGTCAGCAGAAATAGGGATAGATGATATCCCAGCCTAGGTAAACTTGGCGTAGGAAAAGAAAACAGTAATGGCTACAGACTTTTGCAATTTTGTAGGTATAAGAATCTAGTTATAACCAATACAGTGTTTGGTCATAAAATGGCCCATAAGTTAACATGATATTCATGTGATGGTATGACAGTAAACCTTATTGATTATGTTATTGTAAATTGAAGACTGGCAGGATCTATACAAGATACTAAGATACATAGGAGTGCTTTTATTGAAGATAAAAGTACAGATCACCATTTAGTAGTGTCTGGGGTTAATTTAAAGCGGAAATTTTGAAAGGGTCACTCTCCCAGGAAGTTATGATGTTGGTAGACTCCATGATGAGAATTTGAGAGAAAATTTTCAGGAACAGTTGAATGCTAAACTGGAGAGTTTGAAATTTGACAATGTGGAAGATGGATGGAATAATATTAAAAAAAAGAATTAGTGAAGTTGTTGATGGTGTCTAAGGAAAGCAAGTTAGAAACTGCAGCTA
This sequence comes from Artemia sinica, assembly GCA_027921565.1. NCBI lineage: Eukaryota > Metazoa > Arthropoda > Branchiopoda > Anostraca > Artemiidae > Artemia > Artemia sinica. Next base: position 43,879,700 of record CM051260.1, on the reverse strand, counting down.
GGAATATTAGTGAAAACAACTTATGTTTAATAGAGAGAAGAAGGGGCTTGTACAAGAATTATCTGAGTGATAGATCATATGAAAACAAAAAGAATGTCAAGAAAGCAGAGAAAGCATTAAAATATGAGCTATGGAGGTGTGAAATGGAGGCCATGGATAAAATTGCCAAGGATCTGGAAGCTGCAGCATAGTAGTAAAATATTGTACTGGCATGTTAATAAATTGAGAGGGAGTAGTCAATCCAGACTTGTCCCAAATAAAGATACTAATGGGGCCACAATTAGTGATAAAGAAGGAGTTAAAGAGAGATGGGCAGAACATTTTGAGAATGTACTAAACTGAGATAGAGTTACAGGAAATAATATAGAGGAAAATGAAAAAGTTTGTAATGCATTGGATGTTAAGGAAGAATTGTTTTGTGAGGATGAATTAGCAACAGTACTAAAAGGATTAAAAAATAATAAGGCTCCAGGTGCTGATAGTGCAATAAATGAGTTTCTTAAATATGAGGGCTCTGAGGTTAGAAATAAGTTACTGAAGACTACAAATTTGATTTTTGAAAAAGAGGAAGTACCTAGTGATTTTAGGATTTCCTTAATTAAACCAATGTATAAAAAAGGTGATAAGAGTGAGTGTGGTAATTATTGAGGCATTAGTCTGGTCTCTGTATGTAGTAAATTACTAAGTAATATGCTACTTTTTAGGCCGAGAGATGCTGTAGACCAAAGCTTTAAGAGAACAGTCCGGTTTTAGAAAAGGTAGAAGGTGTGTCAACAAAACTTTCACTCTTAGGTCAATAATTGAGAAGTGCCTGAGTTGTCAAATACCTTTAGTCCTCAGTTTTATAGATTATGAGCAAGTATTTGATTATGTTGATAGAAGAGCTTTAGCGAGTCTTATCCTTGTATGCTGTACCAGACAAATACATTAAAGTAATTAGTGCTATGTACAAGAATAACACTGCTATGGTAAAGGTAGGAAATGAGGTTAGCAGCTGGTTTCATATTAAATCAGGATTTAAGCAGGGTTGTGTTCTATCCCAATTTATATGGATCATTTTCATGGACTTTGTCTTAAGGAGCGCAGGAAAGGCAATGGGAGACCACAGAATCAAATGGGAAGGAAAAATTCTCATGAACTTCAATTATGCTGATGATTTAAACATCCTAGATGAAAGTGTGAGCAAATTGGATGAGCTTTTAGAGGTTTTGCAAGTTCAGGGTACTAGAATAGGTTTGAACATTAATGTTAAGAAGACTAAGTCACTAAGGCTAGAAATAAGTGAAGATGAAAAGGTGACATTGGGTAACAAAAAGATTGATCAGGTGGTCAGCTTCACTTACCTTGGTAGAATTATTAGTAAAGACAGTGGGAGCAGTGAAGATGTTAAAAGTAGAATAGCCAAGGCTCAGTGTGCTTTTTCACAGTTATAAAAAGCTTGGAAGAACAGAAAGATAAGTCTGCAAACCAAGATCAGAATATTAGAAGCTACAGTGGTGACAGTGCTCAAATATGGCTCTCCAAAAAGAGCATGGGCACTCCAAAAAGCAGATGAAAAGCAGACCAAAAAGCAATTCTCCACCTCAAACTTAAGTTTGAGGTGGAGAATTGTCCTGCTATGAAAGAGGTACATTTTACATGGCTGGTGTAAAATCAAGACATGGTATCTATGCAGGTAGGATGATTTCAAGTATCTCTACCCTTTCTGTAAACTATTCTAAGGAGTAGGGAATTGCATAGTCAAGTCTACATTTGTTATAATCTACATAAGCAATAAATAATTCTGTATTTTCGGTTTGATTTTCTTTTAACATTTAATGCATAATGATTAAAAATATTATTGATTAAATAAAGTGATCTGTTTGCCAGGAATCCTTGTTTTTTAAAATATACTGTATTTTGTTTCATTTTGCATGCAATTGAATTGTTCTTTTTATTTGAGAGTCTTTTCCTAAAAGTATTTTAAAATAAAATTGTTCCTACAAAAAAAATATCCTGCAATATATTCCCTGTCACCCAACCACCACTGCCGTTTTGGTGTCTAGCCCCCCCCCCCGAAAAAAATTTCTGCCAGTACCCTTGTATAGCAACATTAAAAGGAGTTAGATTAACTAAATAATTAAGACTTTTGTTGCCAATGTTTCTATTTTGGTGAGGAAATACTCTAAAAACAAGATGTCTGATCTTTATTGTCTAAAATGACAACTAATCAAAGATGGGTATTTTTTTAAGTCACTATAAGGGCCAAAAGAAGCAGCAAAAACTAGAGGTCTTGAATTTCGCCCTAGGTCAGCCTAGGTCTATTGTAATTGCACTGATGGGGGAGGAAATTTTTGGGGTTGGTGTATTGTCAAAAATTCAAATACAACTTTTAGAGAGAACAAAAAATAGGAATCTAGTAGTAATACTATAATTTTATTCAGATGTTTTCTTCAGTGGAGCCACTAATCTTGAATTCTAGAAGGAAAAGCTATAAAATTCTGAAATCATTTCAAAAATTGTAAAATACTGGTGCTTACTTATACCCAGAGCTGTTCCTAGGGTTAGTGGCACCCAGGGAAAAATTAATTACTGTGCCCAACCTCCTTACTCAAATAAACAGAGCCAAATCAAAGTGAAAATTTAATTGAAGTGGGCAGCCCCCCAGCTACAGTGCCCAGGGCGGCTATCCTGACTGCTGCCTCCCCTTTGAATTGCTCTTCTTATATCATTCCAGAAAGGGCATCACTTTAATTTACCCCACCCCTAAATGAATAAATATACAGCATGAATTATATATAGACTATATAATTTAGTCCATACATGATTCAAATACAGCTGATGGTTGTGGAGCTGTTCACTACACTACCATTAATGTCATCAGATGAAAAACAGCAAAAAAAATGTATCATTAGAAGTAGATAAGAGACTGTAAGATACAAGGTGTGGGGAGGTTTGTATTCTCAGAAATTCTAATACAACTTTTTAGAGAGAACAAAAAATAAGGAATATAGTTGCAATACTTTGATTTTATTCAGATTTTTCTTCTGTGGAGCCACTAAACTTGTATGGTACCAAGGAAGATATAGATTTAATGGTGGGCTGTTCTAGAAGGAAAAGCTGTAAAATTCTGAAATTATTTCAAAATTCTAGAATACTTACTTATACCCAGAGCTGTTCCTTGGGTTAGTGGCACCCTAGGAAAAATGAATTACTGTGCCCGACCTGACTCAAATAAACAGAGCCAAATCAAAGCGAAAAATTTGACTGAAGTGGGCAAACCCCCAGCCTCAGTGCCCCCCCCAAACCATGGTGCCCAGGACAGCTATGCTGACTCCCCCCCCCCCCTTTGAATGGTTCTTCTTATATCATTCCTAAAAGGGCATCACTTTAATTTACCCCCACCCCTAAATGAACAAATATACAGCATGAATTATATATATATAAACTATTCAAAAATAATTCTATACTCCAACACTTTTCTTCATATATTAAATCAATACTAAACAAACATCAGAAAAAAGAGTATATTAGGGGAGGGGATGGTGGTAAAGTAAGGTGGTGTAGGGTCAAGGCACTAATGATTCAACAGTTTTTGTAAAAAAAAAAAAAAAAAAAAAAAAAAAAAAAAAAAAAAAAAAAAAAAAAAAAAAAAAACTTTAAAAGACTTTTGGTTTAAAAAGGATTTCAGTATGTAGGAAAAACATCTTGGAATCTAACTGTTTGATTAGAAGTTTGAATTTTTATAAGAAAAGGGTGCAAAACTACAATTTTCTGAAATTGGAGTGTTTTCACCTACAAGTTTGACAGAATGAAAAAAAAAAATACCTGTTTTCAACACAAGTCAGAACCCAATGCAACAGGTGTCAAAATACTTGGGGAGTTCTTGAGGGCAGATTGTGGTGCATTCAACATGCCTATTGTTTTTACTTTATTTCTCTTCAACTTTGTTTAATGTATAAACATATAAAACACTATTCAGATAGCACAAGCAAAAAAGTTGTCTCAAGTATAGGAATAAAGTTGGATAATCATTTGGAGTGTAATCATGTGACCTAGGTCATATGAATTTTTTTTTTCACAGTGTTGCATATATGCCACAAGAATAGCATCTTTATATACTATCTGGAATGGCCTGCTTTGTCTCAGCTTTAATGGTTCAAAAAGATTTCTTTGTTGTTCACAGTGAAAATGTTGTCAACATTTGGCCATTTCAAAGTTAATCTGCCATTTTAATCCACTTTAAAAATTTTAGTTTTGATTATCCTTTGTCTAGGAAAGTCCAGAATTCCTGATATATGCATGTCCTATTTAAGATTATTAGAGATTTGTGAAACCAAGGAGTTTAACATGTTTCACTAGCATTTTGGGTGGGATAGGGTCTATGAAAACAGGAGTGGATTCCAAAAATTTTTAGAAGTTTGTTGTCATTATATTTGACTTTGTAGAATTTACTTTCATATGTAAATTCTTAGCTTCATCCAAAACATGGGTAGAATTTTGTGGGGGGTTACTCTTAATGTTTCTATGACATACTTCAAGGATCAGCAAGTCATCTACATATTAAAAATTTTGAGGGAACCTCTTACTAATTTCACTAATCAATACTAGATATAAGAGTGGTCCTAAAAAGGTTCCTTGAAGAATTCTATGTTAAGTATGGAGGGGCTCAGGGAGAATACTTTTGTATCCTACAATTTGGGATCTATTTGAAAGAAAACATAGACAAAATTTATTGAGAGAAGGTTGACTTCAAAGTTATTATGTGATACATGTACTTTCATATGCAAATTGTTAGCTTCATCCAAAACATTGATAGAATTTTGAGGGGTTCACTTTTGATGCTTCTATGACATACTTCAAGGATCAGCAGGTCATCTACATATTAAAAACTTTTCTAGGGAATCTGTTATTAATTTCATTAATCAATACTAGATAAGAGAGTGGTCCTAAAAAGGTTCCTTGAGGAATTCCATGCTAAGCAGGGAGGGTTTCAGGGAGAATATTTTTGTATTTTACAACTTGGGATCTATTTGAAAGAAAACATATACTTCATTCATTAAGAGAAGGTCTACTTCAAAGTTATTCAGTGATACATGAATTAGGGCGTTTTGATCAACCAAGGCAAATGCTTAAAAGTATGAACATGGTATGAGGCCAAGTGGCAGTTCCTCAGATGATGGAAAAATCTAGCATCAAATCAGTAAAACTGCAATTTAAAAAAAAAACTTTTTTAATGTTTTTTCATGTGACATAGTATAAGAAACAATAATCATCAAAATCTCTTGTTGTTGAGGAAGTACCCATATATCTAACAACTATTTTTTGTCAGAAGACCCTTGAATTTTTTACACCAATTATTTCTCATTGGTTTTACATGTTGAATGAAGTTTTGACAGAGTCACTTATATTTTGACAGAGCCTGTTTCTGTCTGTCAAAAATTTCAACAAGGTTATTACAAGAAATGAATCTCATGATAGAAGCAAACAACTACAATTGAATTTGGCTGAAGGAACATTTTTAGTTGGTCTGGCATTCCACTACATCAGACAAGAATTTTTGACACTTGGAACATAGTTTTGTCAATATAATACTTGCTGCCATTTTAATTGAATTTTGTCAAGAAAAATCCAACATGGCAACAAAAAATTGTTGGGAGCTCATTTTGTGTCAAAAACAGGAGACTGATTGAATGGATTATTCTTTTCTTATCTGGGTGTATTGGATATAGTGTCCATGTTTTGCATTGTCAAAATATAACAATGGCTTCAAGAGATGGTGTTCAAAGTCAAAACTAAGCAGAGTTATCCTGTTTTGAAGGAACATTTTGACATGGGTTCCAAAATTGCAATATCAAATCCTTGGAGCCTTTACCTTACTTTCAGGAATAATGTAAGTAAGCACTTTGGAATTTTGGAAGAAATTTTGAGAATTTGATTCTATTTTAATAGTTTGCCCTCTCAGGAAGAAACACTATAAATTTCTTGAAAAAAAATATTTTAAAATCTAAAATAGTAATTTTATCAGTACTAAGAGTGCTTCAATCTACTCTACAAAAAGATCAAATACATAGCCCAAATTATATATTATTCATGAATTTTCCATAAGGGATTCTTCTTCAAATAAATGCTTTGCTTATCCCCACCCCCTAATGTGCAAATATATAGCCCAATTTGTTTTCTAAACTATTATATATTCATACTATTTTATTTCATTAGCATTAACCAAACTTGACTTCTTTTGTGTGTAATGCTGGTTTAGTTATAATGCACAAGTACCAATTTGCCTATTTGAAAGACCTAGCCTACCTATTGGAATTCTGACAAAACAAGATTTACCTTAATATTCAGTTTAAAGTTTCTTTTCTTCTAGTTTTGGATTGAAAAATGTAATTCCTGTTATTTGAGCAGAATTTTAAGCCATATTTTTGTGTTTCTTCTAAATTTAGGAAATATATTGGCAAATCTTTGAAACCTCATAAATTTGGATTACAAATAATTGGAAACAAATGTTGTGAAGCTGAAAATACTTTTCTTGTACTTTATTTAAGCAGAAAATCTATTTTACAAGGTTTCACTTTTATAAAACACAAGAGTTTTAAAGATTATCAAATGTCAGTGCCCTCTAGAGAGAGAAGGAGTGGATGTAGATACTTCCAAATACCCTGCAATGACATACTGGTAAATTTCAAGGTGGCACTATAATTTAGCTAGGATGAAAGTGAAAACATTATTTGATGCCTTTGTTATGGTATTTCATAATTCAATAATTGCTTCTGTTTCAAATTGCATCTTGAGTCCTTAAAGGGGCCCCAAAGGTATTTTATATGAATTATAAAAGAGCATAAAAAACATCAAATGATGTTTTCAGTTTCATCCTAGCTAAACTATATGGCCCACTGCAAATTTACCATGAAATTTAACCCCCCCCCTACCCTTGTGATGTGGAAATATATACCCCAAATTGGAATATACCCTGAATTGTTGACAGCAAAGTTTTGAATTGCAAAACTCAGTGTTATTTTGTCAATGGGGTAAAAATTTAGAATTGTGGCCCCTGGTAAGGAGACATGTTAAGAAAACAATTCTTACTTTAAATTATATATAACAATCCTAGGTAACATATCATCCAAGGGGAGAACCTTTATCATCAAGTCTTTCCTCTTTTTTCCTTCTTTTTCCAACTTAAAAGAAAAAATTACAATTTATGCCATGCTCTCAATGCAATGCATAAGTCTTTTGAAATTGCTGCTAAAAATTGTTCTTATAGATAGTGTTCATCCCAGTTATTGTTAATTTCGTTTTTTTTTAATGATAGATAAAGCAGTGGCAAAAATACAAAATATTGCTATAAATATACATATACATACAGAGTAAATACCCATACCCCCCTAATGTGCAAATATATTAAAAAATTACATTCTGAACCTAAATATAACCAAATGAACTGTACCCCAACCCCTAAATATATCCAAATCAGGGTATATATTTGCACATCAGGGGGTGGGGGCAAAATTTATTTGTGATGTCAATGAAGGTTATATTTAGAATCAGAATGCAATTTTGGTTATATATATGCACATTAGGGGGGTGGAAAAAATTGTAATTTTTTCTTTTAAGTTGGAAAAAGAAGAAAAGACTTGATGACAAAGGTTCTCCTCTTTGATAATATGTTAACTAGGATCATTATACATATTTTAAAGTAAGAACTGTTTTCTTAACATGTCTCCTTATCAGGGGCCACAATTCTAAATTTTTACTGCCAATGGCATTTGAAAACTTGAAATGGTTTATATTTGAGTTGCCTAATAAATGAGATTTGAATTGTGATAAATAAATATTTTGGAATACATTACTCTTGAACAACTTATTTATAAACTAGTGATGTTTTTGAAACACTTTTAAATAACTTAACTAGTATTGATAACTTCTTTGTGTGGTTAAGCAGCATTCACAAGCATGTCTAGCTAGAAACCCATGTCTAGATATGTGTCTAGCCAGAATCCTATGTCTAGGCAACAACCATTCACAAGTAAATTAGAAATTTACCAACATAGCCTACTGTAGTCTTTGGATCCATCCCTGAAAGTGGTCAATATATACGAAATCATATTATTGAGTTAGGACTAAAGTGAATACACCATTCGATGCCTTTTTTTATGCTGATTACGAATATAATAATCATTCCTATCGGAAATTCAAATTTAAGCCATTTTTGAGCTCTTGAAAATGACAAAAAATAGGGTGTAAAAAGGCTAATATAGCGTGGAAAAAGGCTTAAAACCTTTGTTTTAAACTTACTGTTTCATAATAAATACTTATTTTAATCCGTAAGCACTGACTTTCCATGAGTAAGTTGGATAATCACAAGTATATATGTTCCAAGAATTCATTTTGCAAATATTATGTATTTTTTTCTTCCTTAACGCTGAATGTTCAAGAATGCGTTTTTGACAAACCGTCGAAAATATTAAAGGATTAGGTTAGGTTTGGTTAGGTTAGGTTATGTTAGGTTTGGTTAGGTTTAATATTTTCGAAGTTTCGTCGAAAACGCATTCTTGAACATTCGGCGTTAAGGAAGAAAAAAAACATAATATTTGGAAAATGAATTTTTGGAACTTATATACTTGTTACTCATGGAAAGTCAGTGCTTGTGGATTAAAATAAGGATTTATTATGAAACAGTAAGTTTAAAACAAAGGTTTTAAGCCTTTTTCCACGCTATATTAGCCTTTTTACACCCTATTTTTTGTCATTTTCAAGAGCTCAAAAATGGCTTAAATTTGAATTTCCGATAGGAATGATTATTATATTCGTAATCAGCATAAAAAAAAGGCATCGAATGGTGTATTCACTTTAGTCCTAACTCAATAATATGATTTCGTATATATTGACCCTGAAAGTTTCATTTTCCTAACCTAAGCACTTTCCAAGATAGTCTAGTGAACAGGCTAGTAGGTTATTCCCCAAAGATACCTTTTTGATTTCACCAAGAATCCTCATGGTTGTAAGCAGTAATTCCCCTTCCCTACAGTGAATTAAACCCTTCACGACGTAGCCAAAACTAATAGGTTCTATAACTGCACACAAACAACAATTCTCATACATTTCTATCATCCATTTTGTACTGCTTGGGATAAAAAGTGAGCTAGGTTGTTCTTCCTCTTCAGTTAGACCAACGATACTTTAAAGCCCAGCCCCACTAGCGCCCAAGAACCCAAAACATTTACTTTAGCGCCCAAGAACCCATAGCGCCCACAGCTCCCAACTTGAAAGATAAATACAAGCACACTCAAGTATCAATTCATAAAGCCAAATATTAAGTTATTTTACCTTTGGTACAGCAAAATTTTCTTTCTTCTTTAAATACCGATTTAAAAAATTATCCTAACTTAAGTTTGTAAATCACAGATGGTGCTGGCATGCATAAAAGAATTCTACTAGTCACAAAGATTGGAGTCAGCAAACCAATGTGTCGGCAAAGGGTACTTGACATAGAGAGACCATATCAAGTTACAAGAGGGGAAATTTGGCTTCTGTCGGCAAACACATTTCGCAGAGATATATCAAGTTACAGGAGAGATCAACTTTGGGTTCTTTCTGGGCGTTCAGAAATATTTCAAATATGTCATTCATTTTTGGGTTCTGATAAATTAAAAATGCTCGTATTACATGCATGCGGGCGTTGGCCTGCTTAGGCTTATGATGCCCTATACAGTGTTTTTATTAAGTGAAAAATAATTCATACTTATATTTTCGGCCAAATAAGTATTCAAATAATCAATTTATTGTCAGTATAATTTTATTTTTAACTTGGGCGCCAGATTCAAAGGTAAATATAAACCTTTGCTGAAACCGGATCTAGCTTCCAGGATCAAAGCTTTGATACTTTAGCTCCTCAGCTTCCAGAGTCCAAGCGCCCAGGATCAAAAAAGAGCTTTAGACTTTGGGCCTGGGAGCTTATCCTCAAAATTTCCGCTCAATCTGATCCTTCCTTCCCTATTTTCCAAAAACCAAATATCAAGTTTTGTGGGAATTTGCTTGCGTCAAAAAGAGATACTGGACGCTAAAATAATAAGTCTGTTAGTGTCTCAGTGGTACAATGGTCGCTGTTCCTGACTGTCAGGCGGGAGATCCGGGTTCGATTCCCTGTCAGAGAAAATTTTTTATATACTGAATTTAAAGTTTAAAAAAGAAACTCAGTTTCTTTTTTAAATCCAATCTATTACTTGGATTTAAAAAAGATGGAAAGATGCAAAAAAAATTTTTTTATTTGATTTCTGATTGTTACGAAATAATGGCGGGAAATCTGGCTCCCCCTCAGTAGAATTCTTTTGTGTATACCCGCACCATCTGTGATTTGCTAACTTTAGATATGATATTTGGCTTCTGTCGGCAAACACATTTCGCAGAGACATATCAAGTTACAGGAGAGATCAACTTTGGGTTCTTTCTGGGCGTTCAGAAATATTTCAAATGTCATTCATTTTTGGGTTCTGATAAATTAAAAATGCTTGTATTACATGCATGCGGGCGTTTGCCTTGCTTGGGCTTATGATGCCCTATACAGTGTTTTTATCAAGTGAAAAATAATTCATACTTATATTTTCGGCCAAATAAGTATTCAAATAATCAATTTATTGTCAGTATAATTTTATTTTTAACTTGGGCGCCAGATTCAAAGGTAAATAAACACCAGATCGCATGGGATTTTGCGAGTTAGCGAGTACCTTGCGCTTTTTCTTCTTGCCTCCAGTAAAATCGCTATTTAAAGAAGAAAGAAGAATTTGCTGTACCAAAGGTAAAATAACTTAATATTTGGTTTTATGAATTGATACTTGGGTGTGCTTGTATTTATCTTCCAAGTTGGAGCTGTGGGCCGCTATGGGTTCTTGGGCGCTAAAGTAAATGTTGCTTTATCCTGGAAGCTAGATCCGGTTTCAGCAAAGGTTTATATTTACCTTTGAATCTGGCGCCCAAGTTAAAAATAAAATCATACTCACAATAAATTGATTATTTGAATACTTATTTGGCCGAAAATATAAGTATGAATTATTTTCACTTGATAAAAACACTGTATAGGGCATCATAAGCCAAGCAAGGCTAACGCCCGCATGCATGTAATACAAGCATTTTTAATTTATCAGAACCCAAAAATGAATGACATATTGAAATATTTCTGAACGCCCAGAAAGAACCCAAATTTGATCTCTCCTGTAACTTGATATGTCTCTGCGAAATACAAGCACACTCAAGTATCAATTCATAAAGCCAAATATTAAGTTATTTTACCTTTGGTACAGCAAAATTTTCTTGTTCTTTAAATACCGATTTAAAAAATTATCCTAACTTAAGTTTGTAAATCACAGATGGTGCTGGCATGCATAAAAGAATTCTACTAGTCACAAAGATTGGAGTCAGCAAACCAATGTGTCGCAAGGGTACTTGACATAGAGAGACCATATCAAGTTACAAGAGGGGAAATTTGGCTTCTGTCGGCAAACACATTTCGCAGAGATATATCAAGTTACAGGAGAGATCACTTTGGGTTCTTTCTGGGTGTTCAGAAATATTTCAAATATGTCATTCCATTTTTGGGTTCTGATAAATTAAAAATGCTCGTATTACATGCATGCGGGCGTTGGCCTTGCTTAGGCTTATGATGCCCTATACAGTTTTTTTATTAAGTGAAAAATAATTCGTACTTATATTTTCGGCCAAATAAGTATTCAAATAATCAATTTATTGGTCTATAATTTTATTTTTAACTTGGGCGCCAGATTCAAAGGTAAATATAAACCTTTGCTGAAACCGGATCTAGCTTCCAGGATCAAAGCTTTGATACTTTAGCTCCTCAGCTTCCAGAGTCCAGCGCCCAGGATCAAAAAAGAGCTTTAGACTTTGGGCCTGGGAGCTTATCCTCAAAATTCCGCTCAATCTGATCCTTCCTTCCCTATTTTCCAAAACCAAATATCAAGTTTTGTGGGATTTGCTTGCGTCAAAAAGAGATAGGGGACGCTAAAATAATAAGATTGTTTGTGTCTCAGTGGTACAATGGTCGCTGTTCCTGGACTGTCAGGCGGGAGATCCGGGTTCATTCCCTGTCAGAGAAAATTTTTATATACTGAATTTAAAGTTTAAAAAGAAACTCAGTTTCTTTTTAAATCCAATCTATTACTTGGATTTAAAAAAGATGGAAAGATGCAAAAAAAATATTTTTTTATTTGATTTCTGATTGTTACGAAATAATGGCGGGAAATCGGCCCCCCTCAGTAGAATTCTTTGTGTATACCCGCACCATCTGTGATTGGCTAACTTTAGATATGGATATTTGGCTTCTGTCGGCAAACACATTTCGCAGAGACATATCAAGTTACAGGAGAGATCAACTTTGGGTTCTTTCTGGGCGTTCAGAAATATTTCAAAATGTCATTCATTTTTGGGTTCTGATAAATTAAAAAATGCTTGTATTACATGGATGCGGGCGTTGATTGTTGCTTGGGCTTATGATGCCCTATACAGTGTTTTTATCAAGTGAAAAATAATTCATACTTATATTTTCGGCCAAATAAGCATTAAAATAATCAATTTATTGTCAGTATAATTTTATTTTAACTTAGGCGCCAGATTCAAAGGTAAATAAACACAGATCGCATAGGATTTTGCGAGTTCGCGAGTACCTTGCGCTTTTTCTTCTTTGCCTCCAGTAAAAATCGCTATTTAAAGAAGAAAGAAGAATTTGCTGTACCAAAGTTAAAATACCGTAATATTGTGGTTTTATTGAATTGGATACTTGTGGTGTGCTTGTATTTATATTCCAGGTGGGAGCTGTGGGCCCTATGGGTTTCTTGGGCGCTATAAGTAAATGTTTGCTTTACTCCTGGCAGACTAGATCCGGTTTCAAGCTCAAAGGTTTATATTTACCTTTTGAATACTGGCGCCCAAGTTTAAAAATAAAACTATCATACTCACAATAAAATTGATTATGTTGAATACTTAGTCATTTGCCGAAAAGAGAGGTATGAAGTATTTTTCACTTGATAAAAAACACTGTTATAGGAGCATCATAAAGCCCGAAGCAAGGCTAACGCCCGCAATGCATGTAATACAAGCATTTTTAATTTATCAGAACCCAAAAATGAATGACATTATTGAAATATTTCTGAACGCCCAGAAAGAACCCCAAATTTGATCTCTCCTGTAACTTGATATGTCTCTGCGAAATGTGTTGCCGACTAGAAGCCAAATATCATATCTAAAGTTAGCAAATCACAGATGGTGCGGGAGCCAAACACTGAATGACATATCTCGATATTTGTAACACGCAAATTGCCTCTTTGTGAAATGCGTTTGCCGACCAGAAGTCAAATCTCCCCTCCTGTAATTGATAATGATCTCTCTTTGCCATATTCACCTTGCCGACACAATGCACTTTGCTGACATAAATTGAATATATCTTTGTGAGTAGTAGAATTCTTTTGTGTATGCCCCGCAACATCTGTGATGTTGCTAACTTTAGATATGATACTTTTTAAATCGCTATTTAAAGAAGAAATGGACTAATAAATTTGCTGTGCTAAAAGGTAATGCTAGTATTCATTTTTCAAGTTGGGAGCTGTGGGATCTGGGCGCTGGGACGCTAAAGTATAATGACTTGGGTTCTTTGGGCCGCTCTGGCGGGCGCTGGGGCTTTAAAGTATCGTTGGTTTCAGTTAGCCCGTGCAAATACATTTGCAGGGCTGCCACCTTTAGTAGGATTTTACTAGATCTAGTAAAAAAAAAAATCTAGTAAATTTAGAGGATCTAGTAAATTTCACGAAATCTAGTAAAAACTAGTAAAAAGTCATGATTTATAGTAAACAAAACTTTTTTTTATTTTCAATGAATTCAAGGAAAAAATTATCGTAAATATATGACAATTTACAGTTTTCGCTTGTCTGTTTTACAATTTACAATTTTGCTTGTCTGTCTCTTAAGAGACAGACAATCAGTCACCTATTTTCATAAACAGACACTTCACTTCCGGTTTCTAAAGGTCGACAAAATCATCTTTCTGTGTATCAAATCTCACCAACTAAAAATGAAGCTATAATGACACTTGGATTTGTGATGATTGGGAATCTATTGGAATCAAAACAAAAGCCACCCAAGGTGATTAGGTGAATCTCCTCAGTCTGAAAATTACTATTGAGGAAAAAGGAGCCTGCTGAGAGAAATTGAAAGTAAGTAGAAAAGTAACATTATATACATAAATATATATATATATATATATATATATATATATATATATATATATATATATATATATATATATATATATATATATATATATATATATATATAATATATATATATATATATATATATATATATATATATATATATATATATATATATATATATATATATATATATATATATATATATATATATATATATATATATATATATATATATATATATATATATATATATATAATATATATGTACGTGTTAAGAAACAGTTATCACTCCATAATATGCCAAAAATTGTAGTTACCAAACTTTAAAAGCAGTGAAAGTTATCTTTTTTTCAGAATTGCATAAAATGATTCATTTTACATGTAGATAGATAGTTTGTCATCCTTTCATCCTAGGGTAGAACTAACGTAAATAGTAATATGTGTGGGTAGGGGCAATTTCAGGTGGGGCACTCGTAATTGAGTCAAGGTCTAAAGCTATGATATAGGTTTGATACATTAATAAACATTTATTGTTGTCAGATATTAAGTAATCGTCCCATTGTTTATATTTCAGTCTCGTAACTAAAATGGCTGCTGACCACTGTGTTAGGTGAATGCCGTGAACTTGAGTGCTTCTTCTCTTCTGAATGAAATGACATATGGTTTTAGTCTGCCAAGGGGCGGATCCAGGATTTTTTTTTTTGGGGGGGGGGCATAATAGGTTGATCCGAAAAAATATTTTAGGGGGGGGGGCAAAATAGGCTGGTCCGATAAACTTGCGTTATGAGCAAGTTTAATTAACGCAAACTTGAGTTAATTAAGTAAATTAGACTACTTTAGCCTACGCTAGGGGGGGCACCCCCTCATACCCCCTGGACCCACTACTGAGTCTGCATTTGATTACTCAGATTCTGCAACAGGGAAGGTGTCCTATTTCAGGCAAATTGCAGACTCATGTAAGTATTGGGCTGTACCTGTATCAGTGATTAAATAAATAAAAACAGGTTTTTTCAACTGAAAGTAAAGAAAACATCAACACTTAAAGCGAATATAAATTATTACGTATATAAAGAGGGTTGCCCCCACATCAAAACATTGCTTTTTACGCTCAAGTTTTTAGTACTTTTAAAAAAGCGTCTTGTTGTTCTGATTAAACGGCCCTTGTGTTTCAGGAGTGATTCTTAAAGAATTGAGACAAAATTCAAACTTTAGCGTAAAGAGCGAGGTGTTAATGAGGGGGTAACCCCCTTTATATACGTAATAATTTCTGTTTTTTAAGTTTTGATGTTGCTACTTACTTTCAGTTGAAAAAAACTTGTTTTTTTTATTTAATTTCTGATCGTTTTTAAATAATGCCAGGAAATCTGGCCCCACCTCCACGGAAAAACCCACTCCCCATGGAAATATTCTCTAGGCAATTCGATCCCGGTGAAAATTTACCCCGGACAATTACTCTTAACCACTCCGCACGTAAAATTGAGAAGGCAAAGAGAAAGCAAGACGTAAAAAAAAACTTTGTATAAGAATTCTGGCAAATTCCTCGAGTGTATAATTTCCCCCAGTGCGTAATTTCCTCTGAAAAGTTCACTCCCTGGAAACTTCCCTCCCCACAGAAAATTTCCCCGTGGAAAACTTCCCAGCAGAAAATTTGTCCCCCTCCCACTGGAAAATGTATGCATACATTTCAATAACAAATACTATGCAAACAATGGGCAAATTTATAACCTAAAGACCTTTCCCCTGGGGCTCTGGGGGGAGGGCCATGTTATATCCGAAGGCATGTTTATTGGGCCTTTTAACTATAATGAACAAAATGCCTATCTCAAAATTTTTATCGGACAATTTTGGGAAAAAGGGGTGTGAAAGGGGGCCTAGCTACCCTCCAATTTTTTGGTTACTTAAAAAGGGCACTAGAACTTTTAATTTCCCTTCGAATGAGCCCTTTCTCGATGTTTTAGGATCACTGGGCCGATACGATCACCCCTGGGGAAAAAATTAAACAAACACACATCTGTGGTCTTTCTTCTGGCAAAAAATACAAAACTTCTTTTTTTTTATTGTAGATCATGCCGATCAAACCGCGTGAAATTAAACCGTACAGTAGTTCACTGTTTGCTAATGCAAGAAGGACCAGGAGAGTAAATAAATATGAAAAATCTGACGAATCCAACATATCTGATAGTCATAAAAATGAAAGAGAAATAGAAGCCCAGAGGTCAGATCGCGAATTAGACACTGAAAGCATTATGGATGAAACTCATAGATCCGACACTCGTACAGTTCAGGTATCATGCAATATTGCAAACTCAAGGAATGAACAACGAGGTGATCTTATTTCTCATCTTAGTTCGGAAGATCAAAATTTTGCAGGTATTGAGAATGTGGGTAAAGGTCAGTAAAATGCCTAGGAAAACTGCTGTACCAACAAAAGTTTAGGGACGAATGGTTACAAGATAGAGAACTGAAAACATTCATTACTCGGTGCCCTCTTGATTCGAAGTCGCCGTACTGCAAATATTGCAAAAAATGCCTGAAAGGGAGTGTGTCTGTTCTTAAGAAACATGTTACATGCCAAAGTCACATGAAAAGTGTGAACGCTACCAAAGATGAAGTTCATCTAGATCTCTTCACTTCTGCAATTTCTGCAAAACAACTGCACACAAACAAAGTTACAAATGGAGAACTACGTTTAGCCACCTACTTCGCTGTCGAAGACCTTCCTATTTTGAAAATGAACTCCCTGGAAAAGCTAGTAAAGTCTACTTTCAGTGACTCGGAAATTGCGTCTTGTATCAAGATCAAGAGAACCAAAGCAACTACCATCATCTCCAATGTAACTTGAGCAGAGAGACGGTTCTCGATTTTGTCGGTCATAAAAACCAAAAATCGGAATAAGCTAAATATCTCGAGTGTTTCGTCCCTGATGAAAAATGAAGCAACTTGTCCTCAGGTCGTCAAGTGGAGTCCATGACTGGGTGATCTCAAGCGATTTTACTCGGGCTACCAAGAAATGGAAACAGGTGGATCCCTTCAGTCAGAATTCGACACTAGTCGATGCTTTAAATTTGGATGAGGACGAGGACGATTAAAGCCTTTTAAACCAACGACTTTTTTAATTATGACTACATGTTTTTCCTTTTACTATTAAATTTGTATGATTTACCGGACCTGAAGACTATTGACAAAATGGTATTTTTTTAACTAATTATTGTATGTTATATAAGTTTTCTTTTTCTTGGCAGCCCTACTCCAATTAGAGGTGTACTTTTTAACTTACATAATTTTACAACTAAACTGGTAGCCGATTACGTCGTTTCCGTTTTGAAGTGACATAGATTGTATTGGTTTTTGATTCCCTAGAATACGAACGAGAAAGATCAGTTAAAAAAAAAAAACATAAATTAATTGCTTTAAAATCTGCCAGACATCTTTGTAAGCAGTATATACCAAATTTAAAGACAAGCCCAATTAGTGTTTTAAAACTGGCAAATTTCCTCCCAAAAATGTAAAATTGAAGGGTTTAGATTTCATACCTAAAAACAGAAACTGGGAGACAAATTTCTAAAGCCGTCACTTTCAAACACACCTCAGATTCTTAGCACTTCATCGCCTGAATTGCTTCGTGATGAGTTGTAGCTGTTTATCTCGTTGATTGCTTTTTACTTTTTCAATATATCTGAATTTTATGACCTGAAGAACATTGATAAATTTAAAGTCGGGCTTCACCAGCAGAATTTTCAGAATCCAAGATTCCAGACTATTGTTTGACGTCTTGCATACACCGCATCTGGAATATGAAGCCTATCCAGTAGTACATCCAAATAATCCAAAAAAAGGATTTTTGAACTTGTAGGTTTCCGGAATTTTCAATCATACTATGAAAAAGAAAAGAGGAAAAGAGAAAAAAAAGAAAAAAGATTGTGAACATCGTATTGCTTGTCGTCCTATAGTAAAAATCGATGCTTGATGGTGCACGTGCGGCCTAGCCGCACGCGCAAAAAGTTTTTTTTAGAATTTAGTAAAAACAGATGCGATCTAGTAAATTTTACCCCTCCGATTTAGTAAATTCTTCCAGGTCAGGGTGGCAACCCTGTACATGGGGAAATGATAAAAAATCAATCGGTGCGATAGGAAAACCGATAGGAGTACCGGTCGGTTTTGGGGCTAGGAATTTTGTTCTAGTTTCCCAAGATACTGATCAGTTTTCGTGTGTTGTCAAGAACAATGAGCGAGTATTGTTGAAAGTGGAGAGCACCGTTAATCATGCGAAAGTTCAACATTTAGAGATTCTTATACAGAGCCATCAGTTTTTACCCAACATAAGCAATGCTTTGTATAAAACGAAAACCAAAGAGGAAGATAGTTGGCAAGAAACACACTTAGCTCAGAGACTTGTCGCGCACAAGTGCATGCTATCTGTGCTTTTTAAGAAAAATTTTGCACATATCGATTGAACGCTTTTCCCCTCGTGCCGACCGGTTTTTCTCATGGGTTTTCCCATGCGTCCGAAATGAACAAGAAATGGACTTCTCAGTCTGACTTTTTAGCCATTTGCCCTTTACCTGTTATATCTTTATATGGTATGTGCTGGACTATTATGAATGGCTGCTAGTTTTTTGCCTTGAGATGGCTCGGTTTCAATTAAATGTCTTGCATTAACTTTTTTGATTTCAGGAACTGGATAATCTAGGTATATATTTCGAGTTCAGTTCTCTGTGTGCAGCTTGCATCATCCAGGTTACTAATTGATGAGGGAATTTTGTGGGGTTTGAAGCACTTTAATAGTAGTTTACAAACTGAAGATTGTTCCTTCTTATTGGTATTATTATTTCCTTATTGTGGAGACACCAGCGCATAATATTTTATATCTCCATGCAATTCTGTGGTTTCTAAGACATGAATCTTCTCATGATTCAAACTAAAGGAGGTATTTTGCTAAGGACAGGATAATATCCACTACAATGATATCGAAGTTTGTGTAATTAAACATGAGTTTGAAAAAAAGGCAAGGAATTTCCACTGTAGGCACAGCCGTATTGAGAACTGATTTTATCCATGGATTTGTGTAGTTAATTCGTATTTTGGCACCGTTCCAGTACGTGCTCCACATAACGCAGGTCAAAGGAGGGAACGAGCACGGCAAGTGCCCCACGTGCCGTTATGGGGAGCACCACGGTTGTGGCATCTGGGGCTTTTTAAGTTTATATTTGATTAGGGAGGGGGCACCGTAATTAATTTTGTGATGGTGCTTACAGCTTATTGTTTGAAATACAATCAGTCAAATGGGAAATATGATGACCACTATCATCATTGTAGTTTCCAACATTCTTATCTTGGTTTGTAGACTTTTGTAAATATTCGTCCGAATTTTTTTCAACAGTGGAAAAAACACCCTAGGGTTGGCTATTCTACTTTCCACATCTTTGATGCATGCAGCATCTTTGCTAACAATACCACCCAGGAAAGTGAAGCTATCCACATGTTCGATTTTCTCGTTCCTTAATATCACCTTTTCATGTTTATTTACTCTTAGTCCTAGCGGGTTAGTCTTCTTTATATTAATTTCAAACCTATTCTTGCACCCTGAAGTCGCAAAACCTCCCCCAAAATACATATTATATTAATATTTTCATGTAGGACGGCTGAATCATCTGCATAATTTTATTCTAGAGGAGTTTTGCCTTCTCATTTAGTGTTAAGTTATGCCATAAGGGTAATGCGTCCAGTCTTAGGGAGAAATGACTATGGGATTTTCCGCTTTTTTTTAAATGATCTTGAGCGAACGCCTTTGGACTGTATCATTTTCGACGCTAAGGTTACTTTATAGTTGTTAACGCCATACCAGACGTGGAATTCCACTAACGGCCCAACCAAGGCTAAGAAGACACCGAAGGGTGCATCTTTGAAGAATACAATTTATTTATAAGTTTAAATAACTACATTAATGTGTTTTCTAGTTTGGCAATATTTAAAACAAGAATGGCCCATTTAGATTATTAGAAACTGTAACACCAAGAGGCTAAACTTGTTTCAGTAGCATTTTATATGGGGTAGGGTTAGAAAAACGAGAATAGATTTCAGGAGACTTATCGTCATTATACTTGATTTGCAAGCATTTAGATTCTTAGCTATATCCGAAAGACGAGTTAGGATTTTAAGGTGCTCACTTTTATATTCTTATGATACACTCCAAGGATCGGCAAGTCATTCACACATTCCCGTCCTTGAATGAGCTTATTGCCAGTTTGATTAAATTATTCATAGATAGATATCGTAACATTGTTTTTGTTCTTATATATTATTTTTTTTCCTCTTTTTGCAAGTCTATGCAAGATGAATATGCATCATGACAGAATAAAAGATGAAAAAGAAAAGATCATGCTTATATGTTTTGGAAAGATTAAGCCCTAATCCTGCTAAAAAGATCTTGCGGAAAGATGTGCCTGGAAAGATTTGGGATAATATGAGAACCCATAATGGTGAGAAACCATACGATGGCCAATCATGTGAAAAGCTATTGTCTCAGAAGCTTACTTTAACTTGGGATATAAGAACCCTCGAAGTAAAAGATGACCCACAAACCTTATGAATACAAAGTATGTGAAAATAAATTTCGGCTGAAGACACTTGACCTTGTATGTGAGAACTAACATGGTAAAAACCATATGAAAATATGTTTTCTCAGAAGGACTGAAATAGTGAAAAACCATATGATACTCTTTATATGAGAATTAGTAATTGTAGAAAGCGGCACGAATGTGATGTTCCGCAGTTTGAAAACATAAATACAAAGCATGCAAAACTTAATTTCCGCAGAAGTCTACTTTGACACTCTACATAAGAATTTACTTTTCGGGTGTTATGTTTTATGTTTTACACTGACAAAATTTCTTGGATAGCACGTTTGACTATGCACACAAAAACCCACAATAGTGGAGACCGTGTAAATACAAGATTCGCGCAAGTAATTTTTAGAAGACATCTGTGCTTCTGCGTATGGGGATTGCAAGGAACTAAGAATTGCATGAAACCAAAGTTCTTACCCAACAATTTTCTTGGAAGGGCCTTTTTACTTCATAGGAGGTTGGGTTGACAAGTCATGACCAAGGAAAGAAGTGTTTATGTTTTTCCCGCTTAAAGCCTATAAAGCATAAATTTTATGCCCTATGTACCGAAGTGAAAGATTTCGATAATTCATAAATTTCAGATATACTTTATAGTCTCCAGTTTAAAAGTCTTATGAAAATATTGTTCAGAATAGTCTTAGAAAATCGCCATTTTTCAGGTATGAATAGACCTAAGACGGGTCGACCCGAGTCAATAGTAACCTAAACTCTAAAAAACAGAATTTTGATACCAGTAGATACATTAAAAAAAACAAATGAATTTTTATGCTGATTTCAAATATATAAGTTTTATCAATTTTAGTCTTACCCATCAAAAATTACGAGCCTGAAAAAATTTGCCTTATTTTCGAAAAAGGTGGGAACCCCCCTAAAAGTGGTAGAATCTTAATGAAAATCACACCATCAGATTAAGTGTATCAGAAAACCATACTGTAGAGGTTTCAAGCTCCTATAGCAAAAAAGTGGAATTTTGTATTTTTTGACAGAAGAATGATTAGGGATGTGTGTTTATTTATTTATTTTTTTTCCCAGGGGTGATAGTATCGATCCAGTGGTCCTAGAATATCGTGAAAGGACTCAGTCGAATGGAAATTAAAAGTTCTAGTGCCCTTTTTAAGTGACCCAAAAAAATAAAGGGCAACTAGACCCCCTCCCGCGCTCATTTGTTTACCGAAGTCACCTGCTTAAAATTTTGAGATAGCCATTATGTTCAGCATAGTTGAAAACCTAATAAATATGTCTTTGAGGATGACTTACTCCCTCACAGTTCCCGGTAGAAGGACTGCAAGTTATGAATTTTTGCCTATTGTTTACAAATAGTATTGGTTATTGGGAAGTACAGGGAAGTATTGGGAAGTACCTGTATACTGATGAATTCAGGAGGGATTTTTCTGGTGGAGGAGAGGGGGAGGGTCAGAGGAGGGGGTTACCTGGGATGATATTTTCATGGGGGAAGGGACATTTCATTCGAAGGGGGCACCGGATTTCCCAGCATTTCCCAGAAAAAACGATTCGAAAATAAATAAAAAAACAAGTTTTTTTCAACCGAAAGTAAGGAACAACATTAAAACTTAAAATGAGCAGAACTTATTATGTATATGAGGGGGTTTGCCCCTAGTCAATACCTCCTCTTTACGTTAAAGTTTTTTTTAGTTCTTTCAGAACAGCCATCTATTCTAATTAAACGTCCTTTGTGATTCAGAGGTTTGTGATTTGAGCAAAATTCGACCGTATCGTATGTATCGTATATGTTTTATCGGACGAAATATCATAAAAAATAAAATTAATATGCAAATTTTTATTTCAATTATTCATGTACGGTGAGCAACAATCAAAGCTGCGTTAAATCATAAACGTTCAAAAAAAAGTTTTATTTAATTGAAAGTAAGGAGCGACATTAAAACTTAAAACGAACCGAAATTATTCCGTATATGGAAGGGCATGTCCCCTCCTCAATGCCTCGCTGTAAAAACCTTTAGCGTAAAGAGCAAGGCGTTGAGGAGGGGACAGCCCCTTTCATATACAGAATAATTTCTACTCGTTTTAATTTTTTATGTCGCTCCATACTTTCAATGAAAAGACTGTTTTTTTTTTTAATTTAATATTAAAACACAAGACCAGCAGAAATTCAAAGTTAAGATGGTGCCTGATTAGGGGTTAGTAAGTTAATCCTTTTTTATTGACAAACCAGGCGAAGAAGAGAGTAAGCGTTTATTACTGAAATCATGATTCTGTGTAAAAGATGGGAATGGTATGGGAAAAAAAGTGTGCCTAAAACCCACCTAAATTTTTCGAACTATTAGCCCCAGGAAAACTTTTGATTTTATCACTGTGAAGTAGTGAGGTAAATCCTGAAGTAGTTAGTATATTCTCTCATGCTATCTAAATAGCGGATATATAATATCTCGGGAACTACTGAGAGATTGAGTTAAAACCGTCGGGGAGTTTTTGGGAGGGCAAGGGAAATTGGATTGTTGTATTTAGGGAAATGTATAAGAGCACAAAAA
Organism: Artemia sinica; assembly: GCA_027921565.1. Taxonomy (NCBI): domain Eukaryota; kingdom Metazoa; phylum Arthropoda; class Branchiopoda; order Anostraca; family Artemiidae; genus Artemia; species Artemia sinica. The sequence continues at coordinate 43,856,366 of CM051260.1, read as the reverse complement.
TTGTCCCTGGTTGGTTTGTTCAAAAAATGACGGAAAATGTCTCTTAAAAGCTCAAGAGAACCCTTTATCAGTGAAACAAAACTTAAAAAAAGTTAAACAAAGTTCTTTCGCCAGAGACTGGGTCCTGAACGTTTTTTTTTCAGATTGCATGGCTTGGAACGTTTTTGATCATTCTGGATCAAACGACTTGAGGTGGACAAAAATGGGGTCTCACCTCTCCAATAAGCTCTAAAATAAGGATTCCATGTTTCTTTACCAAGCGAATACAATTGCAGGAAACAAATTTGAAACCAAATTTTGGCTGCATTCACAAATTTGCCGAGAATTTTTTTAGGGGGGTGGGAGTTACAAAAAAAATGTTTCTATGGACATGCGTTATATTTGTTTTAAATGTATTGCATATATGTTTTTTTTTACTTTTGTATTAAAAAATAGCCCTGGTTTAAACCCTTGAGGGGGGGGGGGGTTAAAACTAGGTAAATCCTATTTATCTCTAATAGGTTTATAACTAACGGGGCACTACGATATGGCCAAGTAGATCTAAAAGGAAACCGAAATATCCTAAAGGCTTGTTGTATCTAAGTGTGACACATAAAACTGGGCCATTTTCTTTTTCAAAGATTGGCTTAGACTTTCCGTGCGTGTAGATAAAACAAGGGGACCTAAATAACAATATAAACATTCCGCAAGGACGATTAAGAAACGAAATACTTGAGAAATGGTACCTGACACTCCTTCCCCTTCACCCGTACAATGATCCACCGTCCCTCCTTTAAAATAGCTAATGCTTAATTACACATCACTAAATGTAATTTCATCAAATATCAAGTGAATCAGCCTAATTAAATCGAGCACTATTAAAAATGTCCATCTAAACCATTTATCTTGTAAGAACTGTTTGACTTTTCAGGAAGCGAAAGGGATTTAAGCAGAGCGTGTGTCCCTCAGCAACAGGGTTGCCGCCCTGGCCTGAGAAAATTTACTAGTTCTGTCTAAGAGAAACTATGGTGCCAAAAATAAGATGTGCTCCTTATGATGCAAATTTCCAACAAACGTGCCAACAAAAAAGTGCCAACAAACGTTATTACTACTATTGATCATACAGTCAATGAACCTAATAATAGCAAAGCCGAAATGTATATTGAACATTTAGGTGACACCAGTAAGAATAGTATATGACACAAAATGGAATAATGACTATTCCACTGATTACGAACTAAGAAAAGACAATAGCTACAGCATCAAGAGAGAACATGATGAAGTATTTTATGGAACAGATCCAAAAAGTCAATGATATTAATAATGTATAATAACGTCTGCAACATATTTTTTATGTTAATATTCTACATGTCATTATTTCAATAAATTATTTTTGGCATTACTTTGATATATTCCCATTATTTTTAGGGTATGCTAGAACGTCAAACGTTTAGAATATCTATTAAAAAGTTGGAGATGTAAGAAAAAGAATTTTCAGAAATATAGATACTACTACTACTAACATGCTCACAGCAGATGATTCCGCTACGCGGAATCATCCGCTATGCCTCCACATAGCTGATTCTTGATTGAAATTTCTGTACTGTGTATCCCAAGAGGTGAATTCAAGAACCAGTTGGTTACTTACTTACAATTTTTCGTTATTTCTTGAATGAAATTTCTGTATTGTGTATCCAAGAGGCGAATGCAAGAAAGAGCTTGTTAGTTACTTACAATTTTTCCATAATTTCTTGGATGAAATTTCTGCATTTTGTATCCAAGAGGCGAGTTCAAAAAAAGTTTGATACTTACTTACAATTTCTTATAATTTTTTGAATGAAACTTCTCGATTGTGTATCCATGAGGTGAATTCAAAAAGATTTTGTTTCTTACTTACAATTTTTCATAATTTCTTGATTGAAATTTCCGTATTGTGTATCCAAGAGGTGAATACAAGAAACCGTTGGTTACTTACTTATAATTTTTTCATAATTCCTTGAATAAAATTTCTATATTGTGTATCCAAAAGGCGAATTCAAGAAAGAGTTTGTTAGTTACTTACAATTTTTTCATAATTTCCCGAATGAAATGTCTGTATTGTGTATCTAAGAGGCGAATTCATGGACGAGTCTGTTACTTACTTATAAATTTTTCATAATTTCTCGAATGAAATTTCTGTATTGTACATCCAAGAGGTGAATTCAAGAAAGAGTTTGTTAGTTACTTACAATTTTTTCATAATTTATTGAATGAAATTTCTGTGTTGTGTATCCAAGAGGTGAATACAAGAAACAGTTCGTTACTTACTTTCAATTTTCTCGTTATTTATTGAATAAAATTTCTATATTGTGTATCCAAAAGGCGAATTCAAGAAAGAGATTGTTAGTTACTTACAATTTTGCATAATTTCTTGAATGAAATTTCTGTATTGTGTATCCAAGAGGTGAATTAAAGAAAGAGTTCGTTACTTACTTAATATTTTTCCTAATTTCTTGAATGAAATTTCTGTATTGTATATCCAAGAGGCAAATTCAGGAAAGAGTTTGTTAGTTACTTGCAATTTTTTCATAATTTCTTGAATGAATTTCGGTGTTGTGTATTCAAGAGGTGAATTCAAGAAAGAGTTTGTTACTTACAATTTTTTCATAGTTTCTTGAATGAAATTTCTGTATTGTGTATTTAAGAGGTTAATTCGGGAAAGAGTTTGTTATGACTTTATTAAAAATCAAATACAATTAGTAAAATCAGATGTATTTTAAACGTGGATGTTCCTGTTTCTGAAAACTGAAAACTCTCTGTCTGTGCGTCTGGACTGGGCGTTTGCTTGTCGGTGGAAATTTTCAAGTTACAAAATTCAGCTCATCTCTCTCTCAGACTTGGGTAAAAGTTCTTTTAACCTATCTAATTTTCTAATATATCCGCTATGAGCCTGTTAGTAGTAGTAGCATCTGTATTTCTGAAAATTCCTTTTCTTACATCTCCAACTTTTCAATAGATATTCTGAACGTTTGACCTTCCATCATACCCTAAAAATAATGGGAATATGTCAAACTAATGCACAAAATATTGTTATTGAAATAATTACATGTAGAATATTAACATGAAAAATATGTTGCATATATTATTATACATTATTAATGTCATTGAAAAACTTTGGAAATTTTGAATCTATTCCATAAAAAACTTCATCATGTTCTCTCTTGATGCTGTAGACTATTGTCTTCTCTTAGTTCGTAATCAGAAGAATAATCATTATTCCATTTTGTGTCATACACTATTTTTACTGGGGTGTCACCTAAATGTTCAATATACCTTTCGGCTTTGCTATTATTAGGTTCATTGACTATTTGATCAATAGTAGTAATAAAGTTTGTTGGCACTTTATTTTTCATCGATTCATCTTTATATTCCTTAGTGATATTGTCTGCCAATGTCCTTTTTATTTTTCCAGCAATTTCACTGTCTATTACCACATTATTTTTACAAAGGTAACAGTTCCTACGCGTAGACAAGATATGGCTTATGATATTAGTAGAAGAGTATGCCTGTCTTATTTTGATCTTCCGTTGAATGCTCATACCCGAAAGCTGACGATGGGGTGTAACACTGGGTAAAATGTTACCACAAGCACTAGCAAGAAGATTCCCCTCTTCATCAACTATTATTTTTATGTGGGCATTCTCTTTGAGTGAAATCATCTCCGGAGATCTCGATCTCGCATATTCACCATCATAAGAGTTGAATTTTTTTGGTACTCTAAAGAAATTTAATTCCTTACTTTAATGACATTGCACGCATACATTTCCAATAGTGCTACCACTTGTACTTGTTTCATACTTCAAATACTTCTCCTTGTCAGAATTCAATGCTACAATAACACTATCATGTGAACACACTTTCTTAAAATGCTCCATCTTCACTTTTTTAAGATACGACTTAAGTGTTTATCCTTCCACTGCACAATGATTAATGATCTGTAAACATGCAATAAACTAGGTAGTGTCAATAACCTGCCATATAGTACCACTGGGAAAGCCGCGTTGTGTCTACGAGCAAGCATAGAGTACGATTGGTACAGCCACAAGCATATTTCATGTTATTTTAAGATTCACAAAAAAATTCCAAGTCCAAAAAAATCAGTATTTTGAAAAAAAGGGCATAAGAATGAACACAATGAGCCCTTGAATCATCCTCCAACCCCTAAAAAATATTAAAGTTTTCATAAGTCACCTAAATTGCTTAATATTTCAAACAGCTAATTTGAGAAAGAAGGGCATAAGAATGTACCCAATGAGCCCTCAGATCATCCCTCCACTCCCTAAAAAAATATTAAAGTTTCCATAAGTTGCCTACATTGTTTAATATTTCCACCAGCTAATTTTGAAAAAAGGGCATAAAAATGTACCCAATGAGCTCTTGAATCATCCCCTCCTCCATAAAAAATATTAAAGTTTTCATAAGTCACCTAAAAAGTAAAGCCAAGTTAAGTCACTAAATCTTATTGATATCACTAACCGTTTTCATCAGTGATGTTATTCTAACATTTATGGCAAGTTGCCTAAGACTTATCATCCTCTCAGACTTACCTTAACTGGTATGCACTTTTAACTCTTTTATCCCCTTCATACAATCCAATTAAAAATATGAATATTATTGAGCTTTGTTTCAGCCCTATGAAAATGATATAACTTTTTATTATTAATAGATACCGCTAATAATGCAATCACTTCTGGACAAGATGTAAAAATGTACCCAATACCTAAGGCTTATCATCCTCTCAGACTTACCTTAACTGGTATGCACTTTTAACTCTTCTATCCACTTCATACAATCCAATTAAAATATAAGTATAATTGAGCTTTGTTTCAGCCCTATGAAATGATATAACTTTTTATCATTATTAGATAACAATAATAATGCAATCAATTCATGACGAGATGCAAAAATGTACTCAATGAGCCCTTGGATCACCCCCCCCCCTACCCCTATAAATATTAAAGTTTTCATAAGCCGCTTACATTGTTTAATATTTCCACTAGCTAATTTTGAAAAAGAAGGGCATAAAATGTACCCTATGAGCCCTTGAATCATCCCCCATCCCCCTAAAAAGTATTAAAGTTTTCATAAGTCACCTAAGAAATAAAGCCAAGTTAAGTCACAAAATCTTCTTGACATCGCTAACCGTTTCCATAGATTGATACCAGTGATGTTATTCTAACATTTATATCAAGTTACCCAATACTTATCATCCTCTCAGACTTACCTTAACTGGTATGCACTTTTCACTCTTTTATCCCCTTCATACAATCCAATTAAAAATATGAATCCTATTGAGCTTTGTTTCACCCCTATGAAAATGATATAAATTTTATCATTATTAGATACTGCTAATAATGCAATCAATTCTGGACGAGATGCGAAAATGTACCCCGTGAGCCCTTGAATCATCCTTCAGCCCCCTAATAAATATAAGAATTTTCATAAGTCACCTAAGAAGTAAGGCCAAGTTAAGTCACAAAATCTTCTTGACATCGCTAACCGTTTCCATAGATTGATACCAGTGATGCTATTCTAAGAATATTCGATAACCTACTTAAAAAAAATATAACAAAAAGAAAGGGAATATTTTCGATTTTGAAACAATTTAATTGTGTGTGAGCATAATTACAACAAAAATATAATACACATATTCAATTACCGATATAACTTATTGTCCTCAATATACTTCACTATTGCATTTAAAGCACTTTGAAGTCTATGTATATGTACTATATCAACTTTGGGTATACACAACTTTTAACAACCTCGTCATACATTATAATAATTCATCATTCGTCACCAACTTGGTATGATCCCAATCTATATGTTGGGTTTTGTTGTTCTTCTTCTTCCTGGGATGTCTTATACATGCATCCCAAGAAAGAATATCTATCAGAACCCATCTGCTAAAAGATCGAACTTCATCCTCAGGATTGTGTCTTTTATCCGGAAATATCTCACAATCAAAATCTTCCAAGTTGAATAATGGAATATCCAATTTGCATTTTACTATTAAAAGTTTATTAGTGGGTACATTGCCTTTCACGTATAGTGCTGTCACACCGAAAAAAACTACATATTTCTCCAACTTCCTGTTGTACCGTGGATAGATCCTTTCCTCCTTCATAGAATGGAGGGATCAATCTATCATATAAGCCTAGTTTTTTTTATAATCCGTAATGGCATACTCCACTTATCTCTACTGTAAGCATACGTATTATAGTTGATATACCAGTGATAGCAAGAGACTCCACTATGATCTATAGCCAATAATAAAAATGCACATTCAAAAAATAACACCACAGGCTGACTTCTTTAAACCAATGAATTCACAATCGAGAACACCATACATATTTGAAGTTTCCGTATTATATTAATTCAACTGATATTAATCTCTGACGTTTCCATTGTTCTGGCAACTGTGCACTGATACATTTAAATTCCCATGAAGCCTATTGATTTTTCTGTCATGAATTCTTACACAATCGAAGTTCTATAAGTTTAACGTAATTCATGTCTATATCAATTACACATCATCCTATTACATACGGTTGGAATCATAGCAAACAGTTATTACATAGGTTGATTTTGACAATATCCTGTTAGTCCAGTGATTGACCTAGAAATAGGTGTAAGATCTTGTTCACCCCGTTTTTAGCCCTGTATTCAACCCCCCCCCTCTACTGTCGAGATCCCGTCCTCCTGTGTTTTTCCCTTAACAAATCCAAGCCTATTTGTCTGTTTTGAAAAAAGGGTACTAGTCTTTTTTATGCGTCCAATAAATGCAATTCCAAGAACTTTCTAATTCCTTCAAATTAAAAGAAAACTAGTGATAGCTTAGAATTGGGGCTATTGAGAAGCAAACATTTTAAGAAAATGTTTCTTACTTCACAATATGCAGAAAAATTGTAGGTAAAAAGTTTTGAATACACTCCTAGTATATCCCCCCCCCCTGATTTGCAAATATATTGCCCAATCATACATTTCCCATGTGTATTTAATGTTTCTTGATTTCGTCAGCGTAGATTCAATTTACGGCTAACCAAGTTGAAACAAGAGTGACGCATGACAAATACATGGAAAATACATAATTTTAATTATATATTTGCGCATTAAGGGGTGTTAGGGGTAAAATAAAAAAATTTTAGAAACGAACAGAAATTAAGTTAAAAAAAAAAATCTAATTTTCAAAGGAAAGTAAACGGAAATTTTGGGGCGTAATTGCCTATAGGAGATTTCTCTAAGATATCTATATCTGCTGAGCTTAGGTCTACAATGGCCTTAACTTCTCTTTGAAAATCTTATTTTTCAACTTTTTTTAATTAATAGTCTTAAGAAATGGCCATTTTTCAGGCATGAATAGACCTAAGATAGGTCTGGGGTCCAGCGAATAGACCTAAGATAAGGAGGGTCTCTAAATAATCAATTTACAGTTGGTGAACAGGGAAACGGGAACAAATAATTTTTTAGACCACACTGTTTTTCCATTTACAAGAAATTAAGAGAGAAAAACGGGTTTAATTCAAAATAAAGGAGTGGTTTAATTTGAATAAAACAACAACAACACATTAAATAATAATAATTCAAATATTTTGCCTCCACGTCCGGAAGCCGAAATAATAGTCTTTCATGCCAAATCAGCCAATGCAAAAAAAAACAGGAGAAGTTATTTCTTTAGTCGATAGGGTATTAAAATTAGCATCACCAGAGTACATAGGTAAGGAACTAATTTTCATTAAAGATATTTTAATTGATAACTGATACCCCAAATAGCTGATTTCCCAAATAATAGAAAAATGGAAAATAAGATAATGGAGCCGGTAATAATAGGCAGGGCAATAGCACTGCCTAAGTAAAGAACGATGCTGGCACAACGTATTATTTATAATTTTTTCTTTTTTTGGGGGGGGGGGGCTCCTTGGTTTTAAACCAGGGCACTTCGTATCGAAGGAGTTGTCGCAAAAACATCGAAAAGGGCTCATTCGATTGGAAATTGAAAGGACTAGTGCCCTTTTTAATAGTCAGAAGTGATTGGAGGGCAACTACCCCCCCCCCCCTTACGCCCACCCTTTCCCCAAACGCATCCAATCAAAATTTTGAGTTAGCTATTTTGTTTAACGTAGTTGAAAGTTATGGAAATTAGGTCATTGAGGATGACAACTTCTCACAGCTCTCAGGGCAAGGGTTGTAATTTATGCTCCGGGGGCATATAAGGTGTTTATAGAAAACGTTGCATTGGCAACTCAAAAAGGGCTCATTCAATTGAAAATTGAACGGGCTATTGCGCTTTTTAATAGTCGAAAGTGATTGGAAGGCTTGATATTTTTATAGTAAATGTCGATGAGGGTACAATGTATTATTATTTTTTCCTTTTTTTTTAGACTAGGGCTCTTCATATCGAAGGAGTTCTCTTATGGACATCGAAAAGGGCTCATTCGATTGAAAATAGAAAGGGCTAATGCCCTTTTTAATAGTCGGAAGTGATTGAAGGGCAACTAGTACCCTTCCTACGCCCAATTTCCCATTTGCCCGTTATGTTTAAAAACTAAATAATGCTTTGAGATTAAATTAAAATGCACTGTGTTAATGCTAATTCCCAATAAGGCATCTTAGCAGTATCCCAAGAGCAACTGAGGGTATTATTTTCAAACTTTCGGGGCTACTTCTGCTCTTAAAATTTAACTGAATCAAAACAGCGTTAGTGTGTCCAAGCTATCAAAGAAAGTAAACAGACTTTTTTTGCAGATGGTATGAAGTTTTCTATTTTAGGTCAACTAGAGGGGGTGTGAAACTAAATTAAACACTACTATTTGTGTCTGGATTTTTTCCATGAAAAGACTTTGTCAATATAAAAAAAAAAACAGAAATAAATTTAAAAAATCTTTTTCCACAAAATAAGTTTTTCAAAGAGAAGTAAAGAACTCCATTAAACCAACAATGAGCATAAATACAATCAAAAAATCTACCAAGCGTGAAACTACCACAAATCAGCATCGATAAATAAATGAAACCCAAAACGAACGGAAATTACAATAAATAACCGAGGCAAACTCGAAACAAGCAGAAATCAACATGAGTAGGGCTCAAAACCCCTATGATTTCCCAAGGCCAGAACATAATTTGCACTTTTACTGAAAAAATACAAATGAATGTGCATTGTCAGTTTAATATATATATACTTATATTTAGTAATCAAAATGTTAATATAATTTGATTTATTAAAGTTACAAAAGTAAAAACATTTATATTTTTCCAGTGGATTTATATTTTAAATCCACTATTGAAACTATCTTATATTTTAAGGTGGATTTATCGGCATTATTTGAAACTCAATCTGAAACTATATTAAAAAATCATTTTTTTTTCAACTAAATGCAAGGAGTAACATTAAAACCTAATACAACCAGACACTTTTCATTAAATGATGGGGACTACCCACTTCTCAATACCATGCTATTTACGCTAAAGTTTGACTTTTTCCTCCAAATACTTAAGAACGCCTCCTGAAACACAAGGGCTGATAATTTGAATAAGAATCCTTCCTTAAGAATCCTACGCTAATACGCTTTAGCGTGTAGAGCGAGGGATAGGGGGTGGGGGTTGGTTCTCTACTGAAAAAAGATAAATGTTTTTATTTTTATAACTTTAATAAATCAAATAATAATAACATTTTGATTACTAAATATCAGTATATATATATTAAACTGACAATGCACATTCATTTGTGGGTTTTTTTTTTCAGTTTAAAGTGCAAATTATGATCTGGCCTCTGGAAGGCATAGGTGTTTTGAGCCCTACTTATGTTAATTTCTGCTCGTTTTGAGTTTGACTCGATTATTTATTGTAATTTCTGTTCGTTGTGGGTTTCATTTATTTATCGATGCTGATTTGTGATAGTTTCACGCTTGGTGGATTATTTGATTTTTTTTTGGCTCATTTTTGGTTTAATGTAAATAGTGACCCTTCAGAGGTTTCTGCTACACCAATACGGATTACTCTTTTCTTCCCATTGTTCAAGAGCTCAAGAATTTTTAACGGCGATTTCCTCTTTTGGCGACAAGGTGTCGCAATTTTAGGCGAACTTCCCGCCAAGGCAAGATTTACAGGGTTTCAGTTTTATATTATATAGTTACTTGGAATATAGTCCGTATAATACACAATTTTTAATATTATGGGGATTCCCTTGCACTTGTTTCTAGTTGGCAAGATTCCCATTTTCGACAAGAGTTCAATGTCCGTGGCAAGAGGTCAATGGTTAGGTCAGGTGAATTTCTATGACATACCCCTTTGTTGACAAGTCCCCTTCTTTTCTGTGCCAGCCTTCTGACGTCAAGGTACACATCCCCGTTTCAAGTGCATGATAGATAGATAGATAGATAGATATTTATTGCAAAACAAAAGCCTCTTTGGGCCATGGCAAAAACAAACACAGTTGCATATATAGTCAAAACACATGATAATAACATATATAACAATAACTAAACATAGCCCATAGCAAATAAAAATAAAATAACATAACAATTGCAGCACAAAAGCACATATTATACTATAAAACTAACTCACATAATTACACACAATGTCACACACATAATAATAATAATAATAATAATAATAATAATAATAATAATAATAATAATAATAATAATAATAATAATAATCGTGTATTCAAAAGCCATAAAACAAGGCCATATACACTATACATCAAATATAACAGGAAACCAAAAGTAAAACTCCCTTCAGCTTTATTTTCCAAACCATAACAAATCTTCTTCACAATAGTTCCTTTCTTATCATGTTACACCACGCGACGCACCCTCATCTTTAAAGGGTCAGATAAGTAGAGCTACCAACCCCTTAAGCCGTCACGCCTACGCAATGCGGTTACCGGTTCTATTAAAGGCAACACACTTGCCATTACTCCATGACACACCCCTCTGGACTCCAGTGACGTCATACGACTCACCCCATTTCAAACGCACAGATATGTACTTTGCAATAGGAACCCAAGGGGGAATCCCCGCTTAAAGCTCAATCCATTTCATTGAGTACCTGTTAGATTTTTATCTCTTCCAGGGGAAATATTCCTTAATGCCCCCACCATAACTTTTAAGCTGTAGTTCAACCCACAATGAATTACGTGACCCTCCCCCTCCCAAAACCCTAACAAGACTTTCTTCAGGCATTTCCTAATAAAAATTATGGTTTTAAATCCCCTGATTCAAGTTTCTGCAACCCAAGCCAATCATAATGCCACAAAAAATACTCCACACTGCCATGGCATTTCACCCATGAGACACCCCCCCCCCATCTCCTGGGTGACCTGATATTAGTGATACATTTAAACCATATTAAGAGATATTATTGAAGGACTTTTAACGAAATGCACCATTTCATTGAGTGTTGTTAGATACTCAATGAAATGAATCTAGAAAAAATTCGTTTAACACCAACCGACATATCTTTAAGCTCTAGAGTATAATAGTCAATGACAATGCATACCCCCTTGGTAAATTATGGATGATATTAAACACTCCCATGAAATCACGATATCTCCCCAAGAAATTTTTCAGGCATTTTCTAATAAAAATTATGGTTTTAAATCCCGTGGTTCAAGTTTTTGTTGAACCACTTTTTGTTTTTGTTTTTGTGAACCACTTTTTAACAGTCAAGTTTTTTTCCCTGTGGGTCTTGGACCTCTTTGTCCCCCCTATTATTTATTTAGCTAGGCACAGCCCAGATATTTTTTTATTTTTCGCCACTGCAGGCTGAATCTCAAAATGTTTTCTCTTTTTTACACTCCTCTTTTCATCTCTACTTTTCTCAATTTTGTCATTCGCGCAAAATAATAAATCATCGTTAAATCTGGTTTGGACTCCAGTGTCCACCATCTTTGACCGCATCACTTCATTGTAGCTCCGTTTAATATCTCTTTTCTCTCTTTTACTTCTCTTTGCTTTTACCGCAGAAACAAATATTTCGTCATCAAATGGGAATTGAACTCCGACGTTTGGTTTTTCATATTCTACTAAAATTTCTCGAACTTTCCGAGGAAAAGTGCGTACAATAAATTTCGTCTCCTTTTTTTTCTGGTACAATCAGCGCTTCATTCTGGCCTGTACTTGTTAGCGTCTCATATTCATTAAAAGTGTTTTCAAGTTTTCCATTTTCTGGAAATTTTCTCGAAAAATCATTCTCGCGCATCTTTTTTTCAATATTTTTTGGTCTTTTTACTTCCGCATCCCATTTTTGTGGATTATCAACATTTTGAACACGCGTATCAAGTATTTCGTTTTTCCGACAGGGCGGCGTAGCCTCCCAATTTGTTTTATGGGCCGGTCCACCTTTCCCCGTAGGCAACAAAGTATCATGTTTTTCCGTCGTAGTGTATTTGTAATTTTCCCACTGTTAAAGAAGTCGCTTTTAACGATGGGAGATTTCCGATATCTCCAAAGTCTACTCCTACTAAAACATCTACTGCTAGAGTGGGTACTAAGCCTACTTTTATCATCTTTCTCTGGACCGTACCGTCCTTCTTTGCAATTTCTATTCTTACCCAAGCAGACGGGCATGGGTCTTGTCTCCATAATAACATAATGTTGTAATCTTATTTTTATGGTCTATTTCCGTCTTTTTAATTAGGTCCATTCTCACAAAAGTTTGCTCACTCCCTGAGTCAATTACCATTTCCGTTCAATTTTCCGTTTAATTTTCCTTCTATTTTGTGATTTCACAAACTCGTCAATATTTCCTTGATTATGTGCTACAGCCCAATTCGTTCTTTTATAGGTTACTTTCTCATCTTTATTATGGCAATTTTTAGAAAAAGGCTCCGAGAAATCAATTTTTACCAGATTATCATCATTTTGACTATTAAGCATTTCTTTTGTCCGATAGGGTGGCGCAGCCTCCCAATTTATTTTATGGGCCGGTCCACCTTCCCCCCTAGTCAGCGACGTTGTATATTTTCTCCTAAAAGTGTTTAATGTTTGGTGATTTTCATTTTCTCGCGATTGATTCTTAGACAAATTATTATGGCTATCTGACAGACTAGAAGTTAGTTGTGATAAAATCTCACTTTCTGGAATTAGATGTATCATGGTTCTTTTAAACTCTTGGTGATGTCTTTCTTCTTTCTTTCTAGCTATTTTATCATTCTCCTAGTTTTGTTCTCTGGCTATTCTATCAGCCTATTCCTTTCGTTCTCTGGCTATTCTATCAGCCTCTTTCTTTCGTTCTCTGGCTATTCTATCAGCCTCTTCCTTTCGTTCTCTATATACCCTCTCTTTCTCTCTTTCTTGTCTATCTTTCTCTCTTTCTTGTCTATCTTTCTCTCTTTCTCGTCTATCTTTTTCAATTTTGTCCATACGGGCCTGATGAAGTATTTCATTGGCTTGCCTATCTTTTTCAATTTGATCTATCTCATCCTGTAATTTTTTCATGTACTCTAGGTGCTTTCTTTCGGCCACCTCTGGCTATCCTCTCTTTCTCCATGAAATTTAATATACGTTGTCTCATATCTTTCTCCCTTTCTTTTCTATCTCTCTCTCTTTTTATTCTATGGGCTTCACTCACCCTTTTTCGGTCTTGAGTTAATCTTATCTCTGTCCGACATTCTTTCAAAATTCCACGTGTCATTATTTCTTCTTAATTCATTTTCTGAGTTCATTTGTTCCATATCTGTACTATCTCTATCCCGCAATTCCCCTTCATTTGGCACAGCCTCTGAAGGATGAGTTCTTCTTGTTTTTCACATATTATCTCTTCCTTGTTTATTTCGTAACCCCTCATTTTACCGCGTATACTTCTCTCCGATTATATTATCTCTTATTCAATTAGTCAATCTTGGCAAGTTCAACAATTTGCACACGCAAAAATTATGATACGCAATTACTATTGTGAATTATCAGCTCCGTGTAATGAGATTCAACATATTTTCAAATAACCGGAATGTCTAGACTTCATTAGGGAATAACGACTTCTTTCACAACAAGCAGTTTTACGCCAGTGAAATATATCTCCGAAAGACGAATTAACAGGGAATAACGAGACGATAGAATAAACCGCAAAAACGCGCGAATATTCCACTAGTGAGTTAGATGGACTAAACTCAAACAGAGGAACTACCCTGTAAAACAAATCACGTATCCTCCCTGGATACTTGTATTCCAAATATAATCTCCTCCTGGGCAGATTACTCAATAGGACAGGTGCCTCCCACCTTCCTTGTCCAATGTGCGCACAAACTGACAAATCCTCCTAATTTGCCGTCCTCAATACTCTTATAACCTTCGTCACTGAAGATTATATCTAAGTCCGCCAATTCACTCAAATATTAACCCCACTTTCAACGTTTTCTTATCTGTCCTTAAACCCTGCAATACTTTTCAATACGGATATTCCCCCACTGCAAACTCAACTCATTAATTTCACGTTAATCTTTTTTATATTTGTCTAACAAGGCACACAGCCCATTATAGACCTTCTTATTAATTAATTCCTTATTTTTTCTCTCTCTATATATAATGATATAGGCCACTCTCTAGGCCAAATTCACCCGTCTCTTCAAAAACGCAAAATTCTTTTGCTATCAGTGCTGTTGATAGCTCTTTTTCTTGCTGCCACCACTTATTGGAGTGTAAGTACCGCTGGCCCCACTTATTGGAGGATTAACGTACGGGGTCACCACTTTTAAAGGCAAAAATGGCGCAAAGGGTTGCTATGCCAACTTACTGGAGAGGGAGATCCCTCGTCGGCCCAAAATAGTGGGATTTCCGCGGTTACTCCAACGGTTCCGTATCTACTAGCGTGATCGAATGGTCCAAGGCCGCTTTTAAAAGCCAAGGGTTACCGATAAGATTTCTAACTATCTCTTTAGACTCGACCTAGGCTGAAAAGTTAAAAGAGTACATAGTATAAAAAAGTCTTACTGTATTCAATTCACACTGTATAAGAACTGATTTGAAAAAGGACTCTTTCTTCCAGCCCGCTCCGCTAACCGCGTGTCTGCGACGGGGTTCGGGGTGGTACTAACTTAGGACTAGGACTTACTAACTTACTGGTCAACCTCCCTAACTGCGCAATTTCTTACCTCGTGGTCTATTAAGCAACTACGCAATTAAGAGGACCCAAAATGGCGTCACAAAATAAAAGGAAAATTAATAATTATTACTCGGTGAAGGAAAATAATTAAGGGGCCAAAAGAAAGGAATCTGGGAGGGACATTTATCTGAACAAACCGGGACCAAGGGTTCCAACATCCACCTTTTCCCCAAACACATTCAATCGAAATTTGGAGACAGCCATTTTGTTCAACGTAGTTGAAAGTTCTGGAAATCAGGTTTTTGAGAATGACAACCCCCCACAGCAATCTGGAAAAAGGTTGTAAGTTATGCCCTGGGGGCATATAAGGTTTTTTATAGAAAGCATTGTCGTAGAAACTTCAAAAAGGGCTCATTCGATTAGAAATTTAAATGGCTAGTGCCCTTTTTAACAGTCGAAAGTAATTGGAAGGCAACTAACATCCCTTCCACGCCCATCATTCCCCCAAGCACATCCAATCAAAATTTTGAGATAGCCATTTTCTTCAACGTAGTTGAAAGTTCTGCAAAAAATATATCTTTGAGCAGGACCCCCCCCCCCAGTTATCAGGGCAAGGGTTTTAAGTTGTGCCCAGGGGGCATGTATGGTTCTCATGGAAGGAATGCTCGTATAAACCTCAGAGAGGGCTCATTTGATTGGAAATTGAAATTTTTAGTTCACTTTTAAAGCCTCAAAAAATATCGAAGGGTAACTAGCCCCTCCCATGCTCTTTTTTTCCGAATGAATCCGATAAAAAGTTTGAGGTAGCCATTTTGCTAAAAACAGTTCAATGATCATATAACAAAAACTCCGGTGTCGACATAACCCCCCAGGGCCTGGGAGAAGGCGTTGTAAGTTAAGCCCTGGGGGCACATATGATTTTTATGGAAGGGATGCTTGTATAAGCTTCAAAGAGGGCTCATTTGATTGGAAATTATAAGCTATAGTTCACTTTTTAAGAGTCAAAAGAGATTGGGGGGCACCTAGCCCCCCTCCCCTCCACGCCCTTTTTTCCTCAAACCCATCCGACAAGAGCTTTGAGATAGCTATTTTCTTTTAAAATAGTTCAAAGAACATATAACAAAAATTTTCAGGATCGACACAGCCCCCGGGCCCGAAGGCAGACGTTGTAAGATATGCCCTGGAAGGTTATATGGTTCTTATGGAAGGGATGCTCATAAAAACTTCAGAGGCGGCTCATTTGATTGGAAATTGAAATTTCTAGTTCAGTTTTTAGAGTCAAAAGAGATTGGAGGGTGACCAGCCCCCCCCCATGCCTTTTTCCCCAAAATGCATCAGATAAAGTTTTGAGATAGCCATTAACTTAAAAATTGATCAAATGCTTCTTATGAAAGGTATACTCGTATAAACTTCAGAGAGGGCTCATTTGATCGGAAATTGAAAGCACGAGGGCAACTAGCTCGCCCCTCCCAGACACCCTTTTTTCCCCTAGCCCATTCGATAAAATATTTTAAATAGCAATTTCATTAAAAATAGTTCAGAGGTCGGATAAGAAAAACTCCTTTGTCGACACAACCCCAGGGCCCGGAGGCAGGCGTTGTCAGTAAGGCTCTGGGGCATATATAGTTAGTGAGATGACCCTAAAGCCCCCACGGGGGGCACCATATATGGGCATAGAGTCCCTAGGGGAAATGGATTTCTGAGAAATTGATTGCGTAATCAAAGTGTGTCAATGACCTAAATTTCCAAAGGTGTTTGATGTTGTTGTTGTTGTAAGTGCACGCTCTCAGCGAATGTTATGAGTTTCAATGTTGTTGTTTTGGGCAAGTGCACGCTCTCAGCGAATGTCAAGGTCGATGTTGTTATTGTTGTTGTAAGTGCACGCTCTCGGCGAATGTCAAGGTCGATGTTGTTATTGTTGTTGTAAGTGCACGCTCTCAGCGAATGTCATGGGTTTCCCGAAATAGAAACAGCATTTGTTGTTGTTTTGGACATGTACATGCTCGAGGCGAATGTCTTGGTGTCCAAAAATAGAAAAAACACCATTTGTTGTTGTTGTTGTTGTTGCTCGAGGCAAATGTTATGAGTTTCCAGGAAACAGTTAGATCACGTGTTTCCTTCTCAGCCAATCAGAGGCTTTTACATATTAGCGGCGGAGGGAATATAAGGAAAGGGTTTTTTTTGCTATAGTTTTATTAGTCTGTGAATAGAATTCAAAGGAGTGAGAAGAAGAACAGTTTGACTTTACTCATTTGGATATATATTTGTGTTGATGGCGATGAGTGGAATGTTTACCCTATTAGAAGTTGATAGTGGAGTTGATGATAATAATACAAGAGCACCAAACATTGCGGTGGAAATCACGAAAGGATCGCGGCTTTGTCTGGAATGGGATGCAGTATATGCAAGATATGTGATATCCTTGAGCAAATTTAAAATGGAGGATCAATTATGTTTTGCCGCTAAAGTTGATATAGCACATGTGAATAGACTTCAATGTGCTTTAAGTGCATTGGTGAAACATATTGAAGACAATAAACTCTATCGCTAATTGTACATGCATAGTATTATTAATGTTGTTGTAATTATTCAATAAAATTGTTTCGAAATCGAGAATGTTCCCTTTCTTTTCTGGTTAGGGCTAACGAATCAGGCTCAGTCTAGAGTCAGCAGTCAGAGTGAAAGGACTGAAAAATGAATAAATTTGAGAAAGAGAGAATTAGATCAAATCTAGTGTTTATGGAAAAACATTTGATTTTGGATGATGATTTTCTCGAGTTATCTCTTCAACGCAGGATATTCTCTCAGGGAACACTTGACAATATAATGAAAACTGATTCTCCCCCATTGGACTATTGTATGAAACTTTTAAAATGTGATTCAAATGCTTATACTCAATTTATTGATATATTAATTGGAACAAGGCAGAATCATATTGTGGATATACTTTTGAAAACATTGCCAATGGATTCAATGTAGATGGCTCCTCCGTCATTCGAAAGAGGTAACGTTACAGAGTTACTCCTCTCCCCTTTCCTCCACTTTGAATTTATCGAGCGAGGACGATCAGTTTCGTTTTAGCTGTGAGAGAGTTGACATCGGAAACCAAAAAATGTTCTATATATGTCCATTGTGCTTGTACACTCTTGGCAGTTGGACTCAATGTGAGAATTGTACAATTATTGATGACTATAGTGAAAAGTGTAAATTATGTAATCCTTGTAAATTACATAGAGGCTATGCAGTACAAATTAAAGGATGTAATTCATGTCTTGAAGAGGTGTGTGACTCTCACCCTAGAGGGCACCTGTGCTCCAATTGTCACTATGATAAATGTGATCAGTGGAGAAATACTTACCCCGCTATGATTGGAAAGAATCCTAAACGTGATTTTAGTTTATTTGTACGAGATTGGTATCGTCGCGGATTTAAATTATTCTGGAAGAGGAATCTGGTCTACGATTCAACTGTTGGGGTAACAAGACAATCTGGTTTCTACGTCATCGCTGTGACGACACTGCCTACTATGACTATAAACCAAGTGATTTTTATTTGGCAGTTACCGAATGTGATTCACCACTTGAAAACACTGTATGTGATATTGCTTCAAATAGACAGATTGAAAAACTCGTGAATTTCATAATATGAATGCAAATAGTATCATTGACTATACAAAGAGATATGACAAGAGTGAAGTTACATTGTACTGCAGAAAATGTGACCCTGACTTTGCAGTCAATCAAGATCAATATACAGTGAATCCAAATGATTTACCAGCATTAGTGGTTCACGACACTTGCCGATACACCGATGAAGAAATCTAAAAGTGAAGATTTAAAGACATTGTTGTATATATACATTTTATTAATAAACAAATTCACAAACATTTTTAAGCACTTTACTCTTAGGGCACTGAAATCAATACTGTATAGGTCTGAGAGGATATTTTCCACTAGAAAGTCGTTCAGACGGGATTGTCACCATAAATGTGGAGAAACTGCTTGTAAGTATAGCCGCGACATCGGAATACAAAATATAGTAGTGCATGGAAGCCGCAGCTTTTAGTCGTTAGATCCTGCACCCTCTTTCGATTTTGAATAATAGTTTTCCCACTGCTCTCAATATAGTTGCTGATGTGAGGCGTGTAGAATGTATAGGTAGGCCAAGAGGGTCAAAAAATTCAATCGTCTTCATTGTTTGAAAGATGCACAGCCAATGACCCGTCAGCACAGTCGACGGACTGCTATTAACAATAATCAAGGTATTGTTGACACTTTGAATTTTTCCAAGAAAGTCCGAGGGCAGACAATAGGATTTGTACTGGGACATGTATGGGCCCATATTAAATACATTGATTATTTGACTGGTGTTTCATGGCGCCAAGTCTAGTAGAACACTGCCTTCGGGAGTGATTTCCCAATAGGTTTCATATTGATTTAGTGAGATTAGTGCAATACTCTCAGCCAATGGGTCGGCAAATGTACACTCTAAACGCACACTCCCCGTACGTACTATACTCATATCCTGTGTGCCAGACAAATCCAGTACAATGATACCATGTGTTTTAGCAAACATATCTTCGGTTATACCATTTTCAAATAGTTGCAAATCATGATCTAGGGTTTGCATGGTCAACTCATACAATGTTCTATAGGATTTATCAAAAGATAGATTGTAGAGTGGGATGCCGTTTACTTTGCACACAAGAGATGAAAGTCCAAACATCTCGAATTTATGTGGGCATTCAGTCCATGATCCTATTGCACTGGCGCTTTTTAAAAATGCCAAAGCGAGTTTTGACGGAATTTGCCATTGATAAAGGATGAATCGGTGAAGGTGCGTGAGCCCATTGCAATATGACGTTGATTGGTGATTGTATGAGGAACAAGTAGTTTAATATTATTTTCCATTGGCTCTCAGTTTTCCACTGCCAAAGCAACAGAACTCATGACCTGTTGTTTGCGTACATGAAGTATTGCCGAGGTGAGGGAGAGACTTACATCAGGATTGGCAGCAAGTTCTTTTCTCAATATGAAATTGGATGGTGCAAGCGTTAATTTTATATCCACTTTAACATTGGGCGGCAACCATTGGGGTATATTAAATATTTCATGATATATTTTTTCCAACTAGATGTAATTCAGTAGTTGTAGCATTTTTAAGTGCATCCGTACTATCAGTATTAGTATATATTCATATCCATTGGGAGTGCCTCTCAATTCCTTGTATGACTTGGGTGTCATCAACATGAATTGCATATAGCTTGTATAATTTGAGAGATTGTTGCTAGTGCTCACCAGCGTGCCATTGATGTAGACACTAATTTGACGAAATAAATTATGTAATATACAATTTTCATAGGATATTCCATCGCCCCGAATTGGCATTGTATTATCGGATTTCGGACTTTCATTTGTAAATCTATAAATGTTGAAGACATGTCCATAAAGTAGTCTTCATTGGAATAAATTTGAAAGTGGATATTATCGGAGAGGGGTTGTTGAGGATAAAATTGTTCATAGTATCCATGCTTGACACTCACATCAGCATTTTCAGCATTGAATAGATTCAATGAGGCGGTGATTGAAGGTTGAGAATCCTTATGCGGTAGGTAGGACATTTTAGGAGAAGAAATCTAGTTTCGATCTAACAATTTTCTTCCTGGGACTTCTGTTTACACTATTTGTCGGCTTTTTCCTTCTTTTCTTTGACAAGAGGATGATGTCTTTCGTCTCCGTCCTGAGTAGAGACTGATGAGTGATGCATTGTTTCTCGACCTTTTTAAGCCTTTACCATTTTGTTTTAATCTCTCGCCAAGGGTTCGCGCACTGGACCTAAGATTTTCCGTAGCCTTTTTTTAAAATCCTTGCCAGAGCCCCAATCGTATAGTGTAGAGGATGCAAAATCTGTCGCAGCCGGTACAAGATATTTTCTAGCCAGTGGTAGTGAAGAGCGAAACAGCTTAGCAAACCAACTGCCAAGACCGTAGCCAGACATTGACGAGCGACCTTTGTAATAGTCCATTCCATTGCCCTGTTGTCTTTGGCCAAGAGTATTTTTTGCCCTGTTGTCTTTGGCCAAGAGTATTAACATAGCAGTCAATATCAGGACAAGTGAATACCACTTTTTTATTAGACATCTTGCTTTTGAACGATGGGACGAAAATGACATGTAATCACAGCCAAACCTTTTGAAATTGCTATGGGATCGCCCAATTCGGTTCTTAGTGTTAACTGACAGAGTTCCAAATAGGAAGTGTTTGCGGGAATATATTGAAGATGCTTTATATTGTAGTGATGAATATGTTCTTGATTGGTTTTTCGTTCAAGAACTCGTAGGAGGGGAACATTTGAATTACCAACCCGTGATGTTTCCACAAAATGAAGCGTAGAGAAATATACAAGTGTCTGTGGAGAAGGCAGGTGGATAGTCAGCAAAAATGAAAATTAGTGTTTTCCGGCACTTTTACCATTGATTATATTGAGCTTAAAGCCAAGAACATCCTTAAGGTTATCATTGAGAATAACCTTTTCACTGGCAATAGGGGAACTAATGTAGATCTTACCCTCCTCCTTTGAATAGTTTGAAATGAAAAGCTCCCTTTTTACGAGCGGAAAATTATTTTATTAATAGAACGACATAAATCGTTCATACAGGTGAGTTCCTCGTAGGGTAATTCAATATATGGATAATCCATCCAATTGATTTTTTGAATTTGTTCTTGATCACCTGAAGGTGGTGGCGGCCAATCATAGGGTCTAATTTTTATTTCATATTTCATATTACGATCCTTTCTCAGGATGTCATAGGTATTTTTGAGAATACAGTCGACAAGAGCCACTTCATACTTTCCCGTCGAATTTGATGGTGGGGGAGAGTTTCGTCCAAAAATCACTTGTTCTATTCAAGTCCATTGTAGAGAGGATCAGAAACATTGGACCATGAAAAGTCCCATAGAAATCATTGGGCATTGTCACAATATCTTCAACACTGACCCAAGAATCAAAATCAGAGTTGTATCCTAGCCAGCGAACAAGCAACTGTTTCTTGCCCCTACGAGTACGACTCTTTAATATCTTTTCAATTTGATACATTTCGCTAGTGTTTCTAACTTTTGCAGTTCATATTCTATGTTATATATAAAAACCGCCGAGAATCTCATCATCTTTGGTGTCTCGCAGTCGATATGTCGTGGGCTCGGTGTCCAGGATTTTGAACACTTTAAAAAGTTCGGTGACTCCATAAATAATTCCCCTTTTCAAAATATTGGTGGTTCTATTAATTCGAACAGTATCACCAACATTGAATTTCTTCTTCACATTTTTTTTTCTTTTTCACTCATTGTGAATATTGCTTTTAGAAAAGCATCAAATGTATTTTCACTGTAATGAAAATCCCGAGGCTAGAGTTGGACAGAGATCGATGAGGTCGATGGTTGTATATCCGCATGATTTTATCTAAATCATGAATAAAAAGCCGATGTATTTTTCCAGGGTACAATATCTTGAAATTAATAGACGAATCGTTCTATTAATCGTTCAGCCAATGCAGCCTTTATCGGACTGTGACTATGATAAAGTGCTGTATTATATTTCAATAGAACCTTTTTGCCCACATGGGGATTAACAAATTCACTGCCACGATCCGATTGAATTTTTCTATAACAAATCTCTTTCAAGAATACTTTCAATGCCTGAGAAACTTCAACACCTCTCTTTGACCGCAGTGGAATGGCATAGGCACCATAGCGACACTAAAGACACTGATTGCCACCAGAATATATTTGTAGGGTGCATTGAGACGCCGTTGAACTGCGTCTAAAGTTAAAAGATCCATTGCATTATATGCAGAGGGAAAAAAAGGCTTTTAGTTTGTCGATATTGTTTGCTGCGAAGCCTGTGATTCGATGCAGTGTGTAACTCGGTTCATTTCTCATAGATACTCTTTTGCTTTTTTCAATGTGGTGGTGCCGAGACAGCTTTAGAAAGTGTTTTGGGAGAACTTAAACTTCCCGCTTCACCATAGTTTTATAGACAACTTTCAGAACTTCATCCATTTTTTGATCGCAAACACGTAGTGTAATGTCCACTCCCCTTTTGCACACAATGGAGGATGAATCAATTCGTCTTCGCTTTTGACTAGCAGCCACAGGTGTGTTGTTAAAATCCGTGGTGCTAGTATTTTCAAATAATTGATATCTTCTTCTTCTTTTTAAATGGTGTTGGTGTTGTTGGAGGATTATATTCTCTTAGTTTCTTTAGAATTTGCTTATTGCCAATAAGACTTTTGGGAAAGTTTGATACACTTAGAAAGGTGTATAGAATTATTGTCAAAGGATAAGAGTCCTTTACGATTCGTCACCATATCACAATTAAATCAACTAGATTATAACTTTTTCTTCCCCTGAATTATAATTCGTTTCCCGTGCGATCGACTTAAACTTGATCACCAGATTTCCCACACGAGATAAGATAAATACTCTTTTACTCTGTTCTCGATAGTGGTGAGTGGCAAGAAGGTTTCCAATTTTCAATACAATCGAATTCAATCCTTCTCCTTTGATGCTGCTGCAGAATCTTGAGGAGATGTTCCTGTTTAGGAGGATCAGTGGCGACAGCGATCGGGTCTCTCACGATAAGGTTTATGTTTGTCCACACGTCGCAATGCAATCTTGAAGTAAACAAGCAGTTTTTTGTCATCGGCACTATTTCTCAGTCATTAATGCAATTTGTTTAGATTGTCTTCACAAATGTTCGACGGGTGAGAGGACAAGTTCAAATGGTGTCAATTTATAGGGTTAGCCATTCTTCTAGAGAAAACCTGTTTACAAGTCTTGCAATTTTATTGGCAGTTAAAAGTGTGAAAAAGCTACCGCCCGCTTGAAGGAGCCGTTTTCTTTTAAAAGTTATTTTTCCCTTGTTTTTACAAGCCGAAGGCACGTTTACAGTGGAACGATGTTGCTTTTGTATGTTTGTCTAACACCTTCTGGCTAGCTTGAACATTGCCCCAGTTAAATTTTAAACAAAAGTTCAGATATTAGAATTAATGAAATCATTGGCAACACCATGTTTGAGTATAGCCCTTCGTAAGGCAAGGTTTTGAAGTTCTTAAAAACGGAAAATAAATGCCCGTTGTTCGTTGTACGTTTCTTCAGTTGTCATAATGGGCAAACTAATAGCCTTTTCTTACTGTGCACAGCGTAAGATAGATACTGTAAATTTCATTGTCGAAAATGTCGGTGACTACGCGTAGATCCTCGGGTGTGCTCTGATTAAGACCCCAGCAAAATGTAACCGTAGGGCTTGCTAGTCGCATGAGTGGTACGCCTGACAAACAGAAATTTTGGAGGAACCAGGGTATATCTGTTTTATTGAGAGTTATGAGTGATCATAGAATCCACGGAACGACTCGATAGATAATATAGGATAGTGCAATTCAAAGCAGATACCAAAAAAGGGTTCGCATACATTTACTCTGATGAAAACAGATTGTGTAGAAACTAGGGTTTTATGGAAATTGTTTTCCATGATGAGATAGGGCGGTGAAACAGTTGTAGCATTTCCTGTGAGGACTGTTCAATGGATTCAGCCCAAATCATCAATAATCAGCCCCACGAGTGTCTGTTCAATACTATTGAAAACCATCAAGTCAGCGTATGAATTGTATTTTGGTATGGTTTTGTAGGCAATAGCTTTTATTTGGTATCATAGGACTCTTGCCAAATACGTATAGCAATAGTAGATTGTTTTTCGGTGTTCCAAAAACATTTTATCGCAATTTTTGAATTATTTTAGCTAAAAAGTGTTTTGTTTTCCCCGACCATTGGAGGGTCCACACAGAAACGATCTGAAGGGTGTTTTAAAATTGATACATGCTGTTGGACAAACAGTCCGGACTATGACTAACTGTAAAACCATATGTGTCCAAGGAATAAAGTAGTAATTTCCACATAGATCTATCTATTCAAGAACAAACACAAAACAATATTTCATGGGCAGCATTTTTATTCCGAACAATAGGAAAACAAAATATATTTGATTGCAACAGGAACAATGACTAAAAAAAAAAAAACAAACCCCCCCCCAAAACCCCCCTTGGGGGGGTTCAACAAGTAACAGTTGACAAAAATTTTCATGGGTCAACATGAAAACTTCTATTTGTTCAACCTGAACAATGATAACATTTTTATAAAATAAACACTTATTTGTCTTTAAACACTTTTCTGTTACAAAACACTTTTTGTTCAATCTACAGCCACTTATTGTCTTTAACACTTTCCTATACAGCACAACAAAAAAATACACTTGGAAACATGAACTAAGCACAGTTGAACACTACAGTGAAATTAAAGGTGGGCACCCCCCCCCCAGGGGCCCGCGGGGACCGAAAGGCCGGCCGGGCGGGGTGGTACCCCCCCCCCCTGGGCGGCGCGCGGGAAGGCCCCCCCCCGGGAGCCGCGGTGGAAAAAAAACACTACAATAGTTGTCGTCACTGCTGCCTACAGGTTAGGTTAAAAGGTTGGTTGGTTAGTGGTGGTTAAGATTGGGTTAGATGAGGTTGAGTTAAGGTGGTTAGATTGTGGTTAGTTAATTTATGTACAGGTTGGAGGCATTTAATTTATGAAAACGGGTTGGGTGGGTAGTGGGTTAGTGGTTGGGCTAGTTTCAGGTTAGGTTAATTTATCCCGACCAAGTTTATTGCGATAGGTCCTATGCATTCAACATCGGTCTGAAAATACGGTAGTGACCATGAGGCAGGACACCTCACACCATTCTCGAGCACATAGACTTTGTGGGATATACATGACTTTGCATTATTTTCCACTCTCAACAAGTATAATTTCTATACTGTTTGAGAGGCGAATTGCAAGCACTTGTGCTCTCGGCACTAGGCTACTTTCGACACAGTCTGCTGTACACCGCTCAGGTTGAAAGTGCTCTTTACAAAATGTGTAGGCGACCCTTTTACAACGCCTTTCTATTTCATCCCCCACTATGAGTTTCAACGCAATAAACTTTGGGGCCGGGAAACACCCCCCTTGATATCAAATCCTCCCCCGTCTCTGATTTTTAACATTAATAGTTGGTTGGGGCTTGACGTTTCACCAAACTCGGGGGGGTAGAGTGAATGGATTCCAGTTGGTGAAATCCATCCGCGAGCTGATGTGTTCCCTCCCCTTTTCTAAATCACCTAATAAATCCTTCAGGTCCCATTTACCTTTACAGCAGAGAATCTGTATCCCATAGTAAAACTTGAACTCCCCCTACCCCGTGGCCATTGCACCTTGCACACATTGTAAAAGAACGACAACATGAGCTTTTTTGAAATTTCCAGTACTGAACTGCAACCCGCCTGCTATATTTCTTGTTCAGTACCACAGGTTTCGCTTTCGTCTGTGTAGAATGAACCATGCCAGTCATCTATGCTCGTGAAAACGATGTAAAATTGGGGTCGGCAATAATTCGTCCGCACACTCTAGAGGGTCAGTCACGACGTCGCAGCGAGATCTATTACGTACGCTTTCACACATTTTGCCAAACGCCTGATATTAGAATGAGCTTGTACATTTCCTTCTCCACCTTTGAGTTTGCCCTAAGCGTTTATCGACAAAAGTATCGATAAACGTTTTCAAGTATGGTTGCTGATTGAACTGCAAAGACCCTGTGTATTTTGGCTGAAATCACTTGAAACCATTGCTCACCATCCAGTGCAAAGCACGTGGTGAACAACGATATTCTCCTTAGTGGTCCCAAATCAAGCAATCAGTTTTTGTTAAAGAGGGACGTCTCCAGTGCATCCACCATATCCTTCATACGACAATGATCGATATGTAGTGGGCTCAAGCGAGTCCTGGCTCACTTTAAGCGGTCGATTGAATACAGGGAACAACACAAAATCTTTGACTGAGTCTAAAGTATATGTGGGTGAAGCGCCAGCGGAATGTGACCATTCAGTTTTCAAAGAACTCATCCCTTGTGGCCCATTGTCCTCTGAACGGTGAGTAGATGTCGGGGAACTCACAAGGATTCTCTAAGCGCATTGACCGCCCTAGCTTTCCCACTCCGGTGCACAAGGAGTAGTGAGTCGACACACTATTGCGAGTGATGTGGTACAATGAGTTCATGTATCCTCCAATGATAGCACTATGCATTTGACTTTGCAACCGGTGCTTTGTACCGCTCGGATCGGTTGACAAGACAGCGGTCACCCATGAAAATACCCACTCTCCCTCACTTGACAAACAGCTCTACACAAAAGGTGTTGATCTACATCTGTGATTATAGCCTATTTCCTCCCTACGTAATTTTTAAAATCATTCCATCACTAAATGAGGGTGGGGAAAAATAGTCAGCCTATATCTAATCTCCGAACTCTGACATAGATTTGGTCTGTGTTCTTACAGACGATACTCCAACATTGAGTTTAGAACGTCACTTGGCCAACGTACAGTCCTACAATAATCCCACCCCCTTTTTACAATCCCCCTTAGGACACACCTTCTTGGCAAACTCATAGTCCTCGGCTGTGCATTTCACTGTTGGTCAGTGAATTGTAAAAAAGCTTCAATTGGTAGGTAGTTTCACCTCGCTTAAAGCGAGCGCCAGAACAGTACATAATCGTATGCGTATACATACCTTTGCAGGTCCAACAGGTCATACATTGCACCGTCTGGAAAGTTGCTGTTTAGCAAAGGGAAAGCTCATCAAAATTGTCGCTTTAACTTGCCTTTTCTCTGCACTTGAATCTAATTGACATCAATGCCTTGGGAAAAAAACTAAAGGAATTCTATAAAAACCTGATTTTATTCCAACACGTATGCCCATTATCCACTGCACCTGCCATTTCAGACTCGAGAAGCAACAACTTCTCGGCCGATTTTCGGGATAATGTTATAGGTAAATGAACTATTTACCCATGAACTATCTATCCACTCCCCCTCCCTCCCTATGCATACGTGCCACTGGTGCCAGGTAAAATAAATTTTAAGTCATAATTATAGTTGTGGATAAAAACAGGGATAAAAAACTGTTGGGCTAACATTTAAATTAACACGATTGATGCGCAACCCCCCTAAAATTATTACCCCCCCGATGAATATTTCTGCCACAAAGTGATGTATGATCTCTGACTTTCCCCTCCCACCGCCTCTTTTCCCTTAGTCCCCTTACCCCCCCTCTGCAAACTCCCCCTTACAAACCCAACATATGTTTTGATTTGATAATCGCGAGACGATCCTACTGCGACAACACCACCGGATAATGGGTATTTCTCAAACGAGAAATAGCACCATTTAGCCGTGCCAATTATTTTATCAGTGCCTTGACCATACATTGCGATCCCCCTCATCCAACGTTCTACTAATTTCTAACAACCGCATTGTGATTAGACTGTCTGCTTTGCGCGTGACCATAGGACAACTGGCAATAGCCTGATGTTAAATTGACTCGGTTTTGGAAATTGGGGATCGTTCTACCTCCAGTCAGATTAGCTTCATCAGTCTAAGATCCTGGGGGGGGGGGGCACTGGGAAGGGTTTTTTTATTTTTTTTGAAGGGTAAAATAGCCCTATCCCCTGAGCCGTTGTCACTGTCTGGGAGCCCTCGCGGCCACAATGCCTTAAAAAGGTTTCACCACCCCGCAGTCCCGACTCAAAAAAAATCTTGAGAGGGCATTAAAAAATATTGCAATGTGGCGCCCCTAGTCTTAACCTGTCGTCAGAAATTTACCTCTCTTCCCATAACAGGAGTAACAACCTCCTATAGAATTGGCAACTTCACTTAGGTGGTGTGTATAACAACCATGGCCAGTGTCTTCTGACCAAATCATTGACGGGCCCCTTACTGATTAGACACCACCCGCTTATTCCATTACAATGAACCCGCCAACTTTAATAACCATCCGCACAACTGACCACAGTAACGCCGGATAAGTTAAATGGGCATTACCCTTTCAGACATGTCTTTAAATCGTAGCAGTTACTACCGAGTATTTCCCCTATAACTAGAAAATCATACAACTGTTACAATCGGACCCGTCCTTCCCGTGTACAGCCCAATTGTTCTAATTCGGCCATTGGGTAAAGTGGTCACGTTTATGTATATCTCGAATGCTGATATGAAGAAAACATACCTGAAACACATTTGACCTGTTTCAAAAGCAAATCCGCTGGACACTTCGCGACCAACCTACTAGGGCTGTGATTGTCATTTAAAACTGTATCGCTTTCATACGCCTGCCCCCCCCCTCTGAAAATAGAATCTTTCTTAGATTTACATATCTTCGACCTTTAATTTTCACGGATCAAAATTGAAATAGCGTGACCCCTACCAAAATACGTTAACGTTCTCATTATGCTGCATTTATAATTAAAATACCCATCCATTGAAATAAACCTCAAAATTTTCTAAAACCGATATGTATTCATACAGTATCTCGGAATCTATATAATGATGAATAAGCTTCACTTTAAACAGCTTTAAGCACACACGTGTAAAAACAATAGAAGCGTTGTTGGGCATGAACTTGTCTCTTCCTACAAATGAACCGAACATGTCGCATGAGTGCACGACATTTTATCTACATAGTTGTGCAACTAATTTCTCGGGGATCAAAAAGCAAATACCCCCAGCCATTAACGACTATTACACGGGTATCCAAACGTCGTAGTGTAAAGAACTATAGAATATACATATTGTATTGACCCAAAGAGATATTATCGGGAAAAGTTGTACCCCACTCCCCCTCTAAGCATGAAAAACCAATCCACCAAGTTTGTTCAACGGTAAATCTGTGGGATGCTACAACTTTCCACAAGTTCGAAGTGGACTCGTTAGGGTAACGGACTCCAGGAGAGGAGGAGAAGGGTTTCCCAAGCTAGTAGACTTCACCAGACAAGTCATACAAAAGCTGTACGTATTTTGATTGCAAAAAACAATGGAGGAGGGTGCTATTATCTACATTTAAAGACAAATCATTTAAATACTCATCATATTATCAGGTATTCGTCGGATATCATCGATATCACTCCATGGTGAATCATTGCGTCATCCTGGAGAGAGCTCATGTCCTTCTCCAACCTGATGAGGGGAAGACACTGAATAAGTTGTACGGCAATGGTCGTCCAATCATAAATGAAAAAACTCTCTTATTTTCAACCGTTCAAAAGCACGTCATCTACAATTGCCTCTTAATAGTGGATTATTAATTGGCAAGTCCAGCATTAGTAGTAGTATTAGTAGCAGTATGCAGATAGTAGCATTTTTTTCTATTCCTATCTGAAATCCAAATATCTATCGAGGCTTAAGATATGATATTTACAATCTAAAAAACGCAGCATTGTACATAGAAGGCGGCAATTTGATTTAGTTAAAAAACAATAACTTATTTTCCGAGTGCTCAAATCCCCCCTTACACTTCTTAACACATAGACATGGATTTCTTTTTTTTTGCTATAACTTTGCCACAGGCGCTTCTCGCAGCGCTTAACTCGGCACATCATCAATCGGCTCCGAGTGAATCCAAAGGCGCTTCAAAACTAGCCTATTGAATTGGCGCACCAAGGTAATCACAATAAGAACTATGGTGGTGCTAATGACCCCATAGCGATTACATCCCCGCGGCGCTAAACTCGGGTCCAACAAGTGTGTCTTACTATTACTTCAAGATATGACAGTCTAAAAGAACGCAACACATAAAAAACGGCACACTTAACATTGTTCGAAGAATTCCCTCCAAAACAACATTTCATATTAATAGCTCTTTATAAACTCCTGGAAAAAACAAACACAAACTGATTTGAAATGGATAGCCTTCTCCTCTCATGATACACAACTCATTCAGAATATAAAGTAAGTTTTTTTTTATTGTAGAGGCAAAGGGGCAATGTGAACCTTTTGCTAATTAAAGCAATTTATAATGCAAATGGATTTGTTCTGCTACTTATTATGAGCGGGATATAGTTGCATTTTTATTGGCTTCACACTAGTCTAATGATTTGGCAAAAGGGTGAATGCCATGCACTTTGACATGATTCAAAGGTGGAGAACATTATATTTCGCTTTGTGGGGAGAAAAATTTCTTTCAATATCCCGCTGAGATATACTTTTACACAGTGTTCGAAAATGTTTCATGTAGCAAAGGCCTAAAAAAGTTTGGAAGAATGGGGTAGAATATTTCTATATGATATAGGAGTTATGAAAAAAACTGCCTTACCATTTGCCCTGCAAATCCCGTCTGGGCTTGGATGTCGTATGAATCTGACATAGCATGTGCTGGTAGGGTAAACCTCCTGACCTCGTGCGTTTGATGGGGGCAGCTATTAGAGGTCCAAGGAGAGCGGATGTTCCTAAGCGATGTCACTACTTCCAATAACGGGCTTAGGGTGGGCATCAACTTTGTTTTAGGAGGCCTTCGGCCAGCGACCATAATTGTATGACTGTCGCCTTCACAGGGGCCGCATTATTAGCCCTTTCTCTCTTACTGGTGGGTGGTTGCGAACTGGGGCATTTCTTGCACAATTTGCCTTAAAGAAGAGAAAAAAAAGTTAGTAGTGCAAATATTTCCGCCCTTTTTTTAAAAGAAGGAAAATTAGTATCACCATCCACACGAACCATAATTTTGTTCTAGAACAGAATTTATCACTAGAAAAGTCCCCTACGCACCAGCATTTTCACTAAGAGCACAAAATTAAAATATCCTAAAATCAGAAATCCAATGCTATTTTAAAGTAATTAAAAAAAAGGGGGCTTATTCATAAATATCCCAACCTAACCTTTACTTTTTCATGCAAACACTTTGTTTTCATTTTACAATAATTGGTGATAGAATTGAGGCAGGCCCAACCCTCTTTCACCAATGTCCTAAATATATTGTTGGTGAATTATTTTTTTGGAAATAATCCCGTTTCACACGGTTCTTCCGGCAAATAACAGGTTAGCGAATCCACAAGCTTTTGACCTTTAAAAACCGTTTTTTAATTTGAGAAATAGAAAAACAAATCCTTTTTATCGTTGAAACCTTTTTGGTTAAGTCACTAACGTAGAGGATTAACGCAGCCAGGAAGTGCAATTGTGGGGTGTCCACCCTGTTTACATCATTGACGGAAAATGTTTTTAAGTCAAGTAAGCGGCATGGTTGGCTTAAATGGAAACAGTTTTATTAATAGCTATGGGAATAGACAGAAGTTGCATTTCACTTTTTTGATAGGCTTACAGAAAGAATAATTTATCGAAAAAAAGAGAAATATTTCTATTCGCAAGAATTATACCTGTAAAATCAGAGTGGGGCTGGGAGGGGTGTTAGGTTTATGTAATGGAATGAACATATTTTATGTTTTTCTAGTGAGTATAAAGATTTCACGGTGGTTTGGTTTGTGGGGGGGGAGAGGTACTTACCTAAATATAGTAGAGAGGGTTTGACTCAATGAATATAATTTTTCTTTTGAAAATAAAAAATGAAAATGTACTCACATTGCTAATTGTGTGCTGCCAAGGCTTCAAGCTCATCAAAACATTCATTGTTGTTTTCCCATTGTGTCACAATACCTTTCTGAATAATTTAATCACAATGCATGTCGTTATATACGAAATCTTCAATGGTCGAATTGTTTATGTACCTGGTGAAAACATACGTAACCAGCTCTCTGATTGGCTGAGAGAGGATGTTCCGA
>CM051260.1:43615158-43823542 GCA_027921565.1 Artemia sinica | reverse complement strand
TAGAGTCAGCAGTCAGAGTGAAAGGTCTGAAAAATGAATCAATTTGAGAACGAAGCAGTAGATCAAATCTATGTTTATGGAAAAACATTTGATTTGGATGATGATTTTCTCGAGTTTTCTCTTCACGCAGGCGTTATTCTCTCAGGGAACACTTGACATAATGAAAAACTGATTCTGCCCCCATTGACTCTTGTAGAAACTTTTAAAATGTGATTCAAATGCTTATACTCAATTTATTGATATATAATTGGAACAAGGCATAATCAATTTGGATATACTTGTGAAAACATTGCCAATGGATTCATGGTAGAATGGCTCCTCCGTCATTCGAAAGAGGAACGGTACAGAGTTACTCCTCCACCCTTTTCCCTCCACTTTTAATTTAGCGATCTAGGACGATCAGTTTCGTTTTAGCTGTGAGAGAGTTGACATCGGAAACCAAAAATGGTTCTATATATGTCCATTTTGTGGCTTTTACACTCTTGCAAGTTGGACTCAATGTGAGATTGTACAATTATTGATGACTATAGTGAAAAGTGTAATTATTAATCCTTGTAAATTACATAGAGGCTATTCAGTACAAATTAAAGAGGATGTCATTCATGTCTTGAAGATGTGTGTGACTTCCTCACCCTGAGGGCACCTGTGCTGCAATTGTCACTATGATAAATGTGATCAGTGGGAGAATACTTTCCCCCTATGATTGGAAGAATCCTAAACGTGATTTTAGTTTATTTGTAACGGATTGGTATCCTCGCGGATTTAATTAATCTGGGAAGAGGAATCTGGTCTACGATGTCAACTGGTTGGGTAACAAGTACAATCTGGTTTCTAACGTCAGCGCTGTGACGACACTGCCTACTATGACTATAAACCAAGTGATTTTATTTGGCATTTACCCGATTGGATTCCCACTTTGAAAACACGTATGTGATATTGCTTTCAAATGACAGATTGAACTCGTGAATTCATAATATGAATGCCAAATAGTATCATTGACTATACAAAAGTATGAACAAGAGTGAAGTTACATTGTACTGCAGAAAATGTGACCCTGACTTTGCAGTCAATCAAGATCATATACAGGTGAAATCCACATGATTTACCAGCATTAGTGGTTCTACGACACTAAACTTGCCGATACTCCGATGAAGAATCTAAAGAAGAATTTAAAGACCTTGTTGTATATCTACATTTTATTAATAAACAAATTCACAAACATTTGTTAAGCACTTTACTCTTAGGGCACTGAATCAATACTGTATAGTTCTGAGAGGATATTTTCCACTAGAAAGTCGTTCGATCGGGGTTGTCACCATAAATGTGAGAAACTGCTTGTAAGTATGGGCGCGACATCGGAATACAAAATATAGTAGTGCATGGAAGCCGCAGCTTTTAGTCGTTAGATCCTGCACCCTCTTTCGATTTTGATAATATTTTTTCCCACTGCTCTCATATAGTTGCTGATTGTGAGCGTGTAGAATGTATAGGTAGGCCAAGAGTCAAAAAATTCAATCGTCTTCATTGTTTGAAAGATGCACAGCCAATGACCGTCAGCCCAGTCGACGGACTGCTATTAACAATAATCAGGTATATGTTTTACACTTTGAATTTTTCCAAGAAAGTCCGAGGGCAGACATAGGATTTATACTGGTACATGGTATGGGCCCATATTAAATACATTGATTATTTGACTGGTGTTCATGGCGCCAAGTCTAGTAGGAACACTGCCTTCGGGAGTGATTTTCCCAATAGGTTTCATATTGATTTAGTGAGATTATGTGGCAATACTCCTCTACAGCCACTGGGTCGAGAAAATGTACACTCTAAACGCACACTCGTCCCCGTACGTACTATAACTCATATCCTGTGTACCAGAACAAATCCGTACAATGATACCATGTGTTTTAAGGCAAACATATCTTCGGTTATAAACCATTTTCAAATAGTTTGCGAATCATGAATCTAGGGTTTGGCATTGGTAAACTCATACAATGTTCTAATAGGATTTTTATCAAAAGATAGATTGTAGAGTGGGATACCGTTTACTTTTGCACACAAGAGATGAAAGTCCGAAACATCTCGAAATTTATGTGGGCATTCAGTCCATGATCCTATTGCACTGTGGCGCTTTTTAAAAATGCAAGGCGAGTTTTGACGGAATTTGGCCATGTGATAAAGGATGAATCGGTGAAGGTTGCGTGAGCCCATTTGCAATATGACGTTGATTGGTGATTTGTATGAGGAACAAGTAGTTTTAATATTATTTCCATTGGACTCTCAGTTTTTCCACTGCCAAAAACAACAGAACTCCGTGACCTGTTGTTTGCGTACCATGAAGTATTGCCGAGGTGAGGGAGAGAGAGACTTACATCAGATTGGCAGCAAGTCTTTTTCTCATATGAAATTGGATTGAGTGCAAGCGTTAATTTTATATCCACTTTACATTGGCCGTGCATCATTGGTGTATATTAAATATTTCATGATATATTTTTCCAACTAGATGTAATTCATTAGTTGTAGCCATTTTTAAGTGCATCCGTACTATCATTATTAGTAATATATTCATATCCATTTTGGAGGTTCATCTCAATTCCTTGTATGACTTGGGTGTCATCAACATGAATTGCATATAGCTTGTACAATTTGAGAGATTGTTGCTTAGTGCTCACCACGTGCCATTGATGTAGACACTAATTTGAACGAAATAAATTATGTTAATATACAATTTTCATAGGATATTCCATCGCCCCCGAATTGCATTGTTATATCGGATTTTTCGGACTTTCAGTTTGTAAATCTAGAAATGTTGAAGACATGTCAATAAAGTAGTCTTCATTGGAATAAATTTGAAAGTGGATATATTATCGGATGAGGCGGTTGTTTGAGGATAAAATTGTTCATAGTATCCATGCTTGACACTCCCATCAGCATTTTCAGCATTGAATAGATTCAATGAGGCGGTGATTGAAGTTGAGAATCCTTATGCGGTAGGGTAGGACATTTTAGAGAAGAAATCTAGTTTCGATCTAACAATTTTCTTCCTGGGACTCTGTTTACACTATTGTCGGCTTTTTTCCTTCTTTCTTTGACAAGAGGGATGATGTCTTTCGTCTCCGTCCTGAGTAGAGAACTGATGAGTGATGCATTGTTTCCCTCGACCTTTTTAAGCCTTTACCATTTTTGTTTTAATCTCTCGCCAAGGGTTTCGCGCACTGGACCTAAGATTTTCCGTAGCACTTTTTTTAAAATCCTTGCCAAGCCCCAATCGTTATAGTGTAGAGGATGCAAAATCTGTCGCAGGGCCGGTACAAGATATTTTCATAGCCAGTGGTAGTTGAAGAGCGAAACAGCTTAGCAAACCAACTGCCAAGATACCGTAGCCAGACATTGACGAGCGACCTTTGTAATAGTCCATTCCATTGCCCTGTTGTCTTTGGCCAAGAGTATTATTTTGCCCCTGTTGTCTTTGCCAAGAGTATTAACATAGCGAGTCAATATCAGGACAATTGAATACCACTTTTTATTAGATCATCTTGCTTTGGGCACGATGGACGAAAATGAACAGGTAATCACAGCCAAAACCTTTTGAAATTGCTATGGGATCGCCCAATTCGCGTTTCTTGAGTCTTAACTGACAGAGTTCCAAAATAGGAAGTGTTTTTGCGGAATATATTGAAGATGCTTTAATATTGTAGTGATGAATATGTTCTTGATTGGTTTTTCGTTCAAGACTCGTAGGAGGGGAACATTGAATTACCAACCCGTGATGTTTCCATAAATGAACGCATAGAGAAATATTACGTGTCCTGTGGAAGAGGCAGGTGGATAGTCAAGCAAAAACACTGAAATTAGTGTTTCCGGCACTTTTACCCATTGATTATTATTGAGCTTAAAGCCAAGAACGTCACTTAAGAAATTTTCATTGAGAATAACCTTTTCACTGGCAATAGGGAACAAATGTAGATCTTACCCTCACTCCGTTGAATAGTTGAAATGAAAAGCTCCCTTTTTACGAGGGCGGAAATTATTTTATTATAGAACGACATAAATCGTTCATACAGGGTGAGTTCCTCGTAGGGTAATTCAATATATGGATAATCATCCAATTGATTTTTGAATTTGTCTTGATCACCTGAAGGTGGTGGCGGCCAATCATAGGGTCTAATTTTTATTTCCATATTTCATATTACGATCCTTTCTCAGGATGTCATAGGTATTTTTTGAGAATACAGTCGACAAGAGCCACTTCATACTTTCCGTCGAAATTTGATGGTGGGGGAGAGTTTCGTCCAAAAATCACTTGTTCTATTCAAGTCATTGTAGAGAGGATCAGAAACATTGGACATGAAAGTCAACATAGAAATCATTGGGCATGTCCAATATCTTCAACACTGACCCAAGAATCAAAATCAGAGTTGTATCCTAGCCAGCGAACAAGCAACTGTTTCTTGCCCCTACGAGTACGACTCTTTAATATCTTTTCAATTGATACATTTCGCTAGTGTTTCTAACTTTTTGCAGTTCATATTCATAAAAAAACGCGCCGAGATCTCATCATCTTTGGTGTCTCGCAGTCGATATGTCGTGGGCTCGGTGTCCAGGATTTTGGACACTTTAAAAAGTTCGGTGCTCCATAAATAATTCCCCTTTTCAAAAATATTGGTGGTTCTATTAATTCGAACAGTATCACCAACATTGAATTTCTTCTTCACATTTTTTTTTCTTTTTCACCATTGGAATATGCTTTAGAAAAGCATCAAATGTATTTTTCACTGTAATGAACATCCCGAGGGCTAGAGTTGGACAGAGATCGATGAGGTCGATGGTTGTATATCCGCATGATTTTATCTAAATCATGAATAAAAGCCGATGTATTTTTCCAGGGTACAATATCTTGAAATTAATAGACGAATCGTTCTTATTAATCGTTCAGCCAATGCAGCCCTTTATCGGACTGTGACTATGATAAAGTGCTGTATTATATTTCAATAGAACCTTTTGCACATGGGGATTAACAAATTCACTGCCACGATC
Source organism: Artemia sinica (assembly GCA_027921565.1). Lineage (NCBI taxonomy): Eukaryota > Metazoa > Arthropoda > Branchiopoda > Anostraca > Artemiidae > Artemia > Artemia sinica. The sequence continues at coordinate 43,818,505 of CM051260.1, read as the reverse complement.
CGATTGAATTTTTCTATAACAATCTCTTTCAAGAATACTTTCAATGGCCTGAGAAACTTCAACACCTCTCTTTGACCGCAGTGGAATGGCATAGGCATAGCGACTAAAGACCTGATTGCCACCAGAATATATTTGTAGGGTGCATTGAGACGCCGTTGAACTGCGTCTAAAGTTAAAAGATCCATTTGCATTATATGCAGAGGGAAAAAGGCTTTAGTTTGTCGATATTGTTTGCTGCGAAGCCTGTGATTCCGATGTAGTGTGTAACTCGGTTCATTCTCTAGATACTCTTTTGCTTTTTCAATGTGGTGGTGCCGGAGACAGCTTTAGAAAGTTTTGGGAGAACTTAAACTTCCCGCTTCACCAATATTTTCATAGACACCTTTCAGAACTTCATCCATTTTGATCGCAAACACGTAGTGTAATGTCCACTCCCCTTTTGCACACTGGAGGATGAATCAATTCGTCTTCGCTTTTGACTAGCAGCCACAGGTGTTGTAAAATCCAGTGGTGCTAGTATTTTCAAATATTGAATCTTCTTCTTCTTTTTTAAATGGTGTTGGTGTTGTTGGAGGATTATATTCTCTTAGTTTCTTTAGAATTTGCTTATTGCCAATAGACTTTTGGGAAAGTTTGATACACTTAGAAAGGTGTATAGATTATTGTCAAAGGATAAGAGTCCTTTACGATTCGTCACCATATCACAAATTAAATCAACTAGATTATACTTTTTCCCCTGAATTATAATTCGTTTCCCTGTGCTATCGACTTGAACTTGATCACCAGTTTCCAACACGAGATAAGATAATACTCTTTTACTCTGTTCTCGATAGGTGAGTGGCAATAGGTTTCCAATTTTCAATACAATCGAATTCAATTCCTTCTCCTTTGATGCTGCTGCAGAATCTTGAGGAGATGTTTCCTGTTTAGAGGGATCAGTGGCGACAGCGACGGGTCTCTCACGATAAGGTTTATGTTTGTCCACACGTCGCAATGCATCTTGAAGTAAAAGCAGTTTTTTGTCATCGGCAATATTCTCATCATTAATGAATTTGTTTAGATTGTCTTCAAAATGTTCGACGGTGAGAGGACAAGTTTCAAATGGTGTCATTTTATAGGGTTTAGCCATTCTCTAGAGAAAACTGTTTACAAGTCTCTGCAATTATTGGCAGTAAAAGTGTGAAAAAGCTACCGCCCGCTTGAAGGAGCCGTTTTCTTTTAAAAATTTTCCCCTTGTTTTTACAAGCCAAGGCACGTACAGTGGAACGATGTTGCTTTGTCTGTTGTCTAACACCTTCTGGCAGTTGAACATTGCCCTCAGTTAAATTTAAACAAAGTTCAGATATTAGATTAATGAAATCATTGTCAACACCATGTTTGAGTATAGCCCTCCTAAGCAAGGGTTTTGAAGTGCTTAAAACGGAAAATAAATGCCGTTGTTCGTGTAGTTTTCTTCAGTGTCATAATGGCAACTAATAGCTTTCTACTGTTCACCGGAAGATATACTGTAATTTCATTGTCGAAAATGTCGGTGACTACGCGTAGATCCTCGGGTGTGCTCTGATTAAGATCCAGCAAAATGTAACCGTAGGGCTTGCTAGTCGCCTGAGTGTACGCTGACAACAGAAATTTTGGGGCACCAGGGTATATCTGTTTATTGAGAGTTATGAGTGAGCTAGAATCACGAACGACTCGATAGATAATATAGATAGTGCAATTCAAAGCAAGGGTTCGCATACATTTACTCTGATGAAACAGATTGTGTAGAACTAGGGTATGGAAATGTTTTCATGATGAGATCGGGCGGTGAACAGTTGTAGCATTTCCTGTGAGGACTGTTCAATGGATTCAGCCAAATCATCAATAATCAGCCACGAGTTCGGTTCAATACTATTGAAAACATCAAGTCCTCGTATGAATTGTATTGGTATGGTTGTGGCAATAGCTTTTATTTTATCATAGGACTCTTGCCAAATACTATAGCAATAGTAGATTTTTTTTCGGTTTTTCCAAAAACATTTTATCGCAATTTTGAATTATTTTAGCTAAAAGTGTTGTTTTCCCCGACATTGAGGGTCCACACAGAAACGATCTGAAGGGTGGTTTTAAATTGATACATGCTGTTGACAACAGTCGGACTATGACTAACTGTAAACCATATGTGTCCAATGAATAAGTAGTAATTTCCCCATAGATCTATCTATTCAAGAACAACAAAAACAATATTTCATGGCAGCATTTATTACGACAATATGAAAACAAATATTTGTTCAACATGAACAATGATAACACTTGTTCAACAAGAACAGTTGACAAAATTTCATGGTCAACATGAAAACTCTATTTTGTTCAACATGAACAATGATAACACTTTATAAATAAACACTTATTGTCTTTAAACACTTTTCTGTACAACACTTTTTGTCCATCTACAGCACTTATTGTCTTTAAACACTTTCTATACAGCAACAAAAAAATACACTTGGAACATGAACTAGCACAGTTGAACATTACAGTGAAATTAAAGGTGGCCCCCCCCAGGGCCGCGGGGCTGAAGGCCGGCCGGTCGCGGGTGGTACCCCCCCCCCCTGGGCGGCCGCGGGAAGGCCCCCCCCCCGGGAGCCGCGGTGGAAAAAACACTACAATAGTTGTCGTCACTGCTGCTACAGGTTAGGTTAAGGTTGGGTTAGTGGTGGTTAGATTGGGTTAGATGAGGTTGAGTTAAGGTGGTTAGATTGGGTTAGTTAATTTATGTACAGGTTGGAGCATTTAATTTATGAACGGGTTGGGTGGTTAGTTGGTTAGTGGTTGGGTTAGTTCAGGTTAGGTTAATTTATCCAGACCAAGTTGATTGCGATAGTCTATGCATTCAACTCGGTCTGAAATACGGTAGTGACCATGAGGCAGGACACTCACACCATTCTCGAGCACATAGACTTTGTCGGATATACATGACATTGCATTCTTTTCCACTCTCACAGTATAATTTCTATACTGTAGAGAGCGAATTGCAAGCACTTGTGCTCTCGGCACTAGGCTACTTTCTACACAGTCTCTGTACACGCTCATGTTGAAATTGCTCTTTACAAAATGTGTAGGCACCCCTTTACACGCCTTCTTTTCATCCCCACTATGAGTTTCAACGCAATAAACTTTGGGGCCCGGGAACACCCCCCTGGATATCAAATCACTCCCCGTCTCTGATTTTAACATTAATAGTTGGTTGGGGCTTGACGTTTTTCACCAACTCGGGGTAGAGTGATGGATTCCAGTTGGTGAAATCCATCCGCGAGCTGATGTGTTCCCCCTTTTCTAAATCACCCAATAAATTTCAGTCCCATTTACCTTTAACAGCAGAGAATCTGTATCCCCATAGTAAACTTGAACCTCCCCCTCCCGTAGCCATTGCACCTTGCACACATTGTAAAAGAACGACAACATGAGCTTTTTTGAAATTTCCAGTACTGAACTGCCGCCTGCTATATTCTTGTTCAGTACCACATTTCGCTTTCGCCTGTGTAGAAGAACCATGCCAGTCTCTATGCTCGTGAACGATGTAAAATTGGGGTCGGCAATAATTCGTGCACACTCTAGAGGGTCAGTCACGACGTCGCAGCGAGATCTATTACGTACGCTTTCACACATTTTGCCAAACGCTGAATTTAGAATGAGCTTGTACATTTCCTTCTCCACCTTTGAGTTTGCCCTAGAGCGTTTATCGACAAAAGTATCGATAAACGTTTTCAAGTATGGTCGCTGATTGAACTGCAGGACCCTGTGTATTTGGTGATCTTGAAAGGATTGAAAGGTCGCTGATTGAACTGCAGGACCCTGTGTATTTTGGTGATCTTGAAACCATTGCTCACCATCCAGTGCAAAAGCACGTGGTGAACAACGATATTCTCCTTAGGGTCCAAATCAGCAATCAGTTTTCTGTTTGGAGGGAGTCCAGTGCATCCCCATATCCTCAACCAATGATCGATTGTAGGGGCTCAGAGAGTCCAGGCTCACGGGCCGATTGATACAGGGAAAGACAAAATCTTTGACTGAGTCATGAAGCGCCAGCGGAATGTGACCGTCAATTTCAAAGAACCATCCTTGTGGCCCATTGTCCTCGACGGTGGTAATGTCGGGGAACTCACAAGGATTCTCAAGCCATTGATAGTTCCCACACGGCAAAGAGTAGTGAGACATTGCCGAGGGTACAATGAGTTCATGTCCAAGAACACTGCATTTGACTTTGCACCGGTGCTTTGTCCGCTCGGATCGGTTGATAAGAAGCGGTCCCCATGAAAAACATACCCTCCCCTCATTGAACGCTCTACAAAAAGGTGTTTGATCTACATCGGTGATTAGGCCTATTTCCTCCCTGCTAATTTTTAAAATCAAATCCATCACTAAATGGGGTGTGGAAAAATAATAGCCTATATCTAACCCGAACTCTGAATAGATTTGGTCTGTGTTCTTACAGACTACATCCAACAGAGTTAGAACGTCACTGGCCAAGTACAGTCTACAATAATCCCACCCATTTTTACAATCCCCCTTGGACCACACCTTCTTGGCAAACTCATACTCCTCGGCTGTGCATTCACTGTTGGTCAGTGAATTGTAAAAAGCTTCAATTGGAGGTAGTTTCACCTCGCTTAAGCGAGCGCCAGAACAGTAATAATCGTATGCGTATACACCTTTGCAGGTCAACAGGTCATACATTTCACCGTCTGGAAAGTGCTGTTTAAGCAAGGGAAAGCTATCAAAATTGTCGCTTTTCTGCACTTGAATCAATTGACTCAATGCCTTGGGAAAAAAACTAAAGGAATCTAAAAACCTGATTTTATTCCAGCACGTATGCCCATTATCCACTGCCTGCCATTTCAGCTCGAGAAGCAACAACTTTTCGGCCGATTTGGGAATAATGTTATAGGTAAATGAACTATTTACCCATGGACTATCTACTCCCCCTCCCTCCCTATGCATACGTGCCAGTGCCGGTAAAATAAATTTTAAGTCATAATTAGAGTTGTGGATAAAAACAGGGATAAAAAAACTGTTGGCTAACATTTAAATCACACGATTGATGCGCAACCCCCCGAAAATTACTACCCCCCGAGGATATTTCCTGCCACAAGTGATTATGATCTCTGACTTTCCCCCTCCCACCGCCTCTTTTCCCTTTAGTCCCCTTATCCCCCTCCTCTGCAAACTCCCCCTTACAAACCCAACATATTTTTTGATTTTTAATCGCGAGACGATCCTCTGCAGACAGCACCATTGGATAATGGGTATTTCTCAAACGAGAAATAGCACCATTAGCCGTGCCAATTAGTTTTAGTCAGTGCCTTGACCATACACTCCCCCTCATCCAACGTTTCTACTATTTCTAACAAACGCATGGTGTTAGAACTGTCTCTTTGCGCGTGAGCATAGGACACTGCAATAGCCTGATGTTCTTTGACTCGGTTTGGAAATTGGGGATCGTTCACCTCCACCAGCTTAGCTTCACAGTCTAAAGATATTTTGTTGCACTGGAGAAGGGTGTTCTGGAAATTTTTGAAGCGTAAAATAGCCCTATCCCCTGAAACCGTTTCCACTGTCTGGTAGCCATGCCGGCTACAATGCCTCATAGGATTTTGAAACTTTAGTTCAGTCCAAAATCTAGAGAGGCATGTTGGACAGTAGAAACGTGTCCCCCTAGTCTTACCCTCCCCCAGAACTCTACTGATGTCTGTGATAGGATTAAAATGGCCAATTGAATTGGCAGGGTCACTAGGTGGTGTGTATAACAACCAAACCCAGTGTCTGACCAAATCAATTGACGGGCCCCTTACTGGGAAGACCACCCCCTTCTTTTTAGAATGAACCCCATCTTCAAATTCAGTTTCATACTGAACCACAGTAACGCCGATATTTAAATGGGCATTAGCCCTTTCAAAAATATCAATAGATCGTAGCGTTACTGGGTATTTCCCCTCTAAACAAGAAAAATCTACAATGGGGAAATCGGACCCGTCCTTCCCATGTACAGCCCAATTGTCTAAATTCGTCTTGGTAGCGTCACGTGCTAGAGGCTCGAATGCTGATATGAGGAAAGCATACCTGAAACACATTTGACCTGTTTCAAAACAGATCCGCTGGACACCGCGACAACCTACTAGATCTGGATTATAATTTAAAACTGTATCCCTTTCATACCCTGCCCCCCCCCTCTTAAAATAAAATCTTTCTTAAATTTACATATATTCACACTTAAATTTTCAACAAAAAGAACTAGCGACCCACTACCGTTTTCGTTAAAGTTCTCAAGATGCGCAATAATTTGATCTACCCAATCCATGAAAGCACCCTCAAAATTTTCTAAATTCGAATAAATTATGCGCATCTCGGAATGTATATAATGATAATAAACTTCACTTTTCCCCTCATTTAAATAAAAAACCTTTAAACAATAGAAACCTTAATTGAATTCCACCCCCACAATTGAATTTGGTTCTCCAGGAGTGCACGAATTTTATCTACATAGTTGTGCACAATTTCTACGGGGTCAAAAACAAATTTTTTCCCCCCCCATAAGTGAATTAAAAGGGTCTCCAAAAGTCGCAGTGTAAACAACTATTGCATTTAAAATTGTGTTGGTCAATTGAAAATCGGGAAAAGTTGTACCCCCCTCCCCCTCTTGTATATTATCCCCTCCCCCAAGTTGTTCAACAATATCTGGGGTATGCTCCACTTCAGTTGTTTCGAAGTGGACTCGTTAGGGTATCGGAGGCTGGAGGAGGAGGAGGAGAAGGGTTCCCAGTTAATTCGTTTGTGAAATCATTTAAAAGTTGTAGCGTATTTTGGCTCAAGTCCCCCAGCTCAACTGTGCTATTATCTACATTTAAAAAATCATTTAAATACTCATCAATATTATCAGGTATTTCGTCGGAATTATCGATATCACTCCATGGTGAAATGTTGTTGTTGGAGAGCTCCTCACCTTCTCCAACTGATGAGGGGGAAGACAAAGAATAAGGGACCAATGGTCGTCCAATCCATAAATGAAAAAAAATAGCTTATTTTCAAAGTGTTCAAATCACTCCTACTGCTTTTAAAATTTGGATTATTATTTAAAGTCAGCGCTTAGTAGTAGTAGTAGTAGTAGCAGTATGCACATAGTAGCATTTGGTTAATTCAACTGAAAGTTCCAAAATATCAAACTTAATATATGATATTTACAATCTAAAACGCCGCTTTACATAGAAGGCGGCAATTTGATTTTGTTAAAAAAAAATAGCTTATTTTCAGTGTTCAAATCATCCCTACTGTTTTTATTTTATTTTTTTTTTTTTTTTTTTCCGCAGCGCTTCCCGCAGCGCTTCCCGCGGCGCTTCTCGGGACCGCAGCGCATCCCGCGGCGCTTCTCTGGCCCGCGGCGCACCATAGGTACCCCATAGCTATGGGGCACCCCATAGCGCATCCCCGCGGCGGGCTTCTCGGTCCGCAGCATATCTTATATTAGTATAAGATATTTACAGTCTAAAACGTCGCATGACATAGAAGGCGGCAATTTGATATTGTTCGAACAATTCCCTCCAAATAAAATTTCATATTAATACTCTTTATCTGCTCTGGAAAAAAAAAACAAAAACATGATTTTGAAATGGATAGCCTTCTCCTCTCATGATACACAACTCATTCAGATATAAAGTTTTTTTTTTTTTTTATTGTAGAGGCAATGTGAACCTTTCGCTAATAAAGCAATTTATAATGCAATGGATTTTGCTACTTATTATGAGCGGGATATAGTGCATTTTTTTTGGCTTCACTAATCTAATTTGGCAAAGGGTGAATGCATGCACTTGACATGATTCAAAAGGGGAGAACATTATATTTCCTTTGGGGAGAAAAATCTTTCAATATCCCGCTGAGATATACTTTTACACAGTGTTCGAAAATGGTGCATGTAGAAAAGGCCTAAAAAAGTTGGAAGGAATTGGTAGATATTTCTATATGATAGGTAGGAAAAAATGCTTACATTTGCAAAATCCGTCTGGGCTTGGATGTCGGATGGATCTGACATAGCATGCTGGTGGGTAACCTCCTGACCTAGCGTTGATGGGGCAGCTATTAGAGGTCCAAGGAGAGCGGATGTGCTAGCGATGTCACATTCCAATACGGCTTGGGTAGGCATCACTTGTTTAGGAGGCTTCGGCCAGCGACCATATTTGTATGACTGTCGCCTTCACAGGGGCCGCATTTAGCCCTTGCTCTCTTACTGGGTGGTGGCGACGGGCATTCTTCACAATTTGCCTTAAAGAAGAGAAAAAAGTTAGTATTGAATTAATTTCCCCCTTTTTTTTAAAAGAAGGAAAATTAGTATCACCATCCACACGAACCATAATTTTGTCTAAAAAGAATTTATCACTAAGAAAGTCCCCCTACGCCAGCATTTTCACTAAAGCAAAAAATAAAAATATACTAAAATCAGAAATCAAATGCTATTTTAATTAATTAAAAAAAGGGGGCTTATTCATAAATATCCCAACCTAACCTTACTTTTCATGCAAACACTTTGTTTTCATTTTACAATAATGGTGATAGAATTGAGGCATGCCCAACCCGCTTTCACCAATGTCCTAAATATATTGTTGGTAATTATTTTTGGAAATAATCCCGTTTCACCGGTTCTCCGGCAAATACAGGTTACGAATCCACAAGCTTTTGCTTAAAAAAAAAACCGTTTTAATTTGAGAAAGAGAAAAACAAATCCTTTTTATCGTTGAAACCTTTTGGTTAAGTCACTAACGTAGAGGATTAACAAGCAGGAAAGTGCAATTGTGGGGTGTCACCTGTTTAAATCATTGCGGAAAATGTTTTTAAGTCAAGTAAGCGGCGATGGTTGGCTTAAATGGAAACAGTTTATTAATAGCTATGGGAATAGACAGAAGTTGAATTTCACTTTTTGATAGGCTTACAGAAAGAATAAATTTATCGAAAAAAAGAGAAATATTTCTATTAGCAAGAATTATACCTGTAAAATCAGAGTGGGGCTGGGAGGGGTGTTAGGTTTATGTAATAAAATGAACATATTTATGTTTTCTAGTGAGTATAAAGATTGCACGGTGGTTTGGTTTGTGTGGGGGGGAGAGGTACTTACCTAAATATAGTAGAGGTTGACCAATGAAAATAATTTTATTTTGAAAATAAAAATGAAAATGTACTCACATTGCTAATTGTGGCTGCCAAGGCTTCAAGCTCATCAAAAACATTCATTGTTGTTCCCATTGTGTCACAATACTTTCTGATAATTTAATCACAATGCATGTCCGTTATATACGAAATCTCAATGGGCGAATTGTTATGTAACTGGGGGAAAACCATACGTAACCAGCTCTCTGATTGGCTGAGAAGGAGGATGTATCCGACTCGCTGATGGCTGAGAAGGATGCATGTACTTCCGGTTTCCTATTCCAGGACACCTTGACATTCATCCCTAGCATGCACTTGTCCAAAACAACAATAATAAATAAATCCCTCAGGCCTAAAGATTAAAGAAACCATAATGTTTCTTAATTCCCCCTTCGTGAATCAATAATTCCCCCGCCGATTATGTAAATCAAGTTCTCAGGTTAGGTTCGCCTAAAGATCGAAGAAACCATAATGTTTCTTAATTTCTCCCCCCCTTCGTGAATCAATAATTTCCCCGCCGATTATGTAAATCAAGTTCTCAGGTTAGGTTAGCCTAAAGATCAAAGAAGCCATGATTGTTTATTAATTCCCCCTTTCGTAAATCAATACATTCTCCCCCACCGATTATGTAAATCAATTTCTCAGGTTAGGTTAGCCAAACAATCTCATAACATTCGTGTTGAGCATGTACATTCTCACTGACAATGAATCATAAAACAGGAACATAAATTGCTGTTGACATCCATAAATGTGAGAAAGTTCCTGTTTTTTTTTCATTCTCACTGACAACGAACATACATAAAACAGACATAAATTGCTGTTGACATCCATAAATGTGAGAAAGTTCCTGTTTTTTTTTTTTTTTTTTTTTTCATTCTCACTGACAACGAACCATAAAACAGACATGAATTGCTGTTGACATCCATGAAAAACATCAAATAAATTGACCAACACACATAACCATCCTAGAAAACATCCATCAATGTGAGAAAATTCATGTTTTTTTAAGTGAGAAAATTCCTGTTTTTTTTTTCATTCTCACTGACAAAAACCATAAAAACCATGCATAAATTATGTAAAAAAGTTGTAGGTGGCAGCAGGGGTGAGCAATGGGACCTCATGAGGCCTTTCTACTATAGTTATTATGCAAGAGATACTCATATAAACTTCGTAGAGGGCTCATTTGACTGGAAATTGAAAGTTTTCGATTACTTTTTCTGAGTCAAAAGAGATCGGAGGGCAACTACCCCCCCCCCCCCCCTCCCCTCCACGCCCTAAATGCATCAGATAAAAATTAGAGACAGGCATTTTGTTTAAAATAGTTTCAAAATTCAGATAATAAAAACTACGGTGTTGACACAACCCCCAGGATCCGGGGGTAGGCGTTGTAAGTTATGCCCTGGGGGCATTTATGGAACTAGCCCCTCCCGCCCTCCTTGTCTTTGGGGTTATCACATGGATAAACCCATCCGATAAAAATTCGAGGAGACGATTTTGCTAAAAATAGTTTAAACATCAGACATTAAAAACTCCGGGGTCGACACAACCCCCCAGGGCCCAGGGACAGGCGTCATAGTTATACTCTGGGGATATAAATGTTTTGTAATGAAGAGACGCTTGTATAAACTTCAGAGAGGGCTCATTGATTGAAAATAGAAAGCTCTAGTTCACTTTTAAAGAGTTAGAAGAGATCGAAGGGCAATTATCCCCCCCCCCCCACGCCCTATTTTTCACAAACCCATCCGATAAAAATTTTGAGATAGCCATTTTTGTAAAAATAGTTCAACCATCAGATAATAAACTCCGATGTTGACACAAACCCATTTTTTCACTTTGATATTGTTGCTTTGATACCAGTTTTTGATACTTTGATGAACACTTGATTTAAAAAAAAGTTTGATTTTGATATAAGGAATTTTTAAAAACTTTAAACTTTTTGCAATCAAAAAGGAATGAAAATTAATTACAAAATCCTTCTGAAAATAAGTTTTTCAAAGAAAAGTAAATTCATTTAATACTTAAGCTCAGCATATATAAATACCTGTTAAAATTCAAACTCAAAACGACAAGGAATTACTATTAAAGAATAAATGAAACCTAAAACGAATAGAAATTAAATAAACAATCATATCAAAAAACATATAAAAAGTAGTAGATGAATAAATAGATCTTAAAGCGAGTAATGTTTAGATTGAATATGAAAATCATAATGCAAACAAACATACAATAGATATTAATGTTAATAAACCAATAAATTCCAAAACGAGTGAAACTTAAATTGTAGATGCAAATCAAGCTTGAAACAAACAAAAATCACTACAGACAAGAATTTGGGTATCGCCTCCTTCTCTCACTGTAAAAGTCTATAACCTTCTGCGCCATTGGCGCTTTACTGAAAACTATATGCGTCTTGAACAGTCTTGGAAAGTATAAACAACGTAAAATTGAATATTTGATACATAATGATATTAATTGTTGAAAGATCCATCAGTTCAAGAATTTATTTCACGGTAATTTTATTTTTGTTTTTAATGCTGTAAGAACTGGAAAAAAAAAAATATTTGTAATATAATTCGTTTTCGGTGACGCGCAAATGACGCAGAAGGCTTTTGGTTTTTATTTACAGTTAAAAGAAGGAGCCAGTATCCAAACTCTTGTTTGTAGTGAAACTATATTCGTCTTCAACAATTTTAGAAAGAACTAATAAAATTAAACTAAATATTTGATGCATAATGATATTAATTGCTGAAAGCTCATCAGTTCAAAGTTTTACTATAATTTTAATTTTCAATATTAAGTATAAAAGAAAGTATTTGTAATAAAATTGGCTTTCAGTAAAGTGCCAATGACGCAGTAGGTTTTTAGACTTTTACAGTGGGAGAAAGAGGCGAAACCCAAACTCTTGTTTGGAGTGATTTTTGTTCGTTTCAAGCTTGATTTGCATATTCATTTGCTTAAAACACTGCAGCGAAGTTTCACTCGCTTTAGAATTTATTAGTTCATTAACATTAATATCTATTGTAAATTGGTTTGCATTGATTGTTTATTTAATTTCTATTCATTTTAAGTTTCACTTATGCTTCAATAGCAAAATATTTTTTTTCGTTTTAAGCTTGATTTTCATATTCAATATAAGCATTACTCGCTTTAAGATCTATTTATTCATTTATTTTTTATTTGTTGAATGTTTTTTTGCTATGATTGTTTTGCTATGATTGTTTTGCTATGATTGTTATTTTAATTTCTGTTCGTTTTTGGGTTTCGTTTATTCTTTAATAGTAATTTATGGTCATTTTGGAGTTTGAATTTTAACAGGTATTTATATCTGGTGAGCTTAGGTTTAAAATGGCCTTTACTTTTCTCTTTGAAAATCCTATTTTTCAATTTTTTTTTAATTAATAGTCTTGAAAAATCGCCATTTTTTAGGTATGAATAGACCTAAGATGGATCTGGGGTCCAGAGAATAGACCTAAGATAGGAAGGGTTTCTAAATATCCAATTTTCCAGTTGGTGATCAGGGAACCAAAAACAAATAGTTTTTTAGATTACACTGTTTTTTTTTCCATTTAAAAGAAATTAAGAGAGAAAAAACGGGTTTAATTTAAATAAAGCAGGGTTTAATTTCAATAAAACAGCATCAAAACATTAGATAATAAAAATTCAAATATTTCGCCTCCACCTCCGGGAGCCAAAATAATTGTCTTTCATGTCAAATCATCCAATACAAAAAAAGGGGGAGAAGTTATTTCTTTAGTTGATAGGGTATTAAAATTAGCATCACCAAAATACATAAGTAAGGAACTAATTTTCGTTAAAGATATTTTAATTGATAACTGATACTCCAAAAAGTTGATTTCTCAAAGAATAGAAAAATGGAAAAATAAGTTAATGGAGCTGGTAATCATAGGCAGGGCAATAGCAGTGCCTAAGTAAAGAACGATGCTGGCACAATGTATTTTTTTTTTTTTTTTTTTGGTTCCTAGGTTTTAGACCAGGGCACTTCGTATCAAAGTAGTTGTCGTAGAAACTTCGAAAAGGACTTATTCGATTGGAAAATGCAAGGACTTGTGCCCTTTTTAATAGTCGAAAGTGATTGGAAGGCAACTAACACCCTTTAGACGCCCACCATTTTCCCAAACACATCTAATCAAAATTTTGAGATAGCTATTTTTTTAAACGTAGCTGAAAGATCAAGAAATTTTGTCTTTGAGGAGGACTCTACCCCCAAAGCCATCAGGGCAAGGGTTTGTAAGTTGTGCCCTGGGGGCATATATGGTTTTAACAGAAAGCTTTGCTGTAGACACTTCAAAAAGGCTCATTCAATCAGAAATTCAAAGGGCTAGTACACTATTTAATAGTGGAAAGTGATTGGAGGGCAACTAACCCCCTTCTGACACCCACCATTTCCCAAAAACACTTCCAATCAAAATTCTGAGATAGACATTTAGTTCAACATAGTTGAAAGTTCTGAAAATTAATCCTCTGAGGATACCCCCCCCCTTCACAGCCCTAAGGACCCCTCAAGGCAAGGGTTGCAAGTTATGCCCCGGGGAGTATATAAGGATTTTATAGAAACCGTTGTCGTAGAAACTTCAAAAAGGGCTCATTTGATTGGAAATTGAGAGGACTAGTGCCTTTCTTATTAGTCGAAAGTGATCAGAGGGCAAATGCCCCCCCAAGCCCATATTTCCAAAACTATTGTTCAGATATACATTTTTTTCAACGTATTTGAAAGGTCTGAAAATTGTGTCATTTAGGATATTAGATAGCGACTAACCCCCTCTCACGCCCACCATTTCCCCAAACAGATCCAGTCAAAATTTTGAGATAGCCATTTTGTTCAACGTAGTTGTGAAATTATGTGTTTTGAGGATGACAAACCCCCCACACCTGAGGATAAGGGTTGTGTAAGATATGTCTAGGGGGCATATAAAATTTATATAGAAAGTGTTGTCGTAGAAAACTTCAAAAAGGACTCAACCGATTGGAAATTGAAAGGGCTAGTTCCCTTTTCAATAGTCAAAAGTGATTGGAGGGTAACTACTCCCCTCTCATGCCGACTTTTTCCAAACACATTCAATGAAAATTTTGAGATAGCCATTTTTTTCAACGTAGTTGGAAGTTTTGGAAATAATATCTTTGAGGATGACAAACCCTCCAAAATCCTCAGGGCAAAGCTTGTGGGTTTATGCCTGGAGCCATAGAAGGTTTTTTTTCTAGATAGCATTGTCGTAGAAATTTCAAAAAGGGCTCATGCAATTGGAAATTGAAATGGCTAGTGCTCTTTTAAAAAGTTGGAAGTGATTGGAGGGCAACACCCCCGCCCCCTCTAAAGCCCACCATTTCCCCAAACACATCCAATCAAAATTTTGAGATAGCCGTTTTTTTTTTCGCGAAGTTGAAAGTTCTGGAAATTATGTCTAAAGAGGATCACAAAACCCCCCACAGCCCTCAGGGCAAGTGTTTTAAGTTATGTCCTGGAGGCATATAAGATTTTTACAGAAACATTCGTCGTAAAAACTTCAAATAGGGCTCATTCGATTGGAGATTGAAAGGGCTATTGCCCTTTGTAATAGTAGAAAGTAATTGGAGGGCAAATAACCCCCCTTTTACGCCCACAATTTCCCCAAAAATATCCAATCAAAATTTTGAGATTGACATTTTTAAAACCCTCAGGGCTAAAGTTGTAAGTTATCCCCTAGGGACTAAGATTTCTATAGAAAGCGTTGTCGTAAAAACTTAAAAAAGGGCTCATTCGATCGAAATTGAGTGGGCGACTGCCGTTTTTAATAGTCGAAAGTAATCAGAGGGAGAATCACCTCCACGCACATCATTTCCCCAAAACATTTCCGATCAACATTTTGATATGGCCTTTTTGTTCAACGTAGTGGAAAGGTCAGAAAATTATGTCTTTGAGGATGACAACCATCCCCCCCATAGCCCTCAGAACAAAGGTTGTAAGTTATGTCCTTGGGTCATATAAGGTTTTTATAGAAAGTTTTGTCATAGAAGCTTCAAAAAAGGGCTCATTCGTTTGGAAATTGAGAGGACTAGTGCCTTTCTGATTAGTCGAAAGTGATCAGAGGGCAAATGCCCCCCCAGGCCCATATTTCCCCAAACCATTGTTCAGATATCCATTTTGTTCAAAGTATTTGAAAGGTCTGAAAATTGTGTCTTTTAGGATAGCAAATCCCCCCAGCCCTTAGGGTAAGGGTTCTAAATTATGCCCTAGGTGCATATAAGGTCTTCATAGAGAGCATGGTCATATAAACTTCGGAAGGGACTCATTGGATCGGTATTCAGACGCTCTAGTGCTCGTTTTTAAGAGTCAAAGTGATCGGAGGTCAGCTACCCCCCCCCCCCCCGCCCCCACGCACACACACACATCGTGTTGTCCGAAATGCATCTAATAGAAATTTTGAGATAGCTATTCTATTCAAAATAGTCTAAATATCATATAACAAGGCTTTTAAGGTTGAAACAAACCCCAGAGATTATGGGCTAGGGTAGTAAGTTATGCCCAGGGGGTATTTAAGGTTTTTGTAACAATTTGGAAGATTGTTTAACTTTAGAAGAGGTTCAGTCTTTTTCCCTGAAAAAGACTATGTCAATATATAACGAACAGAAATTAATTAGAAAAAACTTTTTCCACAAAATAAGTTGTTCAAAGAAAAGTAAAGAACTCCATTAAGGCAAAAATGGACAAAAACAGAATCAAATAATCTACCGAGCATACAACTACCCCAAATAAGTATCAATAAATAAAGGAAACCCAAAACAAACAGAAATTAAAATAAATAACAAAGTTAAACTCAAAACGAACAGAAATTGATATGAGTAGGGTTTTAAAACCCTATGCTTTCTAAAAGCCAGAATATAATTTTACTTTACTGAAAGAATTCTTTTCAATGTTTTCATTTTCATAACTTTAAGAAATCAAAAATTAATTAAGATTTTAAAGAGTAAATATCAGCATATATATATTGAACTGACAATGCTCTTTTTTTCAGTAAAGTACTAATTATTTTCTGGCTCTTAGAAAGGATAGGATTTTAGAACCCTACTCATATTAATTTCTGTTCGTTTTTGAGTCTGACTATGTTATTTATTTTGTTACTGTCTGTTTTGAGTTTCATTTATTTATTGATACTGATTTAGGGTAGTTGTAGGCTAGGTAGATTATTTGATTCTATTTTTGTTCATTTTTGTTTTAATGGAGTTCTTTACTTTTTTTGAAAGTTTTTTTGTGGAATTTTTTTTTTAAATAATAATAGTAGAAGAAGTGTCCAACCAGCAAACAAATTACATAACTTTGCCGTATATCCCAATTTCGTAACAGAAATTAAGAAAAGAACTAAAAAAAAAACATATAATATAAAAACAGCGTTCAAGTTCTGAGTAACTATAGGCTTTTTACTAATTAATGGAAAAGATAATATTCCAAAAGACATACAAAGGGGGGTGTACAAAATTCATTGTTCTTGTGGTAAATTTTATGTAAGAAGGACACTGTAAAATTTTTGAAAATAGATTACAGCAATATAAAAATGCCATAGACTGCTCGCTAAAAATACAATCAAAAACGAAAAAGTTCAAATCAGCTTTAGCAGAACATTTATTTGTCTTTCCTTATCATTGTATATTATTTGATCAAACAAAAATTGTAGACATGTGTATTTGACTCTTGCAATATCCCCCTCAACATTCCCTGAAAGGCCATGTTGGTCTTTTCTGGCAAGAAAAAAATACTTTTTCTATTCTTTGAGAATTGAATTAGTATCCCAACATTACGTTTTTTCTCTACATTTTTTAAAGTCGCAGAGGGTGGGGTGGGGGATGGGTTATTACCAATCATGGCCTGTCAATAAGGTGACCTATCCTTGTGCGTTTTAAAGATTTAAAATTTTCAACTTAGGGTTTATATGAGACATATAAAAGCCTTATTCTCACATTTTAAATTTACAATTTTCGATATTACCGCATTTTGACTTTTTCAAGTTTCAGACATTAAAAAGTTAACCTTTGACAAAAACATTCAGCTTCGTGATACTTTTGAATGAGAGCGTCGCAACTCTGCCCCTCCAGGCTGACCAGTTTGGTGCTAAGATTGGAGCCTCGTCAACAGCAATATTGGCCATCTCCAGGAATTTATTGAGACTATCTTTTCACCGGGTCCGGGGTCTGCCCCTCGGACAGGACTAGCCATGAGCTTTTGGGTCGAAATCATATATTATTCGGACTGGGGTTTTCGTCAGCACAGACAGGAGGTGTCCGAACCACCTTAGAGTGCGCTGTGCTATCTGGCTGGAGAACGGCTCTTGGGAGGTGAGCTTAAGTAACTTTGTGTTGCTAACGAAATCATCCAACCGAAGTCCTTCAATCCGATAGAGCTGTTTCGTCTGCCAGACGTCTATCATATTGAGAGTTGTCAAATTAAGGGGCCATGTTTCTGCTGCATAGAAAAGGACCAAGCTTACGGATGCGTTATAAATCGCATATTCGTGCTCCTAGATATGTGCAGAGTTCTCAAGAGATCATTGAGCCTTCCGACAATATATGAGGCTTTTAGCGTTCGATTGCGCACCTCCTCATCTATGGAGCTATCACTGGACAGTGCGGAGACAAGATAAGTGAAGTTTCTTACAACTTCAACTTGAGCTCCGCAGACAGTTATGTTCTCAGGGGATGGGACAGGGCTTGGGGCTCCATTACCATTATCTTAGTTTTGAGCCAGTTGATTTTCAGCCCCACTTTTGCTGCGTCTTCCAGTAGGACTTCTAGCAAGTCAGTCAATTGAGTCGGCAATGAGAGCAAGATCAGCTGCGAAGTCGGCATCCGTTAGAACCCGATCTCCAAACTACAGACCAAAGGGCAGGCGATTCGCAGTTCGAGTCATGACATGACAAGTTGAAAAGCTCTGGGGCAGCGGTACACCATTGGTGGACACCGGTTTTTGATACCCAATGTCGTGCTCCGTTTGCCCTTGATTTGAACGCAGCTCTACGTCTCTTTGTAGAGCTTCTCAAACAGCTTGTAGAATTTGTCAGGCATCCCATTAGATCGAAGTATCAGCCAGAGCGAATTACAATCCACCGAGTCGAACGCAGCCTTGAAGTCAACAAAGGATAGGCATGGTTTTCCTCCCGAATTCGTTTGTCTTATCAATTAGCTGGCCCATAGTAAAGATCTGTTCCACAGTGGACCTCCTTGGCATAATTCTAGCCTCTTCTTCGCAGCCTATTCATGCATCTATCCAGCAGGGTCATAGCAAATAGCTTTCCAGGCACTGAAAGAAGCGTTATGCCTATGTATACAGAACAGATTCTTTTGCTCCCCTTTGGGCTGTATTCTGTCTTTTGTCTTGTGTAAGGATTGGTTTGCGGTTCCCATGAGGTTTATTTCTTATTTATTTATATGATTGCATTATTATTATTATTATTTTTTTTCCATTATATGTGAGTAAGTTTTTTTTTCAATATATATATGAGTGAGTAAAATAATGAGTCCTGCCACAAACAAATCTGTATAGATTTTCACGTGGTAGGTCTGTTTGATATGCTTTTTTTTGTGAATATTGATATTTAATAAAAATGAATTTTCTCTCTCTTCCAGAGGGGCAGGATTATGCCAGCTCGTCAGTCCTTCAGGATCCATTCAGTGTGCCACACTACCGAGATCAGCATCTGGAGAAAAATTAGCATAGCCAGTCCAGCATACTTCAAGAGCTTAGTGGATATCCCGCATATGCCTGCCGCTTTGTTGTTCATCAAGCGTTTTACTGCTGAGTGGATTTCTGCAGGCGTGAAAGGAATTTCTGAGTGATTTGTCTGCAGTTCCTGAGTATTGACGGCTAGGCTGGTGAGTTCCTGGTCTGTCTGTGTTATAGATTTGACATTGAGGAGGTCTTTCTATCGGTTGACCTGGCTAGCTTCGTCACTAAGTGGCTGGCCGTCAATGGAGACAAGAGATGCAACCGAGGGTGCTTTGTAGCCTGTGAGACCACGGAGGTGCTTGTAAAGACTGCCAATGTCCCCTTTCTTGAATGCACCCTCCAGTTCATTTGCCTTCCTTTCCATATACGGTTTCTTGTCTCGCTGTATCAGTTTATTGCGGACACCATTGAGGCTTATACAAGTTGGCATGTCACCCTGTAACCTCACCTTGCGTCTCTGCTGTATGACGTCAAGCGTATCTGACTGGATCCATGCTTTATTACCACGCTTTTACTGTCGATGACTCCAGCGTTTACTGTCGATGACTCCCAGGACATTCTTTTCAAAGAAGAGCCATGTGCCCTCACAGCTTTCAAATGGCACGAGTGCGTCGAAGCGGTTCGAAACATCAATGGCGTATTTGAATCGGATCTCCTGCTTGCAGAGGCGAGAGACATTGATCTTGACTGGTCTTGGTTCTGGGCGCTGGGATTTCAGCCTTAATTGCATGTTAGCGACGACGAGGCGATGGTCTGTGTTACTGATCTCAGCCACCCTGTACGTGCTGGCAGTTACTAATCGAAGACCTCCGTCTCTGTGAGACTATGATGTAGTCGATTATTTTTTTTGGCACTGCCATCGTTGCTGTACTACGTATTTTGTGGATGTCCTTCCTTGCGAACAGGGTGTTCAATATCGTGTGGGGATATCTTATCCAGTTCATATCTTAGCCAGTCGTCAGGGCAGAGTAGAAAGCGTCTTTTGTTTCGCCGTCGGATTTATTGTAACAAAAAAAGACGGTCCTTTTCTTTGCTTGTGTCTGAGTCGAGCATTGGCAATTCTATTCGACACGGGAGTGAATGACAGTAGACAATTCTTGGACTTGTCATCAAGAACTAGTCCGACACCGTCTCTTCTGGTGATTGTCTGGTAAGACCTGAGTAGGTGGTGTCCTTCACCTATGGAATCATTCCCATTCCTGACTAGGTAGGTTTCTGTTATCCGAGCAATAGAGATGCGGAAACACTTCAGTTTCATTGCCAGAAGTGTCTTAGCTCCGAGAAAATTCAATGTCAATACATTCCAGGTGGCAATACGGAAACCACCTTGATCAAGGAGATTCAAACGCTGGTCATTTCTCATTCCAGGGGCAAGCAAGGGTCGTGATGGGATAAAAGAAGATCGGTCATCCCAGGCAGTTGCTGAGCTATTCGTTGCAATGGGTCTAGGGTAGAGGGTTGCAAGAAATTTGCTTCATTTGTTTCAATTTAGGGAAGTTTGAGAAACCTTTATTGGAGCACCCCCTAACCCAAATCCTCATCTTCTCTTGCTGTATACATAAGTGCGCTGATAACCTTTTTACCAAAAGTAACTAGACATATTCTTATTTTCTTGTTTTTTCTGTTCCATTTTTAAAACGATAACATTTCTATTATCCCAGGATGGGCAGAAGTTGGCGAAGGAGCAGCTACTCCCCAACTTCTTGAAATGAGCCAAGTGCATAATAGTGCATAATAATGCAACATATGAAATCTGTATAACATATTTTTGGCATTACTAACCTATTCAACCATGTTCATACATATCAGAAACTGTTTGTTTGAAGTTTTTTAAGCTTTTTCTCCAAAGCATTTCTTGAGTTTCATCCTGTTTACCTTGCTAGTTAACATATCACTTTTTACACTATGTGCGAAGCTTTCACACCGACACTCATGCCTAGAAAAATTCGGTTGAACTTGGAAACAAAAACACACATCTAGAGTAAAAAAGAAAGTTGCATTGGCTTCGTCTGTATCTTCAACAACAGATACCCATAGATTCTTTCATTCATTCTTTTTCCATCTTTATTTTTTTACAATCTTTCATCAGAGAACAGTGAAACTAAAGATTGCTCATGAATTTTAAGGCTGAGGTCCCAAAGTAAATAATCTTCAGTTCATTTCCATTGTTGCTCTTATACAGAGCATTTCAAAGAGGGGGGGGGGGGTTGAGCTGCCCCAGGCACCGCGGAAGGAGGGGGGACTTGAGTATTACCCACTTTGATCAAATTTTCCACCTTGATTCAGCTTTTTTATATTTGAGTCACGAGGGGGCACACTAATTAATTTTTCCCCGGGCACCTGCAACCCTATGAATGGCTCTGCTCATATACAGTATTTATTTCTCTACTTTGGCAAAGGAATGGACTGTAACAATTGATTGTTAATTAAAGAATTTAATTGTCTTAGAAAATCAGTATTTCACAAATATTTACAGCCGTATATAACCAAATTAAATAATACTAGTGATCAAACTAGGTTTTCGTCATTTACATGCTTCAAAATCCAATCAGTATAAGCAGATACTCGGGTGTATAAACCGGGTAGTCTAGGCCGAGCACAACCATATCCTGCTGATACAACACCCACGACTACCAGCTTGTCTCCTTCTGTCAGCATTAATGGGCCGCCACTATCTCCCTGTAAAAACAAAAATTAGTAATTACATTAACAAAAAAATCATATGGAACAAACCAATTTTCGGTCCAAAGCAATAGCATATTTTATGGGTCACTAGCTATCGTTTAAGAGTCAGCCTGATAAATAAATTAAATAAAAAAAACAAGTTTTTTTTAACTGAAAGTAAGGAACGACGTTAAAACTTAAAACGATCAGAAATTATTCCTTATATGAAAGGGGCTGTCCCCACCTGAACGCCTCGCTCTTTACGCTAAAGTTATTTTATTGTTTAAAAAAATAGAGTTGTGAGAAAGTCAAACTTTAGCGTAAAGAGCGAGGCGTTGAGGAGGGGAACAGCCCCTTTCATATAAGGAATAATTTCTGTTCGTTTTAAGTTTTAACGTCGTTCCTTACTTTCAGTTAAAAAAAACTTGTTTTTTTATTTAATTTTTTAACGTTTTTGAATAAATGCTGGTTTTGGTCTTGGCTCACCGTACATGAATAAATAAAACAAAATTTGCATATTAATTTACTTTTATTTGGTTAAATGGCTTTCTGGAAACTTGTTTAGTTTTATTTACGAACGTTTTTATTAGTAATAAATATACGTAACTTACGAATTAACTTACATAACGAACTTCTATATTAATATATTTTTAATGCGTATATTAGGGGGTTCGCCCCTTAGTCAATACCTTGCTCTTTAAGATAAAGTTCGAATTGTGTTCCAATTCTTCAAAAATGACCGCTAAGTTACAAAGGCCGTTAATTAGAATAAATAGCTCTTATGAAAGTACTAAAAAATCTTTGGCTTAAAGAGCGAGGTATTGACTAGGGGTGAACCCAATCATATATGTAATATTTTCTGTTCTTTTAAAGTTTTGATGTTGCTGTTGTTGCAGTTGAAAAACTTGTTTTTTTATATTTAATTTCTGATCTTTTTTTAAATAATGCTGAAAAAGTTCGGCGTCCCCTTCATAGCAATGTCCCTTCCCCCATGAAAACTTCCTTCATGGAAAGACCCTCCCACATAACCTCCGACCCCACCCCCACTACCAGGAAAAAAAAGTCTCCCCTGAAAACGTCTGTATACTTCCCAATAACCAATACTATATGTTAACATTGGATAAAGTTCATAAATTTCAGCCCTCCCCCGGGATCTTCGGGGGACTAAGTCATCCTAAAAAACATACTTAAAATATTTTCGAGCATGCTGAACAAAATGGCTATCTCAAAATTTTGATCGGGCGACTTTGGGAAAAAATTAGCGCGGGAGGGGGCCTAGTTGCCCTCCATTTTTTTGGTCACTTAAAAAGGGCACTAGAAATTTTAATTTCCTATTCCAATGATTCCTCCCACGATATTCTAGGACCACTGGGTCGATACGATCACCTCCGGGGAAAAAAAATAAAATAAACACGCACCCGTGATCTTTCTTCTGGCAAAAAATGCAAAATTCCACATTTTTGTAGATAGGAGCTTGAAACCTCTACATTAGGGTTCTCTGATATGCTGGATATGAAGATGTGATTTTCATTAAGGTTCTATAACTTTTAGGGGGTCTTTCCCCCCCTTTTTTCGAAAATCAGCCAAATTTTCTCAGGCGCGTGACTTTTGATGAATAGGACTAAACTTGATGAAAGTTATATATTTGAAATCAGCATTAAAATCTGATTCTGTTGATGTGTCTATTTGTATCAAAATACCGTTTTCTAAAGTTTCGGTTACCATTGAGCCGGTCACTCCTTACTTACAGTTCGTTACCACGAATTGTTTGATTAAACGTCAGTAACTTAAAATGCTGACTTTTAAGTACTATAAAAAAAGTAATAAAGAAATATGTGACAGGGTTTTCTTAACAAGGATGTTAAAATGTAAATGTTGGTGTCTCACTTCTTAAAACAGACTTAATTTAGATAAGAATAAGAAAAAAAACTGACGTTTACAAGATATTTGTTTATACAGGGTCGTCTCCTTTTAGTTATGTTCAGGTGCTTGTTTCTACCTCAATAAAAAAAAATCTTTGCAAGATTTTTTGCTAACGAAAATGTTATCAAGGATCTAGATACGTCTGTCACCACAACAATTGCTGTGGATTTTCTCCAACAAAATTAAATGTAGTTTTCTCGTGGTTTTTAAGCAAACGGTTCAGGAAACTCTAAGCATAAAGCATAAATTTTTCACAATAGGTAGTAATAAATATTGAGGAGTACTTTTTTTATTTTTAGTTCCACATTAAAACAGTTGCCATAGATTATTTGATAAGTCAGTTGAAGAGTTAATTTAAGTTTCACTATGTTATATGCTATAATCTTATTAAATGAAAAGTAGACGAATAAAGCAAATATAATCCTAAATCTTGAGTTAAAAATTGTATAAATTGTATAAATGTATAATTTTTTGTTACAAAAATGATATAATTTCATAGATCAGGCTTTACTTTGGATATAACTTATTTCACCAATATTTATGTTGCTCTTTTCCTCAGTCAAGTCTGAGCATAATCATACTGTTTGTTTCTTATGAAAAAACTATTCGCTATTCTTATGGAATAAATTAGTCATATCAATTTTAGCTGCTTATGCAGGCTCCCCTAAAGAAATTGCAGATACAGGATTTTAGGAAGGGTGGGGGGAGGGGCAGCTCCTTGCAAGACATTTAAGTTCTAAATTAATCCTAACGTTACTGATATTGGGAGTTGCGGGTA
Source organism: Artemia sinica (assembly GCA_027921565.1). NCBI lineage: Eukaryota > Metazoa > Arthropoda > Branchiopoda > Anostraca > Artemiidae > Artemia > Artemia sinica. The sequence continues at coordinate 43,794,260 of CM051260.1, read as the reverse complement.
TCTGCTTTTATTCGTCATGTGGCTGTCAGTTCTGTAAAGCGATCCACAAAATTATATTTATAGAAACACTATCAATATTATATAACGGATTCTCGCCTCCTATTTCTACTATTAACAAATCTATCAATGACGCTTTTTATACTTATGACAATATCATATTAAACATAAGGAAGGGCAACTCTGGTGAGTCTTTCCTTCGCCGTTTCATTTCTGAGCCACGTTTTCAATCTTCTTAAGGTAGAGAAACTTCGTTCAACAGACGCCACACTGGCAGGTAGGGTCACGAGGATCTGAAAGAGCGCTGAAATATTCGGGAAAATGTCAGCATCGCAATTGTGTTTCTGTAAAAATTCCCCTAGTGTTCTCAATAATCAAAATTTGTAGATAGCCATTTTGTTCAACATATTCGAAAATCTAATAAATATGACTTTGAGGAAGACTTAATCCCCACAGTTCCCGGGGGAAGGGCTGCAAGTTATGAACTTTGCCCATCGTTTACATATAGTATTGGTTATTGGGAAGCATACAGACGTTTTCAGGAGGGATTTTTTTTCTGGTGGGGGGGGGTCAGAGATAGGGGTTACGGGGGAAGATCTTTCCATGGAGGATGTTTCCTTGGGGGAAGGACATTTCTATGAAGGGGGCGCTAGATTTCCCAGCATTATTTCAAAAACGATCAGAAATTAAATAAAAAAACAAGTTTTTTCAACTGAAAGTAAGGAGCAACATTAAAACTTAAAACGAAAAAGAAATTATTACATATATGAGGGGGTTCGCCCCCTAGTCAATAGCTCACACTCTTTACGCTAAAGTCTTTTTTAGTACTTTGAAAAGAGCTATCTATTCTAATTAACCGGCCTTTGTGATTCAGGGTTAGTGATTCGAACAAAATTCAATCTTTAGAGTAAAAAAGTGAGGTATTGACGAGGGGGCGAACTACCTAATATACGTAATAATAACATACGAATATAGAAGTTCTTTATGTAAGTTAATTCATAAGTTACGTCAGGACAAAATTTCGAGAAAGCTATTTAGCCAAAAAAAGTAAATTAATATGAAAATTTTGTTTTAATTATTCAGGTACGATGACCCAGAATCAAAGCTGCATTAATTCAAAAACGTTCAAAAATTAGATAAAAAATAAGTTTTATTTAGCTGAAAACAAGTTTTTTTTAACTTAAAATGACAGAAATTATTCTGTATATGAAATTACTAATGTTTACAACATTGTTTACTCGTTCTGATGCTCACTGTTGTGCATTTGCAGGTAATTCTCATTACCGCTTATTCTTGAACCGGCTACTCCCTTGTTCTCACTGTGGCATATCTTTCAGCCACATATTTCTTTGATTTTCCCTTTTATTTTTGAGTAGTTTTAATTCTTCCTGCAGCTTATCTTTGAGCCATATGTTTCTTTGCTCTTTACTTTTGTTTTTTGACTCGTTGTTTTGTTACTGTTGCTGACGGAAGTATTCTGACTGTATATAATTGTTCTTCATTATCGTTGTTATCATTACTTTAAACATTTTTTATTTTCCCCAGACACCACCTACCTATGAACAGCTCTGTGTTTACAATTAAGCTAAATTACCTGTTCCTAGTTTCTGTCTGACTCCAAGATCCTTCTCCATGATTGAATTTTCAAACTAACAACATATTCACCCTTTCTGCTTGGCTTATTTCGTTGTGATTCCGAAACATTCAGAATGCGATGTTTCATTACATTTTTCGATAACTTTCCACTCTGATTTCTTGCGTCTAGCATTCAGAAGCTGGAAGCAGATGCTCAGAAAAAAGGTGTCGGGGTATTTTGCGTATATATTATGTTTATTGGGACGGTAGAGTAGACGTTCTACATACTTATATTTTCAAGGAATGGTGATAAAGATATGGGGTGGGGTACCCAAAAATCGGAAGGTATAACCACAGTCAAGACACAATATATTTTATATGTGGTTCAAATCTACAAAGAAGGTAAATGACCAAATAGGTAAAATTTTCAAACATGATTTTTTTTTTTTTTGGGGGGGGGGGGGGGGGGGTTTCAAGCGAATTCAATTTCTAGCCCAAATGTAGCGAGATTTAAAACATTATACCCCAAAAACCCGCCTTGCGGGTTTTTAGTAACTTGTCCCGCAAAGCTGAAAATTTCATAGCCCAATTGGCTGGAAATAGCCCACCTGGCAACACTGACCATAAGGCGTGTCTTTTATTGCAGTCACTTCAAGAAGTTGTTAATTACTAAAAAAAAAACACAAACTGGTTTTTTGAGGGTTCAACAATTTACGAGATGACAAGCTACAAAATGCCTATTGTGGTCGGGTGACACCAAGTACTGGTCAATTCGCCAAAGACTTAGGGCTGGCAAATAAAGTGTCGTTAACCCTTTTCAAACATGCGTTGATCTCACAATCAAGTCAAAGAGATCTAATAATAGAACTTGTTCCCCATCCTAGGGGGGGGGGGCAGTCACCCCTTGTATCAATGCTTCCCTAAATCTAGTGAGCTAGGTTCACACTCGGTTTTCTTTTGGTATATCGTGCTCAGTTTTTACTTGGAAGTTTCATGAAGTCTTACATCAAGAAATATAGCCAAATGCAAATGATTTAGCTGTAATACGAAAATCCAAGTAAAATAATTTAAAAAAATGGTATGCTTTGGCATTAAAAACACTTTCCCGTTCTTCACGGTTAAAATTTTTTTATTGTCACCCCAAAATTATGTCTTTTCTCTACATTTTTCAAGTCGCAGGGGGCAAGGTTTAATAACCATTGTGGCCTTTCAATGATGTGGGCTATCTTACGTTCCCAATGTTTAAACTAATCAATTTCGGGTGCAGTGTTTAAATGTCAAAAGTGACTTTTTTTTACCTTTGTCCAATTCTGTACTGAAGGACTAGGCTATGTGATATTTGACTTTTTTTATACCTGACAGGCGTCCTTTCCTCCTTCTTCCACACCAGCACACATGCTTGACTCAGGAATTTTTCAATTTCTTTTTATTTTCTCGGAACCATTCCTGGCATTGAGCTCTTTCTACAATAGGTAAGACGAGTTTCAGCAGAGTTGAAGCAGGCGATCCCTCTGTAAAAAAAAAAAAAAAAAATCTTTCTTGATTTAATAAATAACACAGATATTTCTCTTACAGGCCAGCCATTGCGATTCCTAATTCACACATTATAGGCAGCACAATAGCGCTGCCAAAGTAAAGAACGATGTTGGCACCAAGTATTTTTTTTTCATACCTGGGCACTTCGCATCGAAGGAGTTGTCGTAGAAACTTCGAAAAGGGCTCATTCGATTGGAAATTGGAGTGGCTAGTGCCCTTTTCAATAGTCAAAAGTAATTGGAAGGCAACTAACACCCCTTCCACGCCCACCATTTCCCGAAACACATCCAATCAAAATTTTGAGATAGCCATTTGTTCAGCGTAGTTGATTTCCAGATAGATATTATGTTTTTGAGGAGAACACTCCCCTACAGCCTTCAAGGCAAGGGTTGTAAGTTATGCCCTGGGGGTATATAAGGTTTTATAGAAGCTGTTGTCGTAGAAACTTCAAAAAAGGCTCATTCAATTGGAAATTCAAAGGGTTAGTGCCCTTTTTAATAGTCAAAAGTGATTGGAGGGCAACTAACCCCCCTCTCACGCCCACTTTTCCCCAAACATATCCAGTCAAAATTTTAAGATAGCCATTTTGTTGAACGTAGTTAAAAGTTCCGGAAATCAGGTCTTTGAGGACGACAACCCCCCACAGCCCTCAGGGCAAGGGTTTTAAGTTACGCCCTGGGGGCTTATAAGGTTTCTTATAGAAAGCGTTGTCGTAGAAACTTCAAAAAGGGCTCGTTCGATTGAAAATTGAAATGGCTAGTGCCCTTTTTAATAGTTGAAAGTGATTGGAAGGCAACTAACACCTCTTCCACGCCCACCATTTTCTCAAACTCATCCAATCAAAAAATTTGAGATAACTTTTTTGTTCCACGCAGTTTAAAGTTCAGGAAATTATACCTTTGAGCAGGACACTCCCCCACAGTCTTCAGGGCAAGGGTCATAAGTTATGCCCTGGGGGCATATAAGTTTTTATTGAAATCTTTGTCCTAAAAACTTGAAAAAGGGCTCATTTGATTGGAAATTTGAAGGTCTAGTGCCCTTTTTAGTAGTCGAAAGTGATCTGAGGGCAACTAACCCCCCTTTCACGCCCACTTTTTCCCCAAACACATCCAATCAAAATTTCTAGATAGCCATTTCGTTCAGCATCGTTATCATATCAGATATAAATTATGTTTTTGAGGAGGACACTCCCTCACAGCCCTCATGGCAAGGGTTGTAAGTTATGCCCTGGGGTCATGTAAGGTTTTTATAGAAAGCTTTGTCGTAAGAACTTCAAAAAAGGCTCATTCGACTGGAAATTCAAAGGACTAGCGCCCTTTTTAATAGTTGTTGAAAGCGATTGGAGGGCAACTCAACGCCCACCTTTGTCCTAAACACATCCAATCAAAATTTTAAGATAGCCATTTTTTTCAACGTATTTGGAAGTTCTGGAATTTAGGTCTTTAAGGATGACAACCCCCTCCCCACAGCCCTCAAAGCAAGGGTTGTAAGTTATGCCCTAGGGGCATATAAGGTTTCTATAGAACGCGTTGTCGTAGAAACTTGGCAAAGGGCTCAATTGATTGGAAATTGAAATTACTTTTGCTCCATTAAATGTCGAAAGTGATTGCAAGGCAACTAACACCACTTCCACGCCCACCATTTTCCCAAAAACATCCAATCGAAATTTTGAGATAGCCATGTTTTCCAAGCAGTTTAAAATTCAGGAAACTATACCTTGATTAGAACACTCCCCCACAGTCTTCAGGGCAAGGGTTATATGCTATGCCCTGGGGGCATATAAGTTTTTATTGAAATCTTTGTCGTAGAAAATTGAAGAAGGACTCATTCGATTGGAAATTCAAAGGGCTAGTGCCATTTTTAATAGTCTCGAAAGTGATTTGAGGGCAACTAACCCCCCTCTCTCACCAATCTTTTGCCCAAACACATCCAATCAAAATTTTTGAATAGCCATTTTATTCAACGTAGTTGAAAGTTTTGGAAATTAGGTCCTTAAGAATGACAACGCCTCCCCCCACAGCCCTCAGGGCAGTTCAACCCTCAGGGCAGTAAGTTTTTTAAATCTTTTCGTAGATTGAAATCTTTGTCGTAGAAACTTGAAGAAGGGCTCATTCGATTGGAAATTCAAAGAGCTAGTGCCCTTTTTAATAGTCTCAAAAATGATTTGAGGGCAACTAACCCCCTCTCTCGCCTACCTTTTCCCCAAACACATCCAATAAAAATTTTTAAATAGCTATTTTATTCAACGTATTTGAAAGTTTTGGAAATTAGGTCTTTAAATATGACAACCCCCCACAGCCCCCAGGGCAAGGGTTGTAAGTTATGCCCTGTGGGCATATAAGGTTTTTATAGAAAGAGTTGTCGTAGAAACTTCAAAAAGGGTTCATTCAATTGGAAATTGAAAGGGCTAGTGCCCTTTTAATAGCCGAAAGTAATTGAAAGGCAACTATCTCCCTCTCACGACGCCCACCATTTCCCCAAACACATGCAATCAAAATTTTGAGATATGCATTTTGTTCAACGTAGTCGGAAATTAGGAATTAGGTCTTTTAGGATGATAACCCCATCAGAGCCTTCAGTGCAAGGGGTTGTAAGTTATGCCCTGGGGGGCATATAAGGTTTATATATAAAGTTGTTGTAGAAATTTCAAAAAGGGCCCATTTGATTGGAAATTAAAATTGTCTTTTTTAATAGTCGAAAGTGAGTGGGATAAATCAAAGTTTAGAGATAGCCATTTTGTTCAACATAGTTGAAAGTTCTGGAAATTATGTTTTTAAGGATGGCAAGCCCCACAGAGCCCCCAGGGCAAAGGATGTAAGTTATACCCTGGGGGCATATAAGTTTTTTATAAATAAAGTTGTTGTAAAAACTTCAAAAGGGGCTCATTCAATTGGAAATTGAGAGGGCTAACCCCCATCTCACACGCCCACCATTCTCCCAAACACATCCAATCAAAATTTTCAGATAGCCATTTTGTTCAACGTTGCAGAAAGTTCTGGAAATTAGGTCTTTGAGGATGACACCCCCAGCCCTCAGGGCAAGGGTTGTAAGTTATGAATGTGCATTGTCAGTTTAATATACATATACTGATATTTAATAATCAAAATGTTAATATTATTTGATTTATTAAAGTTATGAAGGTAAAAACATTTATATTTTTTTTAACTAAAGTGCAAATTATGTTATGGCCTTGGGAAGGCATAGGGGTTTTGAGCCCAACTTATGTTAATTTCTGCAGGTTTTGGGCTTGACTCGGTTATTTATTGTAATTTCTGTTCGTTTTGGGTTTCAATTATTTATCGATGCTGATTTGTGGTAGTTTCATGTTGGTAGATTATTTGATTTTATGTTTCCTCATTTTTTGTTTAATTGAGTTCTTTACTTTTCTTTGAAAAACTTATTTTTTGAAAAAGTTTTTTTTTGATTAATTTTCTGAAAAGTTAACATAATAATAGACAATATCAAATATAATGTCAGCTATTTAAATTTTATTGAACTGTTTTTAACTTCAATGAGAATCCTTACTGTGAAATATGCTAGTTTACTTCAGTACAATCGTGTATTCTGGGATTTCTTTCTGTGGAGGACTCTGGAGGGGGAGGAGGCCAAATTGAAAAATACACCAAAAAATATCAAGCATATTAATAATAAAAAATATTTGTTAAATTGTGAAATTCCCATGTTTCCAAGGAGGGTATGGGGATCAAATTTCTCCCTTTCTTGCACAGCTGCCTCAGTAATGAATTTCAGAGAAGAATAATATCCAATAGAATAATTGGGAAGAGATAGTTCAACTTGGAGTGCTTTTTACTTTGTTGTTGCAAGCAACTAAATAGCAGGGTACTACATTAGAATTTTCTAACTACTAAATTGTCCAGAATGAAAATTTGTAACGTATTTTGAGTGGCTTTGGACTTCCAACAGGAAGCTTTCTAGTAAATAGTAAATTATAAGAAGATATGTTTAATATTGATTCTGTACAGTATTCTGTACAGAAACATCTGTAAAGCATTGATTCAGTCTTTGAACAGTTAAGGTTTATCTAGTCTTTTAAAAATGATTAATCCCTGTTTTGAACCAGTTGTTGGTAAAGGATTTTTTATTGTGATTTAATAAGACACTGAATTATTTCATTAGTTACGAAATAGTGAGAACACTTTTACGTCTAATATACTATTAAAAATATTTATTCAGTATCTGTAACCTAGTGGAATAAGTTACGTCACTGGATAAATTGAATTGACTGGAGTTTCTGTCCACTGCATTAATTGAAATTTTGGCTTTCTTAAATTGAGATAATTTCATATGATATCCAAGTGTGGGTATGCCAGTTTGGTAATAATAAGGATTATAATGACATATAATTGCATTCATATTGGCAAGACCTGTGACAACCAGAGCTTTGAATTTGTTTGAATTTGAGTGATATAATTTATATGATATCCAAGTGCGGTATGCCAGTCTGGTAGTAATAAGGATTATAGTGGCACATAATTGCCTTCATATTGGCAAGACCTGTGATAAGCAGAGCTTTGAAATTTTTCATTCTATTCCAAGGAATGTTTGCACAAGGCCAGAATCCAGGGTATAACCATGTTTCAAATGATGTGGAATCTCGATTAATGGCGATGCTCACCCTAATGAATAGTCAGTAAGCAAAAATACATCCAATTACATCAGAAATAGTGACAATAAATGGGGGACTGGCACAATTATCAAATAAGCTAGAGGGAGCAATCGCTGAAGTTGAGGCAGAACCCATAAATACGTAAGGAGAAGTGGATTTCCTGAGAACAGAATTGGAGAAGACGCGACTTAAAATGGTTAACATGGAGGCTGATTCGAAAAGAACAAATGTGATTTTGTACAACTTTGATCCGTCAAGACGAGCACAGACATTACTTGAAGGTGTAGTTGCCACTTTCAAACCAGTTTATTCCGAACGTCTTGTTACACCTTAGCGACATAAAAGACGTTTTCCGTATTAAACGTAATAAAAACCCCACCCCGTTTTGGTTAAATTTACGAGCGCTTTTTGACGTGATTTCGTTCCGAAATCAGGTCCACACATTTTAGACAAGGAGAAATTCAGATTACGTCTGAATACACAGAAAGAGAATTGCTTGCGAGAAAGAATATGAAATTTGCCCTTGCGGCAGCGAAATCAGCAGGAAAAGAGGCTAAGTTGCGTGGTGTGAAAACTGTTTGTAGAGAACAAGAGTAATAAATAAATTTTCGCAACTGATGCGATAGAGGAGTGCACAGTACCTGGTGGTGAATATAGAAGGGGAGTTGCTAGTGCACACAAGATATTGGCTGCTGGAGGTTCTTAATTGAAGCGCATAAAAAAGACCCATCTCTGTTGCTGCGCCACAAGTTGAAGGGGGTGCTCCAAAGAGAGGGAATTCTTAAACTATTAGCCCGAATGATAGTGCGAGGAATACAACACTGCCCCCCTTTCTTAGAGATAGGGCCGCAATAAATGAAAGGCAGATCGCACCTCGTAAATATCTTTACAAGATCAAAGTGGTCGGCCGCAAGAATAGGGAGACCAGGGTCAGCGTCACTTTTAGTTTCGATTCAAATGAGCCCACTCAAGATATTGTAGGACCACTGGATCGATACGATCACCCCTGGAAAAAAAAAAAAACAAATAAAAGCATCCGTGATCTTTCTTCTGGCAAAAAAAAATACAAATTTTTACATTTTTGCAGATAGGAGCTGGAAACCTATACAGTAGGGTTCTCTGATACGCTGAATCTGTTAGTGTGATTTTCATTAAAATTAGATGACTTCCAAGGGTTCTTTCCCCCTTTTCTCGAAAATCAGACGAATTTTCTTAGGCTCGTAACCTTTTATAGGTAAGACTAAACTTAACTAAGTTTATATATTTGAAATTACCATAAAAATACAATTCTTTTGATATATCTTTTGGTATCCAAATTCTGTTTTTTAGAGTTTCGATTACTATTGAGCCGGGTCACTCCTAAGTTATACTTCGTTACCACGGACTGTTCGATATCGTTAAGAGTTGAAGCCGATGGACGGTTTATTATTTTTTTTGTGCGGTTTATATCCCCCCAGAGTTGAGCTCGTTCAACGAGGAGGTTACGTGATGTATACTAAAGGATGAAAAATGTAAATTATCAATTCAGTTTCCTTCCGATTCGTTTTGTCTTACGGGGGCTTTAATGGTTATGATGGGTTTACTCCAGAAGTTTTGATGTCACTTCATCGCTGTACGGACGAAGCTGCTTGGGAGGTTTCGGATAATTTGGTAATCCATGTTCCTCCGTGGGCAAGTAAGGACCATAATAGACGGAAGAATAATTCGGGTCGTAAAATTTTGGATTTTATTGGTAAGGAAATTTTTTTTATTTTGAACGGAAGAGTTGCAAAGGATGGAGATTTGGGAAATTTTTATATATTTTTTCAGGGCCTTCTGAAGTGTGATTGATTATGTTTGGTGGATGTTCCTCTTTGGCGTGATGACAGCGGTAGGTTCGGATCATTTGCCTGTTAGGGCCACTTTGAGTGGGTTATTTCTAAGAAACTAGCAGCTAAAAATGAAAGGAAGAATAAACGTAGGGTAAATGAGGATTTACGGATTAGAAAGGCACTGAAAAGTAACAGGAGAGAAAGAGAAAGATTCTCAAAAGTATGATGGTGAGTGAAGAAGTTCAGCGGGAAATAGATAAATGTTTGGTTTTTTATTAGGTGATGGAAAAATAGAGGAGTTGTTAGCATTAGTTTATGATGTAGTATATGAGGGAGGTTCAAAGTTAAATTGCAGAGTTAAAAATGATATTAAGAATGGATATTTTCATGATGATTGTGAAAGGAAACGCCAGGAAGTCTTAGAGACACTGCGGAAAAGCGGGGGATAGCATAGATACTAGGGAAAATACTAGGTTTTATATGGATTATAAGTTCATTCGGAAAAAGTATAAAAAAATTTTGAACATTAAGAAAAAAGAGCATGAAACTAGGACAGAAGAGCAACAGATGAAAGATTATAGAGAAGGGGATATTAGGAACTATTGGCGTATAAGTTAAGACATCTAGAAGAGGGTTATGATGGTATGCCAGCAATAGATTCTTGGCCTACATATTTGGAGGGAGAGAGAAAATGAAGTGATTAGGACCAAGGAGGAACTAGTTTGAGTTTAGATCTGGTATCTACAGTAAGTGATGTAGTAGATAGGCCAATGAAAGAATGTGATTATGACTTGATTGCTCCCATCCAGGTAAGCGAAGCTTGGGAGACAATGTAAGGAATGAGAGATGGGTCTGCTATAGGTATAGATGGAATACCAGCCTCATATTGGAAGTGGGGAAGGGTGTGGCTGCTGCTTGCTATAGCAGGGACATGTTCTGGTATATTGAAAATTGCAGAATGGCCCTTGTCTTGGGCTACGTTTATTCTAGTGCTGTTATTTAAAAAGAGGGATAGATTAGATCATGGGAATTATGGAGGTATAAGCCTAATTAATGTACTTAGTAAGGTTTTTGCTTAGATATTATATCGTAGGATAGATAGTTGGGTAGACAAAAATAGAACTTAATCAGGTTCCTAGGTAGGGTTCAGTAAAGGCTATAGTCCCATAGATCAGATTTTTATTTACTTAGGGATTATTAGGAAACAAGTTAGGAGAAAAGAGGGTAGAGTTTTTGTTGCATTCTTGGATTTAAAAGGGGTGTTCCATCTTTGATACCCACCCCATCTTTGATGGAGTGGGTAGAAAATTTAATGGTGGAATTGTAGTTAGCACTAGGGCTACCAAGCGTATTTGTTAGTATATAGCATCTCTGTATAATATAGTTAAGACTGTAGTACGGGTAGGTAAGGATTTCTCCAAGGTTATTAGGTGTAGACTTGGTGTTAAGCATGGATGTACAATTTCCCCCAAGTCTATTTCCATTGTATATTAATGATTTTGAAGAACATTTGATTGGCAGAGGTGCCCTGATAATTAAGTTTTCAAGTACAAGTGTTGTTGCATTACTCTTTGCGGAAAAGTGGAGAACAGATAGATTCGCAGTGGCAGTTTGACCGTGTAGATGAATTTCAGTACTTAGGTTGTAGGCTATCGTTAAATGGGAAATGGAAGAACCATTTTAAGATGGTAGAAAGCAAGAGAAATAAAATACTAGGAATGTTTTTGGTAAACGTAGATAACTATTAAGGAAATTAGGGATGTAGGACGGCTAAAGTATATTTTTAATGCTAGGGTTAGATCGACTTGCATACGGGGCGGAGCTTTGGGGGTTTTGATTAGGGGATATGGTAGGGACCGTAATTAAGAAAGAATGCAGTGAGATACTTTAAGCGTGTGCTAGGCCTTGATAATAAGTTTTAAAGGGTTTAGTGCTGAGAGCCGGAGATCATAGGAATAAAGTGTATGAGACAGAGTAGGTTAATTAGTATGGTTGAATATGTGGGAAAGGTTGTCATCGAAAGAAAATAAATAGGCTAGTTAAAAAGCATTTTTAATGATGCTTCAAGATAGGAGGAAGGATTCGTGGCCAAATCAGGTGAAAAATATATTAGACCGTGCAGGGCTAGGTAATTACTGGGAATGAGGGAAAGGCGATAGGAGGGATGGATAGGGACCGTATCTAGGTTAGTTGCTACTAGGGATAGAGTCTCAGGAAGTTTCAGGTTTGGCAAGATGAAATGGCCACCTCACCGTCCCTTGGGCTATGCAGAGGTCAGAGAGAAAAAGGGCTGGGGCGAAAACCTGAAATGTACCTAAAAAGGAATTGCACCGGAAGATTTTGAAATGGGTGGGCCAATGTATGTAAGGGAGAATTTTATGCCCTCTTGGAGAACGTAAGAAATATTTAGGGAGGGATAGATTGAGGAATGGTCCTTACAGTTGCCCTGTGTGTGGAGAGCCGGATAGGTCTTTGCATCATTTTTAGGAAAATATAGGGAGTTGAGGGAATTGCGCTCAAAAAATATTTGGTAGGGAGGTCAGGGGGAGAGATGGATTTTGGAAATTTTGAGAAGTAGACGGAAAACGTTACTTAAAATATAAATAATATTGGAAAGTTTGTCGGGTAGGTAAATTTGCATTAAGGTTCTATAGCCTTTAAGGGGTCTTTCCTCCTTTTTTTAAAAAATCAGCCAATTTTTTTTAGGCGCGTAACTTTTAATGGGTAGGACTCGCCTGAAAACTTGATGAAAAGCTTATATATTTGAAAAGCCTCAGCATTAAAATCTGAATCTTTTTATGTATCTAGATTTGTATCAAAATAGTTTTGGGGGTATGAAAAGTTCCTTTTCTAGAGTTTCGGTTACCATTGAGCCGGGTCGCTCCTTACCACGAATTCAAAAAACGCATGCTCGCTACCACGAACTGTTTGAAAGAAAACTTTTCACATTTTCAAACGTTTACTCTTCAAAAAAGACAAAAATTGTCGCTTTAGACATTTTGTAGACGGAGTAATAGCCTGTCAAAAGTAAAAATCAGAGCGATATGCATTCATGGATTATTGATCTTTTTTTTCAAAGTTCCTTCGTATGGAAGGAGGTGTCGAAGACATTTCAAAACTTATCCGGAGGGGGGTTATTCAATTTAAAATTTACAGTTCTAGTGTCCCTTTTCAGAGCCAAAAAGTGATCAATGTAAACCAGCCCCCTCCCCCTACACACTTTTTAAGTACTCCGTACTTCGGTGATTCTCTCAAAGATATCCGATCAAAATTTGGAGATTTTTATAAAAACCGCCAAAAAAAACGGTTTTTTGTTCAAAGGTCCAATATGCCCTTGGGTATGAGATGACCCACAGAGTCCTACGGAAAGTGTCAAAATACACCGATTCGCTAAGTCAAATTTCACTGAGTTCCCAGAATTATACTCGTATTCTGAAAACTAAAGACGTACCCGAGTAAATCCAAAGACGCTATATGGACCCTGATTCGTTAAATTATATACATTATCGAGGAACAGCTCAAGGGATCAAGTTGAGATTTAAAGGGAGTATCTGAAAGGGCGGGGGTCCTTATGGACTTTAAACCTGACTGGGGGATGAGGATACAGTTAAATCAAAAGACGCTATGTATCTGGTATTTAGTTTATTCAAATACGATGTCTGCAATATGTTGGAAACGGCAGCTAAGGGGATTGAATGAAAGGACGTTACATGTACGGCTCGGCCAAGGAAGGGAAAGGGTGGAGCATGGAAAATAAAATTTAGTGTTGGGGGCAGGGGCTAAACAATTTTTATTTGAAGTCAAAATAAAAATAAATTTTCGCTCTCAGAAGAAAAGCACCCGATAAGCTCCTCTGAGAGCCATATTTGGCAGTGTGATTTATGGATTAGTAAGTAGCAAGGTAAAAAATAAAAGACCCTAAGGGCTGTCAGGTTTTTCAAAAGGGCAAATCTTTAATATCACAGAGGCGGTTTAAAGTTATTAATTTAAAACTTTCATTGAATGTCGAGAGAGATATTGGACCAAATCAAAGACACTAGGTCCTTACAGTTTATCAAAATATCATATCTGCAACATCTTGAGAATGGATATGGCCAAGTAAAATAAAAAAAATTAATATCTAATGCCTTTTAAGAGTCAAAATTGATTGGCGGGAAATCAGGACCCTTCCTGTGGTCTTTCTTCCTAACAGGGCTCCACCCCCACAAAACACCCCATCAATATTCTCAGATTGCCGTTTTGTTCAAAATAGCCGAAAGGTTCAACAATATTGGATATAACACATCCAATTAAGATTTTGATTGGATGTGTTTGGGGAAATGGTGACCGTGGAAGGGTTGTTAGTTGCCTTCCAATCCCTTTCGACTATTAAAAAGGGCACTTGCCATTGCAATTTCCAATCGAATGAGCCATTTTTGAAGTTTCTACGGACAGCGCGTTCTATAAAAAACCTTATATGCACCCAGGGCATAACTTAAAACCCTTGCCCTGAGGGTTGTGGGGGGTTTTTCATCCTCAAAGACCTAATTTCCAGAACTTAAAACTACGTTTGAACCAAATGGCTATCTCAAAATTTTGATTGGATGTGTTTAGGGGAAAAAATGTGGGGCGTGAGAGGGGTGATATCTCCGGGGTGATATGAACCCATATTTTCTGGGATAAAGATCGAAAATTATGCAAATTGCCCATTGTTTGCAAACTTATAGTATAACTGAAAAGGGAATAGGGATGCATATTTGATCCTGTGTATCCGATTAGATCGATGCCTGAGACAATGTTTTTTTTCTTCTTTTTTGGAGAACAGAATCATACGTACTTGTTTAGAGTGGTAGGAAGGGGATCTTAAAATGGGCCAAAAGATTTTATTCTTAATTTGTTGCATCTCGAGTGAGCTCTTAGAGATCTTTCGCTAATCCAGTGTTCCTCAGAGTTTCGAAAGACGTTGGAAATTCTAATGTTTAATGAGTACTGTAGGGTAGAACGGTCTAGTTAATTTATAATTTTTCTTGGAGTGGGGGGGGGGCACAAAAGACACTAAGTATATTGAGGTCTTCGAAATAGTCTGTCTACAATGTCTTTGAAGAGGCTTCGGGCAGGAAATTAAAACTTTCAGGTTTGGACGAGAAGGGGGAAGGGCTAAGCAATTTTTTCTTCAATCCGTATATAAATAACGTTTTTTTTTGCAGCTTAAGCTTCTATGAGACTTGGTCACTTACGGATGATTCGATAGCGAGATAGATTAAAAGACACTACATATTTTCACGTTATAAAAAAACAGTAGCATTTATGGCGCCCTGGGAAACGGTTTACAGTATTACATTGAAACTTATAAGACATGGGGGAAAAGAGTAGAGCTAAATAGAAAAAACTAAACATTATATAACATACATGTTATCAAATTCCCATGCTGCAATGTCTCGGGAATGAAAATGAACAGCTTAAGGGATCCAGTGAAAAACTTAGAGGAAATGTTGAACGGAGGGAGTGGACACTTTAAGTACGTTTTTATATTTTGATTTGGGAAACCAAGGGGATCTTTTGAAGGATAATGGATTCTCGAAGAAAAATGAGGTTATATTGATTTCTTAGCGTGGAATTTGTGATTTTTTTTACGCTGATATACTTCAGAATTTAAAGCCGTGATAACACTTCCATTTCCACATGAATATTTGGGAATCAAGGGATCTACAATCGGAAACAAGGCTTGTTGCATTGATTCTTGCGTCATATTTGTTTTTAGTTTTTTTAAACAACAAAATAGAACTCTTTTTATTTGGTTAATTAAAATAAAAATTTCCAAAAAAAAATTTTTTAAAGAAAATTATAGGCCATATTAAACTTAAGATCAGAAGAAACAGTAATCTACTATAACTCAAAACTCAAAACGACAAGAAATTACTATTAAAGAATAATTGAAACCCAAAACGAACAGAAATTAAATAAAACAATTATAGCAAAAAATGATACAAGAGGTACTAATATAAATGAATAAATAAATCGTAAAAACAAGTAAAGCTTAAATTGAATATGCAAAATAAGCTTAAAACGATGAAAAATATTTTACTATTGAAATATAAATGAAAACCAAAAAAAGCAGAAAATAAATAAATAATCATAGCAAACAAGTATACAATAGGTACTAAATAAATAAACGAATAAATAAATCCAAAAACGAGTGGAACTTAAATTGGAAATGCAAATCAAGCTTGAAACGAACAAATGTCACTAAGATCAAGAATTTGGGTTTTGCCTCCTCCTCTCACAATAAAAGTCTAAAACCTATTGTGTCATTGGTGCTTTACTGAAAATTATATGTTTCATGAACAGTCTTGGAAGTACAAAAAAGTAACAATAAAATAAAAACTGAATATTTGAAATATAATGCTATTAAATTGTTGAAAGATCATAAGTTCAAGATTTTATTTCACTGTCATTTCATTTTCATTTTCAATGCTATAATAACTAGAAAAGAGCATATTTGCAATACAATTCGTCTTCAGTGAAGCACCAATGACATAGTAGGCCTTGACTTTTTTACAGTCAGGAAAGGGGTCAGTATCCGAACTTTTGTTTTGTAGTGAAGCTATATTTGTCTTGAACAGTCTTGGGAAGAAACAAATAAAATAAACTGTTGTAATAAGTACAAAAGAAAATATTTGTAATATAATTCGTGTTCAGTAAAGCGCCAATAGTGCAGTAGGGCAGTCAGCTATGGAGGGAGGACCAGGGGTCAGCTCGTATGATTTATTATTGATAATTTTTGGTGTGAGGGGGGAGGGGGTATCGGGCTATGGAGGACCAGGGGTTAGCTTTCATAAGTTTTGGAATAAAAATTTGCATTTTTTGGGGGGGGGAGTGGGGACCGTGGGGGTGGGGGGTCGGGACCATGGAGGGTCAGGGTGTGAGTTGCCATAATTTTCGGAATAGAATATCGTTTTAAAAGTTTTTATTTCGGAGGGGGAGGGGTCAGGCCACGCAGAGAAGGCCAGGGGTCAGTTTCCGTAAGCTTTTGGAATAAAATAATCTTCATATATTTCTTGAGTTGGGGTTGGGCTTATCTGATCTTTGAGCTATTTTCAAAAACCCACACATGAGAAACACCTTTTATGCCCCCAGGGCATAACATAAAACACTTTTCCCCGGGCTCTGGGGGGCTGTGTTAACCCTGGAGTTTTTGTAACAAAATCAGTTATCTGACATTTGACTTATTTTAACAAAATAGTTATCTCAAAAATTTGATCAGATGGATTTGGTGTTATTGTACAGAGGACAGGGGTTAGTTGCCCTCCGGTTCCTTTTGACTCTTAAAAATAGAACTAAAACCCTTTAATTTCCAAAAAAAGAAGGAGCTCTTTCCGAAGTTTATATGATCATTCCTTCCATAAGAACCTTATAATACCCCTGGGGCATAGTTTACAGCACTTGCCCCCGGGTTCTGGAGGGTTATGTAGACCCCAGAGTTATTTTTATATGATGTTTGGTGTACAACAAAATGAAAAAATCTCAAAAATTTGTATCGGACAACATTTAGGGAAAGACGGTTGATGGGGGAGGCTAGTTACCGTCGTATCACTTTTACTTTTAAAAAAGGGAACTAGAACTTTCAATTTCTAATAATTTGGGTCCTCTCTGAAGTTTATATGACAACCTCTCCCATAAGAAACCTTATATGCCTTACAACCCTTCCCCAGTTTATTTTTTAGGGGGTAGGGGGTAGGTTGAACCTGCAGTTTTGACATCTGATCGTGGACCATATCAAAACAAAATGGCTATCTCAAAATTTTGATCGGATACATTTGGGGAAAAGAGGATTTGGGGAGGGGGGTGTATGCCCGCCAATCACTTTGGTGATTCTTAAAAAAGTAACGAGAACTTTCAATTTCCAACCAATATGAAACAACTTCTGATGTTTAGACGACCACCAACTTACATAAAAACTTTATCTACCCCAGGGCATAACCTACCTCCCAGGTCTGGGGGGTTGTGTTGACCACTCAGTTTTGGTATTTGGTATTTTAAACTATTTTTGAACAAAATAGTTATCTCAAAATTTCGATCAGATACATTGGAAAACAGGCCTTGAGGGGGAGGGCTAGTTGCCCTCCGATCACTTTTGACTCTTAAAAAAAGGGCACTAGAAATTCCGATTTACAATCGAATGAGCCGTCTCCGAAGTTTATACGACCATTCCTTCCATAAAAACAAACCTTATATACCCCCGGGCATAAATTACAACACTTAGCCCCAGGTCTTGGGGGCTGTATTAGATCCCCTGGAGTTTTTGTTACATCTTCATTGGTCTATTTTTGAACAAAAACGGCTATATAAAAAAATTGATTTGACGCATTTGAGTTAAAGAGGGTTGGAGAGGGGGGGGATCAGCTCAAATTTGACTCTTAAAAAGGAAATTAGAACTTTCAATTTCTAATCATTTGAGTCCCTTCAAGGTTTATACAACCAATTCTTACATACCATCTTCCAACCACTTCTCCCCAGGCTCTGAGGGGGGATTGTGTTGACCTTGAAGTTTTTGTTATCCGATCATTGGACTATTTGAAACAAACAGGCAATTTGAAAATTTTGATCGGATGCATTGAGGAAAAGAGGGAGTGTGTGTGTGTGTGTGTGGGGGGGGGGGTATTTAATCTCCAATTCCTTTTGACTCATAAAAAGGTAACTAGAACGTTCACTTTCCAACCAACTGAGCCATTTGTGAAGTTTAAAATGACCACCCCTTACATGAAAACCTTTATATGTTCCCAGGAGCATAACTTAAAACACTTGCCCCTGGCCCAGAGGGTTTGTTTGACTAGGGAATTTTGTTTTACCTGGTGTTTAAACTATTTTAAAACAGAATGGCCATCTCGAAATTTTATTAGATGGTTTTGGGGAAAAAGATGTGGGGGGGAGGGGTTTAGTTTAGCCATCTGATCTCTTTTGACTCTTGAAAAGTGAACTATAACTTTCAATTTCAAATGAAATGAATCCTCTCTGAAGTTTATACTACTAGCATCCCTTCCATAAGAACCATATATGCCCCCAGGGCATAACTTACAACACCTTCCCCGGGGCCTTAGGGGGGGGGGGGTGTCCACTCCAGAGTTTTGGTATATGATCTTTGCACTATTTTTAACAGAATGGCTGTCTCAAAATTTTTATCAGATACATTTGAGGAAAAAAAGGTGTGGGGGAGGGAGGGAGCTAGTAGCCCTCCGACCACTTTTGACTCTTAAAAAGGGCACTAGAACTTCCAATTTCCAATAGAATGAGCACCCTGCAAAATTTATATGACCAATCCTTCCATATGAAGTGCTTCTGGCAAAAAAAAAAAATATTCGAACCGTATGGCCTTTAGTATAGGCAATACAATAGCGGTGCCTCTGATGAGATCAAAAGCATTTATTTGAACAAACAAGCAGTTACAACACAAAATAACACAGTTATGTTTTTATAACAAAATGGTTGATAAATTTACAGCAGTTTATAACAGGATGGGGGCAGGTACAGATTCAGCTTTATAGGAAGTTAAAAATTATGCTGATTTTCAGTCCATTTGACTAATGTTCACATCCACCCAAAATCAAATAGTAAAAACTATTATAAAGAACTGTTGCCAAGTTTTGACTAAGATATAGATAGCAAGCCAAAATCTTAATTTTGAGCTAGAAAACCGAAAAAAACCTTCACAAAACATCCCTTTATGAACCAGTTAAAAAAAATGTCAATGAAAAACGGACAGAAAAAAAAATCCATTAAAGTGCTTCAAGGAAAAAGTAGAAAAGCCAAAGTCGAGCAGAGACAAGCTCAAAATGAAATTAAAAAAAAAAAAAAAAAAAAAAAAAAAAAAAAAAAAAAAAAAAATCAGAAATCGTTGTCTATCAATAAATGAGACCCAAAAAAAAACGAATCGATTATGATTAATGACCAAGTCAAACTTAATTAAAACTACGAGAAATTACCACAAACAGTAGTAGAGCTAACCTTAAGCCTTCTAAAGACCAGAGTGTAATGTTTAGCCAAAAAAAGAAGACCATGTTCAAAATTTATGTTGTTTTCAATGCAATAAAAGGGGACATTCTAGCCGTTGAGATGTTTTCATAGGGAGGAAAGGAACAGAGAGCACCACTCTCATTGGGAACCTTGATTAGCTTTAGAAAATATTTTTGCTGTTACGTTGTTGTTGATGTTATGACAAATAAAAAAAACGCACTCCTCGAAATAAAATAGCTTTTCAGTAAAGCAAAATTGATCCCCTGGCCTTTAGAAGGGCTGGGCGCTCGCCCCACATCCCACATGTGTGTATTAATTTCTCCTTTTTTTTTATCAGTTTATTTGATTATATCAATTTTTTTCAGCTTTGGGTCTTATTTATTGACGGATATCAATTTCTGTTTATTTTGAGTTTGATATATTATATGAGTTTATTTCCGCCTCATTTGGGGATTAATATAGCTCTTTACTTCTCTTTCAAAAACTTCGTTGTTCCATACTAATAAACTTTAAGTCGTCGATTTTATTATTTAATTTCAGAATTTTTTTTTACTAATACTACTAACAGGGGTTTGGCTGGTAGAAGCTAAAGTTGTGTGAATAAGATTTGTCTCGTTTTCTACAACAGAACTCTTGTAAAAGTACACACTGAAAAACCAATTTCCAAGGAGGGAGGGGGGGGGGGCTGGAATACCAAAATGTCTTGACAGAAAAAAAATTTCATGGAGGTTGGGGGGGGGGGGGAGACTTCATCCCATCCATAACTACGAAACAAGTTCAGTTCTGATATATTTTCTTAATGAACAGAATTGAAATAACTCTAAAATACACTGACTCAATTAAAAAAAAAAACTTGCAAATAATTTTCAGCCGCAGTCTTTTTTTTTCATTTCACATTAGATACCTTAATGAAAACAGGGCTTCTCTTAAAGTTCTGGAATTTACATAAACTTTAAAAAAATATAAAATGCCTTTTTCCTAAAAAGTACAACGACGTTCCAAAAAAAATCTGTTGTCTGTTGCTTGCAATCCTCTTCCCCTGTCAAAAATGTTTCTATATTTTGCTGTGAGGCGTTTTTTACTTCTAATTTAAATAACTTAAGCATATATTTTAATTGGAACAAGTATTTCCAACGGCACTCACATGCTTTCATCTATATTTACTTTTAACAGTTACAACGATTCAGAAACCAATTTCTGGATTGCCCGCAATTGGCTTGGATGCAAATTGAATTTTAACGGTACGAAACAAGTTCAGTTCTGAGGACCCTCATTTTTTAACTAAATTGAAATAACTCTAGCACTGACTCAATTATTGCAAATAATTTCAGCCGCAGTCTTTCATTTCACATTAGATACCTTAATGAAAACAGGGCTTCTCTTAAAGTTCTGCTTTACATTATGAACTTTAAAAAAAACCTATAAAATGCCTTTTTCTAAAAAAGTACAACGACGTTCAAAAAAATCTGTTGTCTGTTGCAATCCTCTTCCCCTGTCAAAAATGTTGCTATATTTCTGCTGTGAACTTCTAATTTAACTAACTTAGCATATATTTTAATTGGAACAAGTATTTCCAACGGCACTCACATGCTTTCATTATATTTACTTTTAACATGTGAGATCAGATGAATAATTTGCCCGCATTGGCTTGGATGCAAATAATTTTCTCTAACGGTGTAAAGTGTATAAGGACCCTCACAGGATTCCTGCTAAATTTTAGAAGATAGTCAAATAAGTCGCTAGAGTCTAATTTAAAAGAAATTGTTAGACTGACTTTCCCTGTGTTATGAATATTCAAAAGAAACTTCCATACAAAAGTTTTTAAACGATGAATTCGTCCTCTATAGTACATCATGGAAAATAAAGCAATCACACATTTTAGTTCCTATAATAAAAGCTCAAAGAAGCGTTAATGCTGTCTAAATGGCACTGAATACATTTTTAAGAAGGATAGAGGATGTGTCCACCAATTTTGCACTCTTAAATTAATAATTGAAAAGTTCCTGGGTCATTAAAGACCTTTATTTCTCAGTTTCATAGATTATAAACAAGCTTTTGATTCAGCTGATAGAAGAGAGATTTACTAAAGGTCTTGTCCTTGTATGGTACACCAGACTTGATTAGTGCTGTGCACGAGAATAACATTGCCGCACTTAAGGCTGAAAATGAGGTTAGTAGCTGGTTTCGTATTAAATCAGGAGTTAAGCAGGGTTGCATTGTATCCTCGTTTATATGAATCCTTTTGATAGACTATGTCCTAAGGAGCACAGCAAAGGCAATGAGAGAACATAAAAATAAATGGGGAAGTAAAAGTCTCCTGGCCTTGGATTATGAGCATCCTAGCGTCATAGATGAAAGTGTTAGCATAATAAATGAACCTTTAGAGGTTTTGCGAGTTTAGGATGCAAAAGTAAGTTTGAAAATAATTTAAGACGACTAAGCCGCTAAGGCTAGGAATACATGGAGGTAAAAAGGTGATGTTGGGTAATGGGAAGATCGATCAAGTGGAAAGCTTCACTTACCTAGGTAGCATTATTTGTAAAGACGGTGGGTGCAGTGAAGATGTTAAAAGTAGAATAGCCAAGTCCCAAGGTGTGTTTCACAGAGTTGAAAAAAGTTTCGAAGAACAGGAAGATAACAATAGGTTGTATGAAAAGTGTGGTTCAATCCAGCTTTTAGGGCTATAATAAGAGAAACATCGAGATGACTAGGGCACGTTCAAGGATGAAAAAATTGCCAAAGAATTGTCCTTGATGGCTATTCGTCTAGGGCCAAACAAAAACCAGGTCGTCTCCGGTCGGGATGGGTGGATGGTGTATTGAAGGATTTAAGGAAAAAATAGGAACTTCCTGAGAGGGTATAAAGAGGGAGGCTTGAATAGATTGGGATGGAGAAGAAGATTGGGTAGTTGGCCTCAGGTGGTTTGGTGCTGCAGTGAGTTGTTAGTTGTAGTATGTTACTGATTCTCGACAATTTTTTTCCATACATTCATGAAAAATTTACAGTCTTTGAAAGTAAAATGGTTTTAATGCTTTAAATATTTGGTTTTATTTATAGCAACACTTCGTAGTTAACTGGTTCACAGTTAGCCTGTATATAATTGGCTTTCTTGTCTTTATTTAAGAGGAACATTGTCATTTTCTTATCACAACAAGCTTTGACTATTTTAACTGGTTTTGCTTTGAGTGAGTAACTTTGTGTGATACAGATTTGACTTACCAGCTTTGCTTTCGTGAGTCCAACCCCAGCCAGCAATCATTGCAACAGATCCAGTAGAAAGACTAGTGTGCTGCCACGGGCAATGCATGCTGGTTTTACGTTTTTGGACCAGTTTATGTCTGAAGAAATTTGAAGAAGAGCAATGTCATCTTTTGGCTTTGGGTAGATAAATCCTTCATGCCGCACAATGGAAGAAACACTCAACTGTTGCGCATCAGGGAGGGATGAATGTATGTTATGCACAGCTGCCATTACTGTTAGTGAACTGGGACTTTTCCTTTAAAAGAAAAATAAATAAAATGATAGACTTGACAATGAACATTAATACTATTATGATTAATACTAGTGATTTTTCCCTATTCATAGGGACATTCTCACAGATAAAAGGGGGATTTCTACCATCTGCTTATTCCTTGAGGATGTCAGAGGGGGATTTAGGAATACGACTATTACTACTACGGACAAATGATAGAAAACAAAGTTAACCTGACGCAAACACAACTACATAAACTTCTCCTTCACTGCAATCTGTTCAGGACTTCACAGTTTGCACCCTCCTTGTTCGCGTTTCCTTCAAGTCGGATCCTGTGACCTTTTAGCACTCTATTCAAGTGGTTCATGAATTTGGTTTGGGCTTGCATTAATTGCCCCAAAACACAATGTTGGGTAGTCATCAATCTTCATCAGTATTACCTAACTATTTTAGTCCTATAGGTTTGGTTTGTACCTTATATGTCAACTTGGAATAGCATATCAAACACATCTTTTGATGTTAAGTTCAAAAACTATTTTTAATACTATTTAATGCTGAGTTACCCAGCTTTCAGCTTTTTTAAAGTTAAATAGTTGATTTTAATGGTACTTAAAAGTGACCAAATATCATCGATTTCTGTTCTATTTGGAATTATTAATTTAAATTTATAATTATTATGTCAATAATAAAAGCAGAGGATTTCTTCTTCTGTCGTCAACAAACGAAAAAGATAATGTATTCCCACCTCAACACTTTGCTCTTCATGCTAAAGTGTTTAGTACTTTTTAAAAAGCTTCTTATTGTTTCAATAAAACCACCCTTGTGTTCCAGGAGTCGTTATTAAAGAAATGGGACAAAATTCAAATTTTAGCGTTAAGAGCGAGGCGTTGAGGAGGGGGCAATCCCCCTAATATACACATTAATTGCTGTTTGTTTTAAATTTCAATGTTGCTCCTTACTTTCAGTTGAAAAAACTTGTTTTTTAAATTTATGATCGTTTTCTAAATAATGCAAGAAAATATGGTTCCACCTCCATGAAAAATCCCCCCCCCTTCACAGAAAGATTTTCTAGACAATGCAATCCCGATGAAAAGTTACCCTGGACAATTGCTCTTAATATCTCCACACATAAAATTAAGTCACCACAGAGGACGTAAGACAAATAAAAGGAATTTCATATAGGAATTCTGGCAAATTCCCCCAGTGTAAAGTTTCCCCTGAAATTTTCAACCCCAAGGAAACTTCCCTCCCTAAGGAAAATTCTCCCCTGTAAATTTCCTCTAGTTGAAAATGTATCCCCCCCCAACCAAATAATATGTGTACAATTCCCAATTTCAGATGCAATACGTCAAAAATAGCCAAATTTTAAAACTTAAGGACCTTCCCCAGGGGCTGTGGGGGGGGGGGGGGGGTTATTTTATCTTAAAGACATGGTTATTGGACCTTTAAACTATACAAAAAAAAACCGGCTATCCCAAAGTTTTGATCAGAGGATTTCAAGGGAAAAAGGGGCATGGGAGGGGGGTTAGTTGCTCTTCAATCTTTTTGATAATTTAAAAAGAGCACTGGATCTTTTAATTTCTGTTCGAATGAGCCAATGGTTTTAGAATCTTTGGTTCGTTCCAATTACCCCTGGAAAAAAAAAAAAAAAAAAAAAAAAAAAAAAAAAAAAAAAAAAAAAAAAAAAAAAAAAAAAAAAAAAAAAAAAAAAAAACACGCATCCGTGATCAATCTTCTGGCAAACAAAATGCAAAATTTCATATTTTTGGCAGATAGGAGCTTGACATCTCTACAGTAGGATTCTCTGATATGCTGAATCTAACGGTGTGATTCAATTAAGATTCCTTGACTTTTAAGGGGTGTTTCTCCCATTCATCTTAAAGACATAGTTATTGGACCTTTCAAACTATACAAAAAAAAAGGCTATCTCAAAATTTCGATCGGAGGATTTCAAGGGAAAAAGGGGCGTGGGAGGGGGGCTAGTTACTCTTTAATCTTTTTAATAATTTAAAAAGAGCACTAGATCTTTTAATTTCAGTTTTAATGAGCCAATGGTCTTAGAATCATTGGTTCCTTCGAATCACCCCTGAAAAAAAAAGAAAAAAAAGAAAAGAGAAGCCCGCATCCTTGATCAATCTTATGGCAAAAAAAAAAAAAAAAAATACAAAATTTCAAATTTTGGCAGATAGGAGCTTGAAACCTCTACAGTAGGGTTCTCTGATACGCTGAATCTAACGGTGTGATATAATTAAGGTTAAATGAAAAAAAAAACAAGTTTTTTTTTTTTTTAACTGAAAGTAAGGAACGACGTTAAAACTTAAAACAAACAGAAATTATTCCGTATATGAAAGGGGCTGTCCCCTCCTCAACGCCTCGTTCTTTATGCTAAAGTTTTTATTGTTTAAAAAAACAGAGCTTGAGAAAGTCAAACTTTAGCGTAAAGAGCAAGGCATTGAGGAGGGGAAAGCCCCTTGCATATACGGAATAAATTTCTGTTCGTTTTAAGTTTTAACGTCGTTCCTTACTTTCAGTTAAAAAAACTTGTTTTTTTTTTATTTAATTTTTGAACGTTTTTGAATTAATGCAGGTTTTGATTTTGGCTCACCATACATGAATAATTAAAACAAAATTTGCATATTAATTTTACTTTTATTTGGTTAAATGGCTTTCTCGAAGCTTGTTTAATTTTATTTACGAACGTTTTTATTAGTAATAGATATACGTAACTTACGAATTATCTTACTTAACGAACTTCTATATTCATAGATTTTTAATACGTATATTAGGGGGTTCACCCCTAATATACGTATTATATAAGCTAAAGTTCGAATTTTGTTCCAATTCTTTAAAAATGACCCCTTAATCACAAAGGTCGTTAATTAGAATAAATAACTCTTATGAAAGTCTAAAAAATCTTTGGCTTAAAGAGCGAGGTATTGACTAGGGGGTGAACCCCAATCATAGGCGTAATATTTTCTGCTCGTTTTAAGTTTTGATGTTGCTCCTTACTTTCAGTTGAAAAACTTTTTTTTTTTTATTTAATTCTGATCTTTTTCTTTAATAATGATGGGAAATCCGGCCCCCTTCATAGCAATGTCCCTTCCCCCATGAAAACTTACTTCATGGAAAGATCCTCCCATATAACCCCCGACCCAATCCCCCCCTACCAGAAAAAATCCCCCCTGAAAACGTCTGTATACTTCCCAATAACCAATACTATATGTTAACATTGGGTAAAGTTCATAACTTTCAGCGCTCCCCCCAGGGACTTCGGGGGATTAAGTCATCCTAAAAGACATATTTATCATATTTTCGACCATGCTGGACAAAATGGCTATCTCAAAATTTTGGTAGGGTGAGTTTGGGAAAAAAAAATGAGCGTTGAAGGAGGCTAGTTGCCCTCCATTTTTTTGGTCACTTAAAAAGGGCACTAGAAACTTTTAATTTCCGTTCCAATGAGCCGTTCCACGATATTATAGAATCACCGGTTCGATACAATCACCCCTGGAAAAAAAACACAAAAAACAAAAAAACAAATAAACACGGATCCGTGATCTTTCTTCAGGCAAAAAATGCAAAATTCCACATTTTTGTAGATAGGCGCTTGAAATCTCTACAGTAGGGTTCTCTTATACGCTGAATATGATGGTGTGATTTTCATTAAGGTTCTATAGCTTTATGGGGTCTTTCCCTCTTATTTCTAAAATCAGCCAAATTTTCTCAGGGACGTAGCTTTTGATGGGTATGACTAAACTTAATGAAACTTATATATTTGAAATCAGCATTAAAATCTTATTCTTTTTGATGTATCTATTGGTATCAAAATTAAGTTTTTTAGAGTTTCGGTTACCATTGAGCTGGGTCGCTCCTTACTTACAGTTCGTTACCACGAACTGTTTGATTTTGACTTTTAGGGGGTATTTCTCTCATTTTTTGAAAATCTGGCAAATTTTCTCAGGTTCATAGCCTTTGATGTATAACACTAAACCTGTACATGTACATTATATATTACACTCGAAAGAAGTCAAGTTTGGTTAATGCTAATTAAATAAAATAAAATATGATGAAAATATAATAGTTTAGAAACAAATTGCAGCTATACATTTGCACATTAGGGGGGAGGGGGGTAAAGCATAGCATATATTAAAAATGTTGCGTAATGTAACCTAGGCACCTTTTACCCTCCCCTAAACACCAAAAACACACAATAGTTTAAATATTGTAAACACAATGAGAAATCACGCTTTGCGATCTATTTCTCTATTCCAAATATCCGTTTGACTGGTTTCCTTGAATGTTTCCCGATACAGTATACAGCGGTGTGTAAGATATAATGCACAAGTACCCACTGAACTTAATGAATCTTATTATTCCGAATCAGTATGATATGTCGATTTTTTAAATTTATCTATTGATATCAAAATTCTATTTTTTAGAGTTTCGGTTACTATTGAGCCGCGTCGCTTCTTACTTACAGTTCGTTGCCACGAACTGTTTGATAATGAAGGAAAAATTAAAATGTCTTGATCATGTTATACGAATAAAGGATGGCGGATTGCTAAGGATTGTGCTTTTTGGCCTTCCATCTGGGTGCCAAACGAAAAGCTTACGCTTCGAATTGAACGGAAAGAGGTCAGTAGAAACGAATCCAAAGAGATATGGACTTCATGACAGGGAGAAAAGAGTAAAGCATTGAATAGACTGAGATGGAGGAGGAGCAACCACAAACGTATTGGCCTCAGATGGCTTGATGCTGCAGTAGGTTGCTAAAAGCAATACTAGCAATACTAGCAGCAATACCAGTAGTAGCAGTCATAACCTTAATGTATTAAACCTTTTCTCGCCTTCTTATCCCTTAAACGTTTAAAAAAATTCTCTTACTGTGCTAACATTTTAATCTACGACATTTAAATCATTGGCGTAAACTAGCTCTATCAAAAATCATGCCTTATTATTAGAACTCACATTTCCCTGTAACCTTTGCTGTCTTCCCTAGAGCAAAGCTTATCAAAATAATACATTTAAACGATGGTCTCAACAACCTTTTTTTTAATTATATTACTCCAAATTTTAATAAAATGAATGAAATGAAAATTATGGGTTAAATGTTTTATATTATTCATCTAATTCTAGAAAGCCCAATATTTATTGAACATTTTTTTTTTATTCTTTATTGTTTGTCGACACATTTGTTTGTATATATGTACCATAGAGTCAATAATAATAGGTCCAGCCCCCTCTCACCCTAGGTCACCTGGCCACGCCTATGCATGTTTGTAATCTCAACCAAAGAGCTTACGTTCGGTGTTAGCTCAGCACTAAACTTGAATAGTAGTTCAAGTATCTTTTCAAAAGCTTAGCGGTAACGAAATGTAGGTAAGGAGTGACGCAACTCAATAGTAACCAAAACTCTAAAAAAAGTTTTGATAAAAATAAATGCATCAAAATAATTCAATTTTATGCTGATTTAAAAAGTTCGTTAAGTTTAATGCTACCCATCAAAAGTTGAGTCCGAGAAAATTTCCACAATTTTTGAAAAAGGGGGAAAACCCCAAGAATGTCAAGTGATCTTAGTAAAAATCACACCATCGAATTCAGCATACCACAGGACACTATTGTAGAGGTTTCAAGCCCCTACAAACAAAACGTGGATTTTCGCATTTTTTTTTTTTTTTGTTTTTTTTACCAAAAGAAAGATCACGGATCTTTTGCTTGTTTTCCCCAGGGGTGATCATATCAAACCAGTTATCCTAGAAAATCGGAGAGGGCTCATTTGATGGAAAATAAAAGTTCTAACAGCACAGTTGAAAGGACCATATACTATGCCGTTTGGATAACATGACCCTCCACAGCCTCTGGGGAAAGAGCTTTAAGTTACGAAAATTTACCCGTTGTTTTATGCCTTTGCTGACTAAACTTAATATGTGGATATGTTTCCCTGGCCAAACTTTTAGCGGGTTTGGAATTGTTTAGAGGATATAGAGGATGAGCGAGGGAGAATTTTCCATGGGAGAAATTCTTCGTTTAGGAATTATCCACGGAAGCAACTTTTCACTGGGCATGTGGGGATTTCTGGGGAAAATTTTACAAGTGGGGGGGGGGGGGGATTTTCGACATGATTTGAAAAAGATCTTAGTCTTCTTCAAATGGAAATAGTCTTGTTCAAATGAAAGTAGTCTGTTTACTTCTTTTAGTCTTTTTTTTCAAGAAATGGTGTTTTTCAAATGAAAATATACTAAAGGGAATTTTTCGGGAGAAAACGTCCGCAAGAATTTTTCTGGGGGATTTTCAGCGAGGATGGAATTGCCCAGGGGAACTTCCCTGGGGTGTGTAAGGGGTATTTTACGTGGAAGGAACTTTATTCTGGTGAATTTCCTGTGGAGGAGGAAATTTTCCAAGGAGAGAGCTGACTTTCTGGATTATCTGGTATTATTTGAAAAATGATCAGAAATTAAATTAAAAAAAGCTATTGTGAAGAACCGAGTTTTAAGGAGGGAGCAACTCCCCTCATATACAAAACAATTTTTTGTTAGTTTTAAGCTTTAATGTTGGTCTTTACTTTCGGTTGGAAAAATCTTTTTTTTTTTTTTTTGTTTAATTTTAAGCAGCACCGAGCCTATCCCTACCTGAGCAATATAAACCGAACTTCTGCAATAATTCTTTAGGATAACTTTCTACAGAAAAGATAAAATCCTGTGAATTAAAATACATATATGCTTTTTATATATTATACATACATACATACATATATTATATATATATATATATATAATATATATATATATATATATATATATATATATATATATATATATATATATATATATATATATATATATATATATATATATATATATATATATATATATATATATATATATATATATATATATATATATGTATAAGTAAGATATATAAATAACAAGCTCGTGCTTTTTTTTCACTTCCTTTTTATAAGGACCAAATATCAGTAACACCGATATAAAGATCAGTAACACGTTAGAAGGAGACTTTTTAGAAGTTTTTTTTTTTTTTTTAATTAAGGTAAAGTCGTACCAAAAGTAAATGAAGAGCTAAAATACAAAAAGAAACATACTCATGAACACAATGCGCGCCGCTGTTATAACCCATTTCTTACTCAAGATGGCCCCTCCACACCAATGCATTCCCTTGATCCGAATTGATACAAGCCAAGGAAACTGTCCAGGACTGGCCTCCTCTCCTCCGACTATTCTCCCATCTCTAATGCTCGACTCACCGCATTCGCTGTCAGCCACTAAAAATAGAAAAATATGTATTCACAGTCTTTTACAAAGCAAAATGGAGTCTTTTCTACTCTGAGGCACATCAGCAACAACTTTCTCAAAAAAATAATCTGATTATGCAATGTTATCTGCCATATATCTCACTAAACAGTCACATTCTAAGACATTGTATGAAAAAAAAAAAAACACTTGTCAAGCAGGTCGTGGTAATGAACTCTAAGCGAGGAGCGACTTGGCCCAAATAGTAACCGAAACTGAAAAAAGAACGGAATTTTGATAACTGTTAATACACCAAAAGAATTGGCTTTCATGCTCATTATCTTTAAAAGTATTCAACAAAAGAGGCCTGAGAAAAATTTGCCTGATTTTCAAAAAGTAATAAAAATCTCCCTCAAGAAGTCAAGTAATCTCAATGAAAATCATACCATTAGATAGAGGTTTCAAAAGTTGGATTTTTTTTCCCCAGGAGTGATTGTATCGAGCCAATTCTCCTGGAAGATCGGGAAAGTGATCATTCGGCCGAAAATCCGAATTTCTAGTGTCCTCAGTATTTGACCAAAAAGATTGAAGGGCAACTAGCCCCCCTCTCACGCAATTTCCCCCCAAAGACATCTGATAAAAATTTTGAGTTAGCCATTTGATTCAGCATAGTTGAAAGATTCAATGAGTATGCACTTGGGGACATGACCCTCCCCCCCCCCACAGCCCCTGGAAAAGGTCAGCAAGTTACACAATTTGCTCACTGTTTACATATAGTAGCCTATTTGTCGTTGAAATAAATACTAAATTTTTGGGAGATTTTCCAAGGAGGGGGGGGGGGTCAACGACGAGAATTTTTCGTGAGAATACATCTCTTCATGGGGGATTTTTCCAGGCGAAATTTTACAAGAGTAGTATAGTACTAATATATCCTGCGGGCCAGTCCCCCCACCATACAACGGGCCTACCCTACAACAAGACATATACCAATCCAAACAACAAGACACATATCCATTCATACAACAAGACACATATTACAACAAGACATATATCCATCCATACAACAAGACACATATCCATCCATACAACACGACAGTATGGGGTTAATGACTTTAACAATACAGTGCCCCCTGCATCCATGTAATCTATTCAACCGCACAGTACCCAAATTATTTTATGCAGTTTAAGCACATAGGTACCCTATCATTACAAGCTCACAGATATCCAATCATTACAAGCACACATATATTGAAGTTACCAATCCTCTTTAGTGTTAACTTTAGTTATGGATGGTGACATGGTTTCCTTTCTAGCGACACGTTTTTAGGTTTTTAAATTTGTGTTTGATGTAGGTCTCGAACGTGAGACCCATGATTTCCTAAGGTAAAAGAACGACACGTTTACTCGACTGAGCCAACAAGCCATTGAAAATATTATGATTTTAGAAATACATTCTAATGCATTCAATGTATTGTTTCTGGGACATTGGCCAACTAATGTTAAGCGTCACAATAGCATAACAAGCTATTTGTACATTGGATTTATCAATTGGATTTTTGGTAGGTCTTAACAGTGATCTGTTTTGGGGCATCATTTAGGACATCCTCCTAAGAATATACATGCCACGATGATTTGAGATGCATACAGGACAGACAATTTCTTCTGAAGGTTAATGGAACTGTGCACATCGGACCCCGAGTCCCCATCCATGGCTCGGGGCACATAGGTACCCTATCATTACAAGCACACAGATATCCAATCATTACAAGCACACATATATTGAAGTTACCAATCCTCTTTATTGTTAACTTTAGTTATGGATGGTGACATGGTTTCCTTTCTAGCGACACGTTTTTAGGTTTTAAATTTGTGTTTGATGTAGGTCTCGAACGTGAGACCTATGATTTTCTAAGGTAAAAGAACGACACGTTACTCGACTGAGCCAACAAGCCATTGAAAATATTATGATTTTAGAAATACATTCTAATGCATTTGCTGCAGATTTCCATGAAGGAATCAGTTAATAGAATTACAGCATGGCTGAGGGTAAATAAATTAAGGATTAACATGGCTAAGTCTAACTTTATTATTTTCTCGCGATCATCAAACTTTTACCCATGGATCAAGGAATTAGATATGCCCAATGGCGTTATAAAACGGACGGCGTCTTTTAAATACCTTGGGATTGTAATAGATGAAACTCTATCTTTTAAGGAACATGTTACTTTAACTAGCAAAATTCTGGCAAGAAATCTCGGTATAATGAAGAAACTCCAACATTGTTTTCCCAAGTCTGTCCTTCGCCATCTTTATTTTTCTTTAATACACCCGTATATACTTTATTGTTCAAGTATTTGGCTCTCTACTTTTTCTTCTACCCTAAAACCAATAAGAGTTCTACAAAATCATGCAGTAAGAATTTTAGCCGGTATATCTCCACGTATGTCTGTTCGAGAAATTTACCCAACTTTAAAAATTTTGCCGGCTGCAGGCCTTCGTGAGTTCTATGTATTGTGGTTTATTTTTGGACTGCAGCAGGATGTTCAGCCTTGTTGTTTTGGTGATTTATTGTCCATTAGGTCTACTGTTCATTCTCATGATACAAGGGGTAGCGCGGACTTCTGTGTACCTAGAGGTATATCTTCCCGTTCATGTTTTTCTGTTTTTTTTTTTTATAGAGGTACGCGGAAATGGAATAGTTTGAATAGTGATATTAAGACTATTGGTGACCCCAATATTTTTAGAAAAATCATTAAGGAACTGCTTTTTGCTGAATATGAGTTTTGACTGATTAATTGATTTATTTATTGTGGGGGTTTTGTTGATATGATGTTCCCAGAGGAAGTATAATATATGATATTATTTTGTATTTATTGTTTAGTGTGATGGTATTAGTGGTGTCGGTGGCCAAGTATTCTTTGTTTTAAGGATTTTGTTTTCTCTACCTCCCCCACGGACAAGCTTTGCTTTTTAGGGGAGGCAGCAATAATTTTTTGTTGATATGTTTTTTTTTCAATAAATCCTTCTTCTTCTTCTTCATTCAATGTATTGTTTCTGGGGACGTTGGCCAACTAATGTTAAGCGTCACAATAACATAACAAGCTATTTGTACATTGGATTTGTCAATTGGATTTTTGGTAGGTCTTAACAGTGATCTGTTTTGGGGCATCATTTAGGACATCCTCCTAAGAATATACATGCCACGATGATTTGAGATGCATACTGGACAGACAATTTCTTCTGAAGGTTAATGGAACTGTGCACATCGGACCCGAGTCCCCATCCATGGCTCTATGTCCCCACTCCAGGAATCCAAGTCTCCACCAGGGCCTTAAGTTCCACACCGGGGCTCCGGGGCCCCACTCCATGACCCCCCCTTAAAGGGGCCCTAAACATCCCCCTTCATGGGGCCCAACCTATTTCTTGCTTGTACTTCTGGTATCACGTTACCTGTTGAAGAATCATCATCTTTGTGGTATTACAATTCAACAGAACGTAAAAGGGGGACGAGCATACTCCAGCTTCAATGTCATAAATCATATCACGTCTATGTGTCGGAGGTGTAGCCCATGTAAAAATAATGTGGTAGTAGACAGTGTAAGTGAGAGCAAAATTAAAAGGGCATGGACATATAGCATCGCTACGGAAATTAAAGACAATTCAGTGAAAAGCAAAGTATCAATGAACGTTAGTAGTATCACTGATAGTTTACCATCAGATGACATCATTGAACAGAATAATAGCAATGATGAAAAACTGAAAATGAAATACTTCAAGAAAATATGTGCACAAAATCGAGTTATCGTGTCATTGAATGCTGACAAAGACAAATATTTGAACTATGAAGAAAGGAATCTTTCGGGTATTAGCATTCAACGGAAGGTAAAAAGACGACAGGCATACTGCTGCCTCAATGTCATAAAAGATATCATTTCTCAGTGTCAGAATTGTTACCTGTGTAAGAAAAAAATCGGTAATTGACGGTGAAATCATCCGGCGAAATTAAAAGGGCATTGGTAGATAATATAACCATGGAAATTAATGACAATTCTATGAAAAGAAAATCATCAGTGAATGTTGCTTCTATCATCGACAGTTTACCATCAGATACTTTCAATGAACACAATAATACCAATGATGAAATGTATGTTGTGATAGTAGCAAAACACATGTTAAAAGTCGTATATGACACCGAAATGAAATAAGTGCTCTGTCATGAGAAAACATTATTAACAATTTTTAGAACGAATTCAAACATTAAAATTTTTTCTATGGTGATAATAACATCATGTAAACAATGCATATAAAAAGCACTTTTGCATAGAACAAATTCAACTACTTGGTAAATTCCATGTCTTTGAATCGGCGACTGAATATAAAAAATTAAAAAGAAAATACCTTGCATAGAACAAATTGAACGTCTTCGTAAATTCCAAATCATTTAATGGTGACTGAGTATCAAAAATTAATAAAAAAAGTAACAAACTCAGAAACTTGGTAAATTTCAAGTTATTTAATTGATGACTGAGAATCAAAAATTAATATAAAAAGTAACAAACTCAGTTACTTAGTAAATTCCAAATCTTTTAATTAGTGATTGAGATTAAAAAAAACAATAAAAAAAGCACATTTGAATAGAACCAACTCAGCTACTTGGTAAAATCCAGGTCTTTTATTGGTAACTGAATATCGAAAATCAAGAAAAAAAAACACTTTTACATAGAACAAACTCAGCTACTTGATAAATTCCAAATCTTTTAATTGATGACTGAGTATCAAGAATTAGTAAGAAAACACTTTTGCATAGAACAAACTCAACTACTTGGTAAATTCCAACTCACTTAGTTGATGAGTGAGTATCAGAAATTAATTAAAAAAAAAACAAGGCACTTCAACAAAGAACAAACTCAAATACTTGGTAAATTCCAAGTCTTTTAATTGATGACTGAGTAACAAAAATTAATCAAAAGACCCATTTGCATAGGAAAAACTCAACTACTTGGTAAATTCCAAGTGTTTTAATTGGTGAGTGAGTATAAGAAATTAATAAAAAAAAGCACTTTTGCTCTTAATTGAACCAAATGCATATAGATCCAAGAGAGGAAAAACTTTTAATTTCATGTCCATGGTACCAAAATATCGAATATAAAGAGAAATCTTAATTCAAACTAAAGTACATGAATCCAAGAGATGGAAAAACATTTTAATTGCATGTCTTTGGTAGCAAAACTTCCAAATATAAAGAAAAAATCTGAATTGAACCTAAGGTACATAAATCCAAGAGATGGAAAACTTTTTAATTTCATGTCCATGGTAGCAAAAATTCCAAATATAAAGAGAAGTCTTAATTCAACCTAAAGAACCTGGATCCAAGAGACGTAAAACATCTTAATTTCATTTTTTGGTATCAAAACCTCCAAATATAACACAAAATCTTAGAAAACTCCAATTTTTATACAAAACTTCCAAATATAGAGAAAAATCTTAATTGGACCTAATGCACATGGATCCAAGAAACGAAAAACTTTTTAATTTCATGTCATTGGTTCCAAAACATCCAAATATAAAGAAAATCTTAATTCAATCTAAGGCACGTAGAATCAAGAGACAAAAAAACATTTTAATTTCATGTCCCTGCTACTAAAACTTCCAAATATAAAGAAAAATTTTTATCCTACCTAAGGTATATGGATCCAAGAGACGAAAAAACATTTTTATTTCATGTCCTCGCTAGCAAAAACTTCCAAGTGTAAAGAAAAATCATAGAAAACCACAGTTTTTAGGTATGACTGGACATAAGACACATGGATCCAAGAGATGAAAAATTTTTTTAAATTCATGTCCTTGATACCAAAACTTCCATGGATCCAAGAGATGAAAACTAGTGTCGATGACCAGCCATAGAGTACTACGGATTCAGCCACATAAAAAAACCTCTCAGTGAGTTTTACATTTAAAAAAGTATAGATGGCGACAACTTTTC
Source organism: Artemia sinica (assembly GCA_027921565.1). NCBI lineage: Eukaryota > Metazoa > Arthropoda > Branchiopoda > Anostraca > Artemiidae > Artemia > Artemia sinica. The sequence goes on along the minus strand of CM051260.1, from coordinate 43,758,025 downwards.
ACTACCTCAACTGCTGCCATCTTTTCATTTCTAGTTATAGATGGCAGAACACCCCCTCAGACACAAGGGCATAGTGAGAGAGACATGTAAAAGTTAGGTTCATTTAAGATCACTTAGCTTGGTTTTCTATGACTCTTCTTTATATTTTGGAAGTTTTGCTAGCGAGGACATAAAATTAAAATGTTTTATCGTCTCTTTAATCCATGTACCTTAGGTAGGATTAAGAGATTTTTCTTTATATTTGGAAATTCGTCTCTTGGATCATTGTACCTTGGGTCAAATTAAGATTTTTCTTTATATATTTGGAAATTTTAGTACAAAGAACATGAAGTTAAAATGTTTTCTTGTCTCTTGGATCCATTTGTCTTAGGTCGAATTAAGATTTTTCTTTATATTTGGAAGTTTTGGTATCAAGGACATGAAATTAAGATGTTTTTTCCAACTCTTGGTTTCATATATCTTAGGTCAAATTAAGATTTTTCTTTATATTTTTGAAGTTTTGCTACCAATGACTTGAAATTAAAACGTTTTTTCGTCTTTTGGATCCATGTGCCTAAGTTGGAATTTAGATTTTTCTTTATGTTTGGAAGTGTTGTACCAAGTGTACCAAGGACATGAAATTAAAATGCTTTTTTGTCTTTTGGATCGATGTGCCTTTAATCAAATTAAGATTTTTCTTTTTATTTGGAAGTTTTGGTACCAATGACAAGCATAGGTCATTTAGATAGGCAGCACTATATCGCTGCCTATGATTTTACTAACCAAATATTAGCCGTCGAAACCAATTTTGATTCAATTTAACTAAAAACAAATAAATTTTTCCAACTCTTGGTTTCATGTATCTTAGGTCGAATTAAGATTTTTCTTTATATTTTTGAAGTTTTGCTACCAATGACTTAAAATCAAAACATTTTCTCGTCTCTTGGATCCATGTGCCTAAGTTGGAATTAAGATTTTTCTTTATTGTTGGAAGTGTTGTACCAAGTGTAACAAGGACATGAAATTAAAATGTTTTTTTGTCTTTTGGATTGATGTGCCTTTAATCAAATTAAGATTTTTCTTTTTATTTGGAAGTTTTGGTACCAATGACAAGCATTGGTCATTTATATAGGCAGCGCTATATCGCTGCCTATGATTTTACTAACCAAATATTAGCCGTCGAAACCAATTTTGATTCTATTTAAGTAAAAACAAATAAATTTTTCAACTGAAAGTAACGAAACTTTTTAAAAACAAAAGCTTTTTAGGATGTTCAGTTGGGCGAAGCCAATAAATTAAAAAAATCGAAAATCTGCTCGATCCTACTACAAAAAAAGGCCGAAGAACTATTTGATCGCAAACCAAAAAATTGGAATGTTGAACTAAAATAAGTTGTCTGACCAGATATTTGACCAGATCAGTTTCAACCTACCTAATGTACCTGAAGGTACCTCCAATAATTTTAGCAGGTCCTGCACTTCCTTAATCCAACCCCTTCCGGCCTTATCTTTACCTTATCTTAAAAAAAATTGGAAAACTGAGAAAGTCCAGCACCAGCCCTTTGTTTGCACGCTTCCCGAATATGCTTCTCCCGTGTGGTACCCTGGTATTTTATAGGCAGTGCCCTTTTTAATAGTCGAAAGTGATTGGAGGGCAAATAGCCCCCCCCACGCCCATTATTCCCCCAAACACATCCAATCAAAATTTTAAGATAGCCATTTTGTTCAGCGTAGTTGATTTCCAGATATAAAATATCTTTTTGAGGAGGAAACTCCCCCACGACCTTCGGGGCAAGGGTTTTAAGTTATGCCGTGGAGGCATATAAGGTTTTTATAGAAGGCGTTGTCGCAGAAAGTTCAATAAAGGCTCATTCGATTGGAAATTCAAAGGGCTAGTGCCCTTTTTAATAGTCGAAAGTGATTGGAGGGCAACTAGCCCCCCCCCCCAACGGCCATTATTTCCCCAAATATATCCAGTCAAAATGTTGAGATAGCCGTTTTGTTCAGCGTAGTTGATTTCCAGATAGAAAATATGTTTTTGAGGAGGACACTCCCCCAAAACCCTCGGGGCAAGGGCTGTAAGTTATGCCCTGGGGCATATAAGGTTTTTATAGAATGCGTTGTCGTAGAAACTTCAAAAAAGGCTCATTCGATTGGAAATTCAAAGGGCTAGTGCCCTTTTTAATAGTCAAAAGTGATTGGAGGGCAACTAACCCCCCTCTCACGCCACCTTTTCACCAAACACATCCAATAAATTTTTAGATAGCCATTTTATTCAACGTAGCTTTAAGTTCTGTAAATTAGGTCCTTGAGGATGACAACTGCCTCACAACCCTCGGGACAAGGGTTGTAAGCTATGCCCTGGGGGCATATAAAGTTTTTATAGAACTTGTTACCGTAGAAACTTCAAAAAGGGCTCATTCGATTAGAAATTGAAATGGCTAGTGTCCTGTTTAATAGTCAAAAGTAATTGGAAGGCAACTAACACCCCCTTCCACGCCCACCATTTCCCCAAACACATTAAATCAAAATTTTGAGATAGCCTTTTGTTCCACGCAGTTAAAAATCCGGAAATTATACCTTAAGGACACTCCCCCCACAGTCTTCAGGGCAAGAGTTATAAGTTATGCCCTGGGGGCATATAAGGTTTTTATTGAAATCTTTGTCGTAGAAACTTGAAAAAGGGCTCATTCGATTGGAAATTCAAAGGCCTAGTGCCCTTTTTAATAGTTGAAAGTGATTTGAGGGCAACTAACCCCCCTCTCACGCCCACCTTTACCCCAAACACATCCAATCAAAATTTTTAGATAGTCATTTTATTCAACGCAGTTGAAAGCTTTGGGAATTAGATCTTTAAAGATGACAACCCATCCCCCCCCACAAACCTCAGGTCAAGGGTTGTAAGTTATGCCCTGGGAGCATGTAAGGTTTTTATAGAAAGCGATATTGTAAAAACATCAAAAAGGGCTCATTCAATTGGAAATTGAAAGGGCTAGTGCCCTTTTAATAGTCTAAAGTGATTGAAGGGTTACTTACCCCCCTCTCATGCCCACCATTTCCCCAAACACATTCAATCAAAATTTTGAGATATCAATTTTGTTCAACGTAGTCGGAAGTTCTGGAAATTAGGTCTTTTAGGATTATAACCCATCAGAGCCCTCAGTGCAAGTGTTGTAAGTTATGCCCTGGGGGCATATAAGGTTTAAGTAGAAAGTTGTTGCAGAAATTTCAAAAGGGGCTCATTTGATTGGAAATTGAAATTGCCCACTTTAATAGCCGAAAGTGAGTGGAGAGTAATTACCCCCCTGTCACGCCCATCATTTCCCCAAATATGTTCAATCAGAGTTTAGAGATAGCCATTTTGTTCAACGTAGTTGAAAGTTCTGGAAATAATGTATTTAAGGATGACAAACCCCCCATAGTCCCCAGGGTAAAGGTTGTAAGTTATGCTTGGGGGCATGTAAGGTTTTAATGATAGAGTTGTCGTAAAAACTTCAAAAGGGGCTCATTCAATTGGAAATTCAGAGGGCTAGTGCCCTTTTTAATAGTTGAAAGGGATTGGACGGTAACTAACCCCATCTCACGCCCACAATTCCCCCAAAAACATCCAATCAAATATTCAGATAGTCATTTTGTTCAACGTTGTAGAAAGTTCTGGAAATTAGGTCTGTGAGGATGACGACCCCCTCACAGCCCGCAGGACAAAGGTTGTAAGTTATGCCCTGGGGGCATATAAAGATTTTATAGGGTAAGGGTTGTAATCTATGCCCTAGGCGCATATAAGGTGTTTATAGGAAGTGTTGTCATAGAAACTCAAAAAGGGCTCATTCGGTCGGAAATCGAAAGGCCTAGTGCCCTTTTTAATAGTCGAAAGTGATTGGAAGGCTTGAAATTTTTAAAGTAAAGATCTTGTGTGGGTATAATGTATTATTTTTGTTGTTGTTGTTGTTTAGACCAGGGCACTTTGTATCGAAGGTGTTGTCGAAGGAACTTCGAAAATGGCTCATTCGATTGAAAATAGAAAGGGCTGATGCCCTTTTTAATAGTCGAAAGTGATTGGAGGGAAACTAATCCCCCTCCCACGCCTACACTCCCATTTGAGTTTATGTTTAAAAACTAAATGTTGCCATAAGATTAAATTAAAATGCACTGTGTTAATGCTAATTCCCAATAAGGCATCTCAGCAGTATCCCAAGAACGACTGAGGGTATTATGTTCAAACTTTCGGGGCTGCCTCTGCTCTTAAAATTTAACCAAATCAAAATAGCGTAAGTGTATCCAAGCTATCAAATAAAGTAAACAAATTTTTTTGCGAAGGGTATTAAGTTTTCCATTTCAGGTCAACTAGAGGAGGTATGAAACTAAAATAAACACTACTATTTGTGTCCAAATTTTTTAAGAGGGTGTATGTTGTGAAAAACTGATGAAAATTTTTCTCCAGCATACAAATAAAAGGCCAAACTAATTCTTGAAAAACGAAAAAGTTCAAAGTATTATTTTCTTTTTCTCTGAAAAGACTATGTCAATTTAAAACGAACAGAAATTAATTAAAAAACTTTTTCCAAAAAATAACTTTTTCAAAGAAAAGTAAGGAACTCCATTAAACAAAAAATGAGCAAAAATAAAATAAAATAATCTACCAAGGGTGAAGCTACCATAAATCAGCATTGGTAAATAAATGAAAACCAAAACGAACAGAAATTACAATAAATAACAAGTCAAACTCAAAACAAGCAGAAATTAACATAAGTTGGGCTGAAAACCCCTATGCCTTCCCAAGGCCATAACATAATTGCACTTTACTGAAAAAAAATACAAATGAATGTACATTGTCAGTTTAATATAAATATACTGATATTTAGTAATCAGAATGTTAATATTATTTGATTTATTAAAGTTATAAAAATAAAAATATTAATATTTTCTCAGTAAAGTGCAAATTATGTTCTGGCCTTCGGAAGGCACAGGGGGTTTGAGCCCAACTTATGTTAATATCTGCTCGTTTTGAGTTTGACTCGGTTATTTATTGTAATTTTTGTTCGTTTGGGTTTCATTTATTTGTTGATGCTGATTTGTGGTAGTTTCACGCTTGGTAGATTATTTGATTTTATTTTTGCTCATTTTTTGTTTAATGGAGTTCTTTACTTTTCTTTGAAATACTTATTTTGTGGAAAAAGTTTTTTAATTAATCCCTGAATAAATCGAACAAAAAACTGAATTCATCCAAACAAGAGCCTTGCAAATATTTTTAAAGATAGTAAAGTCCCACACTAACTGCTTTTAAAGACGTTTGACTGGAAGAGAGCTGCGCTATGCCTCTGTTTATCTTTCCTTTTAAATGCCGTACTAAACCTTCGGACAGAAAAGTTTTTCCACAAAAGATGCTCCCCATTCTGATTCTGCCCACCCCGTGCTGATTCTTAGTTCATACCTATCTTGTCCTAAATTTTTCATGATTCATTTTGTTTTTTTTTTATGTACACTCTGGTGACATTAAGGTGAATTTTCCTTTGTAAACAATTAAATGTTTTGAAGTCAAGCTATTTTTCCCTCTCTCTAAAGTTATTGCACAATTTTTATTTTCTTGTTCTTTGATTTTTTTTTTTTTTTACTTCGAAATACTAATTTGGCACATCTAGGCTAGTAATAGTTAATTTTTTTTTTAAATAAACATCTTAGCTTATCTTGTGAGAGAGCGAGCTTATTGTCACGTGAATTGTTTGCTGAATTTGTAGTTTGACAGGTTATTTAACTAACAGTAAACTAGTTTTTTTTCGGTTTATAATTATTAACAAAATTTGAATTTGTAGACTTACTTAATGTTGCGTGAATAATATAAAATCTTTAGCAGTAATAAATGTATCAGGGATAAAAGTATTAGTAGTAGCGTGCATATTTTGCCTTTTGGTCAGATGATTTTCCTCTTTTTACATGATCTGAAAGTTCCAACTTAATAACCAAATCAATTGTTGAGATACGCTCTTTTGACAATGTGTATGTACATGGCGTCTTTTGATTAAGGTCAAATTTTCCCTCAATATTGTAATTGGAGTAGTGTGGTAGCAGTAGTAGTAATAATAGTGGTAGCTGTAGTAGTAGTGGTAGCATGCAAATATTCCCTTTTGATCATCTCCCTTATCATTTCCTGAAATTTCCAAATTAATATACCCAGTCATTAATGAGTTACGCCCTTTTGACAATCCGCATACACATAATGCGTTTTGATTTAGTTCAACACTCCCCTCAACATTCTCTGAAATGGTCACCTGAATTCCCTTCATATTTTTAGAAAAATATAGTTTAAACATACATACTGTTCTCAATAACATATACTATGCGTAAACATTGAACAAATTGCCTAACTTACAGCCCTTAACCTGAGGACTATGGGAGAGTTTGACATCCCCAAAGACATAATTATTGGACCTTTCAACAATGCTGAACAAAATAGTTCTCTTAAAGTTTTGATCGAATGTGTTTTGAGGAATGATAGGCTTGTGGGAGAGGGGCTGGTTACACTTCATTTACTTTTTACTCTTAAAAAGGACACTAGATCTTCCGACGTCCAATCAAACGAGCCCCATCCAATCCAAAGTTTATACGACTATCCATGGCATAAAAACCTTATATATCCAAGGCATAGCTTACAACCCTTTCCTTAGGGCTCTGAAGGGTTGTGTCCACCCTGAAGGAATTATTATATGCTCTTTGGACTAAAATGGCTATTCATTTTGTATTTTTATTTACACTCTGGTGGCATTAAGGTGAATTTTGCTTTGTAAACAATTAAATGTTTTGAAGTCAAACTGTTTTTTTTCTCTCTCTCAAGCTATTGCACACATTTTTATATTTTTGTTCTTTGATTTTTTTTTACTTCGAAATAGTAATTTGGCTCATCTAGGATAGTAATAGTTATTATTATTTTTTTTTAATAACATCTTAGCTTATCTTGTGAGAGAGCGAGCTTATTGTCAAGTGAATTGTTTGCTGAATTTGTAATATGACAAGTTATTTAACTAACAGTACACTAGCTTTTTTTGGTTTATGATTATTAACAAAATTTGAATTTGTAAACTTACTTAATGTTGTGTGAATAATATAAAATCTTTAAATTTTAAAGAATTGTTGCGATTTTTGCGAAAGCAAAACAAGACAAGATAGGAAAACGACACAACAGTTTTGGATTATTTATATCCTTCTTGTTTTAAAATACATTTAACGAATCTTTCAAAAACACTTTACACAAAACTAATACTACTACTACTTTGAACAACTCACCGCAGAACCAAGCCACCTAAAACTAACACAGCTAAGCACGCTCCTTCTCCTTCCCAACCCTCCCTCATTCAAAGGCTTCCTCTTTACATCCTCTCAAGAAGCTCCCATGTCCTTCTTCTGCAGAACCCGTCCTAACCATCTCATCCTTTCTCTAATTATCATAGGCAGTGCAAAAGCCCTGCCTAAATAAAGAACGATGTTGTCACAATGTATTATTATTTTTTTTTCTATACCAGGAAACTTCGTATCGAAGGAGTTGTCGTAGAAACTTTGAAAAGGGTTATTCTATTGGAAATTGAAATGACTAGCGCCTATTCTAACAGTCGAAAGTGATTGGAAGGCAACTAACACCCCTTCCACGCCCACAATTTCCCCAAACACATCCAATCAAAATTTTGAGATACCCATTTTGTTCAACGTAGTTGATTTCCTGATAGAAATTATAATTTTGAGGAGGAACTCTCTCTCCATAGCCCTCAGGACAAGGGTTGTAAGTTATGCCCTGGGGGTATATAAGGTTTTTATAGAAATCTTTGTCGTAGAAACTTCAAAAACGGCTCATTCAATTGAAAATTAAAGGGCGAGTGCCCTTTTTAATAGTCGAAAGTGATTGAGGGCAACTAACCTTCCTCTCACGCCTACATTTTCGTCAAACACATCCAATCAAAATTTTGAGATAGCCATTTTGTTCAACGTAGTTGAAAGTTCTGGAAACTAGGCCTTTGAGGATGACAACCCCTCGGCAACCCTCAGGGCAGGGATTCTAAGGTATACCCTGGGCGCATATAAGGTTTTTATAGAAAGTGTTGTCATAGAAACTTCAAGAAAGACTCATTCGATTGGAAATGGAAATGGCTAGTGCCGTTTTTAATAGTCGAAAAGGATTAGAAGGCAACTAACACTCCTTCCATGCCCATCATTTCCCAAAAACATCCAATTAAAATTTTGATATAGCCACTTTGTTCAACGCAGTTGAAAGTTCCGGAAATTATATCTGTGAAAAGGACACTCCCCCCACAGTCTTCAGGGCAAGGGTAATATGTTATGCCCTGGGGGCATATAAGGTTTTTATTGAAAGCTTTGTCGTAGAAACTTGAAAAAGGGCGCATTCGATTGGAAATTCAAAAGGCTAGTGCCCTTTTTAATAGTCGAAAGTGATTGGAGGGAAACTAACCCCCCTCTTATGCCCACCTTTTCCCCGAACATATCTAATCAAAGTTTTTTAGATAGCTATTTTCTCAACGTAGTTGAAAGTTTTGGAAATTAGATCTTTAAGGATAACACCCCCCCCCCCACAGCCCTGAGGGCAAGAGCTGTAAAATATACCCTGGGGGCATATAAGTTTTGACAGAAAGTGTTTTCATAGAAACTTCAAAAAGGGCTCATTCAATTGGAAATTGAAGTGGCTAGTGTCCTTTTTAGTAGTAGAAATTAATTGAAGGAGAACTAACCCCTCTCTGACGCCCACCTTTTCCCCAAAAACATCCAATCAAAATTTTGAGACAGCTATTTTGTTCAACGTAGTTGAAAGGTCCAGAAATAATGTCTTTGAGGATGAAACTACCCCTACAGCCTTCAGCCCTACAACTACAGCCCTTAGGGCAAGGGTTGTAAGTTATGCCCTGGGGCATATAAGGTATTTTGTAGAAAGTGTTGTCGTAAAACTTAAAAAAGGGCTCACTCGATTGGGAAATGAAAGGGCTAGTGCCCTACTTAATAGTTGAAAGTAATTGGATGGCAACTAACCCTCCTCTCACGCCCACCATTCCCCAACACATGCAATCAAAATTTTGAGATATTCATTTTATTCAACGTAGTTATGGGTTCTGGAAATTAGGTCTTTGAGGATGATAACCCCCTAAGAGCCCTCAGTGCAAGGGTTGTAAGTTATGCCCTGGAGGCATATAAGGTTCTTTATAGAAAGTGTTGTCGTAGAAACTTCAAAAAGGATCATTTTTTTGGAAATTGAAAGGACTGGTGCCCCTTTTAATAGTCAAAAATGATTGGAGAGCAACTAACCCCCCTCTCACGCCCACCATTTCCCTACAAATATCCAATTAAAATTTTGAGATAGCCATTTTTTTCAACGTAGTTGAAAGTTCTGGATATTATGATTTTGAGCATGACAAACCCCCTAAACCCCTCAGGGCAAGGGTTGTGAGTTATGCCCTAAGTGCATATAAAGTTCTTATAGAAAGGGTTTCCGTAGAGACTTCAACAAGGCCTCATTCGATTGTAAATTGAAAGGGTTAGTGCCCTTTTTAAAAGTTAAAAGTGATTGGAGGACAACTAACCCCTCTCTCACGCCCCTATTTCCCTACAAATATCCAATTAAAATTTTGAGATAGCCATTTTTTTCAACGTAGTTGAAAGTTCTGGATATTATGATTTTGAGCATGACAAACCCCCTAAACCCCTCAGGGCAAGGGTTGTGAGTTATGCCCTAAGTGCATATAAAGTTCTTATAGAAAGGGTTTCCGTAGAGACTTCAACAAGGGCTCATTCGATTGTAAATTGAAAGGGTTAGTGCCCTTTTTATAAAGTTAAAAGTGATTGGAGGACAACTAACCCCCCTCTCACGCCCCTTTTTCCTACAAATATCCAATCAAAATTTTGAGATAGCCATTTTGTTCAACGTAGATGCAAGTTCTAAAAATTAGGTTTTTGAGGATGACAATCCCCCCACAGCCTTCAAGGCAATGGTTAATCCATTTTTTCAACGTAGTTGAAAGTTCTGGATACTATGTCTTTGAGGATGATAACCCCACTTCCCCCACGGACCCCTCAGGGCAATGGTTGTAATTTATGCCCCGGGGCATATAAGGTTTTATAGAGAGCGTTGCAATAGAAACTTTGAAACTTCGAAGGGCTAGTGCCCTTTTTAATAGTCAAAAGTGATTGACGGAGAGCTAACACCCCTCCCACGCCCACTATTTCCCTAAGAACATCCAATAAAATATTTTGAGATAGCCATTTTGTTCAACGTAGTTGAAAAGTCGGGATATTATGTCTTTTTGGATGACACTTCCCCCACAGCCTTCAGTGCAAGGGTTTTAAGTTATGCTGTGGGGGCATATAACGTTTTATAGAAAGCGTTGTAGTAGAAACTTCAAGAAGGGCTCATTCGATTGGAAATTGAAAGTGCTAGTGCCCTATTTCATATTCGAAAGGGATTCGAGGGCAACTGACGCCCCTCGCACGCCCACCATTTCCCCAAATATATCCAATCAAAATTTTGAGATGGACATTTAGTTAAACGTAGTCGAAAGTTCTGGAAATTCTGTCTTTGCCAGCGTTGTCGTAGAAACTTAAAAAAGGACTCATTCAATTGAGAATTCAGAGGGCTAGTCGCCTTATTGAAAAAGTGATTGGAGGGCGAATGCCTCCCCCCCCCCATGCTCATCATTTCCCCAAACACTTCTGATCAATATTTTGATATGGCCAAAATATTTGGCCATATAATTTTGTTGAACATAGTTCAAGGGTCAAGAAATTATGTGTTCGAGTATGACAACCCCCCCACATTCCTCAGGGCTAGGGTTGTAAATTATGTCCTGGGGGCATATTATGTCTTACAGAAAGTGTTGTCGTAAAAACTTCAAAAGGGGGCTCTTTCGATTGGAAATTGAGAGGGCATTGCCCTTTTTAATATTCGAAAGTAATCGAAGGGAGAATCGAAAGGTCTGGAAATTATGTTTTTAAGGATGACAACCCTCCCCCCATAGCCCGCCGGACAAGGGTCGTAAGTTATGCCCTTGGGGCATATAACGGTTTTATAGAAAGTCTTGTCTTAGAAGATTCAAAAAGGGCTCATTCGATTGGAAATTGAGAGGACTAGTCGAAAGTGATCAGAGGACAAATGTCCCCCTCCACGTCTATCATTTCCGCCAACGCTTCCAATCCAAATTTTGATATAGCCATTTTGTTAAGCCTATCAGAAAGGTCTGTAAATTATGTCTTTGAGGAAAACAAATCCCCCCAGCCCTCAGGACAAGGGTTAAAAGTTATGCCCTGGTGATACATGGGGTTTTTATAGAAAGTATGGTGATATAAACTTCGAAGGGGACTTATTGGATTCTTAATCAGACGCTCTAGTGCTCTTTTAAGAGTCAAAGTGATCAGAGGACCGCTACCCTCTTCCCTCTACACACAAGTCGTATTGTCCCGAAATGTGCTAATACAAATTTTGAGATAGCCATCCTATTCAAAATATCATATAACAAGGCTTTTGGGGTTGTAAAAAAAACGCAGAGATTAGGGGCAAAGGTTGAAAGTTATGCCCAGGGGGTAAATACATTCTAAGACCATACTGGCTATACATGAGAAATGAAACTAAGAGAGGAAACAAAATAACAAAATGAAAAATAAAATTAAAAAAGGTGAAAAAACGAGGATTTTGTCAGCCAGTGGCGAAACATGAAGAAGAAGAAATAAGCAAATATTTCGACAAGGACTTCCGCCAAGTCGTCCTCAGTGCTAAACAAAAAAAAAAGAAAAAGAAACCAACGAAAATTGAACCTTTCGAAGTTTACCTCAAAAACGACACAACAGAAACTAAATAAGAACCAGGTTGGAATCAATGAAAAAGAAATCTACCAAGATGATTGAGCCATAATCCTTTGTTTTGCTACAGCCTTAGCTGGCCTACAAACTCGTTCATCATTCGATGTGCAAATAGGTTCTCTCAAGTTATACCGGGCGAAAGTATTGATTGAGGGCTTCAAAATTAAACCGTCATATATTGGGCGTAATAAAAATATCTCCAGGTATCTCTATTTATTGCTAAACTTCAGTTTATGTATTTTTTTTTTATCTCAATGACCTCTTTAAAAGTTTGTGGTAGGCCATTTACAGTAGATATTAAGGTTGCCTCGTCAAAAAAAACCAGATGGGTCAGATTTTCGAAAATATGCAGGTCCAATGCCGAATCAATGCTGTCATTGTTATTTTTCAATCTCAGGGACTTATCTATTGAAATTTTGTGTTCATGCAAACGTTCACCTAGTTGTTGATGGGTCCTACCAATGTAAAATTTCCCAAGATTTTTGTAAAAATCTCTAAGAGATGTTTTGGCCCATTTGAAAACTTTTGATTCGAATCTCCAGTTCACAATGGAACTGGAAGATTCAGGCGAGCTGCCTTTCTTGGATGTTTTGATTATAAAAACTGTTCCTAGCCTTGAATTTTCCATATACAGAAAGCCAACCCATAATGATCAATAGCTACATTTCTATTCACATCACCCTCCTTCTGTGAAAAGAGGGGTAATAATCTCTTTAGTCGGCAGAGTTTTAAAAATCTGTTCTCGTAATCATATAAATTCTGAATTAAATTATGTCAAGGATATTCTATTCTGCAATGGCTACCCAATAAAACTTACTGAAAATGTCATAGATAGACGATTAAAAAAGATAAAACAAGAAAATAGGGACCCCGTCCCACTTGATTCGGTTACCCCGGCAATTGAGAAAAAAACTTTCATCACTTCATCATACATCCCGAAACTTGGCGATAAACTTGGAAAAAAAAAAAAAAAACATCCTCTGTTTCTTTCAAAACTGAACAAAAAGTTGAACATTTTTTCAATTCAGGAAAGGATAAAACTGACCCTGTACTGGGTAGTGGTGTCTACAGAATCCTGTGTTCATGTGGGAAATTTTAAATTGGTAGGACCCATCAACAACTAGATGAACGTTTGCATGAACACAAAATTTCAATAGATAAGTCCCTGAGATGGAAAAATAACAATGACAACTTTGATTCGGCATTGGCCTTGCATATTTTCAAAAATCCGACCCATCTGGTTCTTTTTGACGTGGCAACCTCAATATCTACTGTAAATGGCCTACCACAAACTTTTTAAGAGGTAATTGAGATAAAAAAATACATAAACCGAAATTTAGCAATAAATAGAGATACTGGAGATATTTCATTGAGCTCAATTTTTGACGGTTTAATTTTGAAGCCCTCAATCAATACTTTCGCCCGGTATAACTTGAGAGAACCTATTTGCACATCACATGATGAACGAGTTTGTAGGCCAGCTAAGGCTGTAGCAAAACAAAGGATTATTGCTCAATCATCTTGGTAGATTTCTTTTTCATTGATTCCAACCTAAATCTTATTTAATTTCTGTTCTGTCGTTCTGAGGTAAACTTCGAAAGGTTCGATTTTCGTTGGTTTCTTTTTCTTTTCTTCTTCTTTTTTTTTGTTTAGCACTGAAGACGACTCTGCGGAAGTCCTTGTCGAAATATTTGCTTATTTCTTCTTCTTCATGTTTTCGCCACTGGGTGACAAAATCCTCGTTTTTTCACCTTTTTTGATTTTATTTTTCATTCTGTTATTTTCTTTCTTCTCTTAGTTTCATTTGCCCAGGGGGTATTTAAGGATTTATGGAAGGGATTGTTGTTTAACTTCAGAAGAGGCCCAGTCTTTCTCCCTGAAAAAGATTATGTCAATAAAAAACGAGCAGAAATTAATAAAAAATCTTTTTGTAGAAAAGAAGCTTTTCAAAAAAAGTAAAGAACTTCATAAAACCAAAAATAGAATCAAATAATCTACCAAGCATACAACTGCCACAAGTCAGTATCAATAAATAAATGAAACCCAAAACAAACGGAAATTAGAAAAAAGTCAAACTCAAAACGAGCAGAAATTAATCTGAGTAGGGTTCTAAACCCTAACCTTTCTAAAAGCCAGAATATAATTTGTACTTTACGGAAAAAATTTTTAAATGTTTTCACTTTAATAACTTTAAGAAATCAAAAATTAATTAAGATCTAAGGAATAAATATCACTAATGTATATTGAACTGACAATGCATATTTTTTCAGTAAATTCATTTGAATTATTTTCAGTAAAGTACAAATTATATTCTGCCTTTTAGAAAGCATAGGGTTTTGCTCGTTTTGAGTTTGTGTTATTTTAATTTCAGTTTGTCTTGGGTTTCACCCAAAACAGTTCACAGGCAATTTTTTGGAATATATCTAGCAGCTCCTCTTCTGTTTTTTGGAGCGCCCACGCTTCAGAATCATACTTGACCACTGTTATCTTCCTATCTTTAAATTTTTCAACTGTGGAAAACACCCTGAGCCTTGGCTATTCAACTTGTAACATCTTTACTGCACCCACCGTCTTTACTATTAATACTTCCTAGGTAAGTAAAGTTGTCCACTTGATCGGTCTTCTCTTTGTCCAACAGAATCTCTTCACCTCCACTTATTCCTAGTCTTAGCAATTTAGTCTTCTTGGCATTAATTTTCGAACCTATTCTTGCACCCCGCAACTCGCAAAACCCCTAAAAGCACATTCTCTGTGGTAGCATTTTCATCTACAATGCTTATATAGTCAGAACAATCTAAGTTTAGGAGAGTTTTACTTCCCCATTTAATTCCTTGTTCTCCTATTGCCTTTCTTGTGCTTCTTAAGACAAATTCCATCAAAACGATCCATATAAATCTGGATACAACGAAACCCTGCTTAACTCAAGATTTAATGAGAAAACAGCAACTAGCATCGTTTTCCACCTTAACCGCAGTAGCACTATTATTGGACATAGCACTAATCACTTTAATGTATTTATTTGGCATACTATACAAGAATAGGACCATTGCTAAACCTCTTCTGTCAGTTGAATCAAAAGCTTACTTATCATCTAGAAAACTGAGGACTAAAGGCATTTGAAGACTAAGACACTTCTCAGTTATTAATCTAAGAGTGAAAATTTGTCGACGCATCCTCTACCCCTCCTTAAACCACACTATTCTTCGCTTAAAACTTTATCTGGAGCATCTATAAGTCTAAAAAGTATCATCATAATAAATAATTTGCTTGCTACAGAAACCCGGCAAATATATCTAAAATTACCACAGTCACTCTTATCAGCTTTCTTATTAAGAGGCTTAATAAGAGTTTTCTTAAAATCGCTAGGTACTTCCACTTTTTCAAAATAATATTCATAATTTTCTGTAACTTATCTCTAACCTAACTATCCACCATATTTAAAAAACTCATTTGCCCCACTATCACCACCTGGGGTTTTATTATATTTTAATCCTTTTAGTACTGTTCATATTTCTTCCTTATAAAATAAATTTCCCTTCACATTCAAAGCATCAACGACTTTTTAATTATCTCCTATTTCTTTGAGAAGAACATTCTTCTGCCTATTTCTTGGGCAGAACATTCTCATAATGTTCAGCACATCTCTCTTTAACTCATTTCTTCTGACTAATTGTGGCCCTGCATCTTCCAGATCTTCAGCAATTTTATCCAGCGTAGTTGAACACATATCCTACAATTCTTTTTCTTTCCGGTTTGCAGCCTTTAATGCGCAAAAAAGACCGTCTTCAGCTAAGGAGAGGCTATTTTAAATATTGTAAATTCCTGCTATATTTACCAAGGTGGTACAGAAAGCACAATATTATTTCTCATTTTGGACCTATCGACCCTCTAGTGCTGCTTGACAACATTGCTAAGGACCTGAGGACCAATACTCCAAGGAAGATATGTGCCAGTGACCCCCACATTTATTTTCTTCCAGATTAGAGATTTATAAATATTGTTCTGTTATTTATGTTGTGTTTTTCTTATTATTTCCTTGTGTGTAATATTAGTTTGATTTTTCTTTTTTACTCCGCATTTATTTTATATTGCGGGTTATAAATAAACTTACTTACTTACTTACTTATTTAATCAAAGTTTAGAGATAGCCATTTTGTTCAACGTAGTTGAAAGTTCTGGAAATTGTGTAGTTAAGGATGACAAACCCCCCAGAGCCCCCAGGGAAAAGGTTGTAAGTTATGGCCTGGGGGCATATAAGGATTTTATAGATAGAGTTGTCGTAAAAACTTCAAAAGGGGCTCATTCAATCGGAAATCGAAAGGGATAGTGCCCTTTTTAATAGTCGAAAGTGATTGGTGGGTAGCTAACAGCCCTCTCACGCCCACCGTTCCCCCGAACACATCAATCAAAATTTTCAACTAGTCATTTTGTTCAACGTAGAAGAAAGTTCCGAAAACTAGGTCTTTGAGGATGACCACTCCTCCCCCCAGCCCTCAGGGCAAGGGTTGAAATATGCCCTGGGGCAAATAAGGTTTTTATTGAAAGGGTTGTTGTAGATACTTCAAAAGGGCTCATTTGATTGGAAATTGAAAGGGCTAGTGCTTTTTTTAATAGTTGAAAGTGATTGGAGAGCAACTAACGCCCCTCTCACCCCACCATTTTCCAAAACACATCCAATCAAAATTTTGAGTTGAAAGTTCTGGAAATTAGGTCTTAGAGGATGGCAATCACCCTCGCAGCCTTTAGGGCAAGGGTTGTTATTTATGCCCTGGGGGTATATAAGAAGATGTTTATAGAAAGCGTTGTCGTAGAAACTCAAAAAGAGCTCATTCATTGGAAATCGAAAGGCCTAGGGCCCTTTTTAATAATCGAAAGTGATTGGAAGGCTTGACATTTTCAAACAGTTCGTGGTAACGAACTGTAAGTAAGGAGCGACCCGGCTCAATGGCAACCGAAACTCTATAAAAACGGGTTTTGATACCAATAGATACATCAAAAGAACCAGATTTTAATGCTGATTTGAAATATATAAGTTTCTTCAAATTTAGTCCTACCCATCAAAAGTTAAGCGCCCGAGAAAATTTGGCTGATTTTCGAAAAAAGGGGGAAAGATCCACTAAAAGCTATAGAACTTTAATGAAAATCACACCATCATATTCAGTGTACCAGAGAACCTACTGTGGAGGTTTCAAGCTCCTATCTACAAAATGTGGAATTTTGCATTTTTTTTGCCAGAAAAAAAAAGATCACGGATGCGTGTTTATTTGTTTTTTTTTCCCCCAGGGGTGATCGTATCGACCCAGTGGTCTTAGAATATCGTGTGAGGGCTCATTGGAACGGAAATTAAAAGTTCTAGTGCTATTTTTAAGTGACCAAAACATGGAGGGCAACTTGGCCCCCTCCCACGCTCAATTTTTCCAAAAGTCACCTGCTAAAATTTTCAGACAGCCATTTTGTTCAGCATGGTCGAAAATACGATAACTATGTCTCTTAGGATGACTTAACCCCCCGAGCTCCCCAAGGGGAGGGCTGAAAGTTATGAACTTTACCCAATGTTAACATATAGTATTGGTTATTGGAAAGTATACAGACGTTTTCAGGGGGATTTTTTCTGGTAGTGGGGGGGTGTCGGGGTTTATGTGGGAGGACCTTTCCATGAAGGAAGTTTTCATGGGGGAAGGGACATTGCTATGAAGGGGGTGTCAGATTTCCCAACATTATTTAAAAAAAAGATCAGAAATTAAATATAAAAAACACAGTTTTTCAACTGAAAGTATGGAGCAACATCAAAACTTAAAGTGAACAGAAAATATTACGTATATGATTGCGTTCAACCCTTAGTCAATACCTCGCTCTTTCAGCCAAAGATTTTTTTAGTACTTTCATAAGAGCTATTTATTCTAAATAACGGCCTTTGTGATTAAGGGGTCATTTTAAAGAATAGGAACAAAATTCGAACTTTAGCTTAAAGAGCGAGGTATTAACTAGGGGCTAACCCCCTAATATACGTATTAAAAAAATATGAATATAGAAGTTGGTTTCGTAAGTTAATTCGTAAGTTACGGTACGTATATTTATCACAGGCAGAGGGCTAGTGCTGCCTAAGTAAAGAACGATGTGGGCACAAAGTGTTTTTTTTTTGGTTTTTCTCCATACCCGAGCACTTCGTATCGAAGGAGTTGTCGTAGAAAGTTCGAAAAGGGCCCATTCAATTGGAAATTGGAGTGGCTAGTGCCTTTTTTAATAGTCAAAAGTGATTGGAGGGCAACTAACCCCCCCCCCCCACGCCCATCATTCCCCCAAATACGTCCAATCAAAATTTTGAGATAGCCATTTTGTTCAGCGTAGTTGATTTCCACATAGAAAATATCTTTTTGAGGAGGACACTCAGCCACAACCCTCGGGGCAAGGGTTTTAAGTTATGCCCTGAGGGCATATAAGAACAATGTTGGCACAATGTACCCTTTATTATTTTTTTCCTTTAGAGCAGGGCAATTCATATGGAAGGGGTAGTCATAGAGACTTTAAAAGGGGCTCATTCAATAGGAAATTGAGAGTTCTAAGGCCTTTTTAATAGCCGAAAATAATTGGAGGGCAACTAGCCCCCCCCCCCCACGCCTATCATTCCCCTAAACACATCTAATCAAAATTTTAAGATAGCCATTTTGTTCACCGTAGTTGATTTCCAGATAGAAAATGTGTTTTTGAGGAGGACACTCCCCCACAACCCTCAGGGCAATGGTTTTAAGTTATGCCCTGGGGGCATATAAGGTTTTTATAGAAGGCGTTGTCGTAGAAACTTCAAAACAGGCTCATTCGATTGGAAATTCGAAGGACTAGTACCCTCTTTAATAGTCGAAAGTGATTGGAGAGGGCAACTACCCCCCCCCCCCCCACGCTCATCATTCCCCCAAACACATCCAATCAAAATTTTGAGATAGCCATTTGTTTCAGCGTAGTTGATTTCCAGATAGAAAATATGGTTTTGAGAAGGACACTCCCCCACAACCCTCAGGGCAAGAGTTTTAAGTTATGCCCTGGGGGTATATAAGGTTTTTATAGAAGGCGTTGTAGTAAAAACTTCAAAAAAGGCTCATTTGATTGGAAATTCAAAGGGTTAGTGCCCTTTTTAATAGTTGAAAGTCATTGGAGGGCAACTAGCCACCCCAACGCCCATCCTTCCCCCAAACATATCCAATCAAAATTTTGAGATAGCCATTTTGTTCAGCGTAGTTGATTTCTACATAGAAAATATGTTTTTGAGGAGGACACTCCCCCACAACCCTCGGGGCAAGGGTTTTTAGTTATGCCCTGAGGGCATATAAGAACGGTTTTAGCACAATATACTATATATTATTTTTTTTTCCTTTAGAGAAGGGCACTTCATATGGAAGAGGTCGTCGTAGAAACTTCAAAAGGGGCTCATTCGATTGAAAATTGAGAGTTCTAGTGCCCTTTTTAATAGTCGAAAGTGATGGGAGGGCAACTAGCCCCCCTCCCCCCCCCCCACGCCCATCATTACCCCAAACACATCCAGTCAAAATTTTGAGATAGCCATTTTGTTCAGCGTAGTTGATTTCCTGATAGAAAATATGTTTTTGAGAAGAACACTCCCCCACAACCCTCAGGGCCAAGGGTTTTAAGTTATGCCCTGGGGGCATATAAGGTTTTTATAGAAGCGTTGTCGTAGAAACTTCAAAACAGGTTCATTCGATTGGAAATTCGAAGAGCTAGTACCCTTTTTAATAGTCAAAAGTGATTGGAGGGCAACTAGCCGCTCACCACGCCCATTATTCCCCCAAACACAACCAACTAAAATTTTGAGAAAGCCATTTTGTTCAGCGTAGTTGATTTCCAAATAGAAAATAGGTTTTTGAGGAGGACACTGCCCCCACTACCCTCGAGGCAAGGGGTTAAAGTTATGCCCTGGGGGCATATAAGAACGATGTTGGCCCCAAACACATCCGATCAAAATTTTGAGAAAGCCATTTTGTTCTACGTAGTTGATTTCCAGATAGAAAATATGTTTTTGGGAAGGATACTCCCCCACAACCCTCAGGGCAAGGGTTTTAAGTTATGCCCTGAGGGCATATAAGGTTTTTATAGAAGGCGTTGTTGTAAAAACTTCAAAACAGGCTCATTCGATTGGAAATTCGAAGGGCTAGTACTCTTTTTAATAGTCAAAAGTGATTGGAGGGCAACTAGCCCCCCCCCCCCACGCCCATTATTCCCCCAAACACATCCAATAAAAATTTTGAGATAGCCATTTTGTTCAGCGTAGTTGATTTCCAGATAGAAAATATGTTTTTTTGAGGAGGACACTCCCCCACAGCCCTCAGGGCAAGAGTTTTAAGTTATGCCCTGGGGGCATATAAGGTTTTTAAAGACGGCGTTGTCGTAGAAACTTCTAAAAGAGCTCATTCAATTGGAAATTCAAAGGGCTAGTGCCCTTTTTAATAGTCGAAAGTTATTGGAGGGCAACTAGCCCCCCCCCCCACCCATCATTCCCCAAACACATCCAATCAAAATTTTGAGATAGCGATTTTGTTCAGCGTAGTTGATTTCCAGATAGAAAATATATTTTTGAGGAGGACACTCCTTCATTTTCTCAGGGCAAGGATTATAATTTGTGTCCTGGAGGCATATAAGGTTTTTATTGAAATCTTTGTCGTAGAAACTTGAAAAAGGGCTCATTCGATTTGAAATTCAAAGGGATATTACCCTATTTAATAGTCGAAAGTGATTGGAGGGCAACTAACCCCCCTATCACGCCCACCTTTTTCCCAAAGACATCCAATAAAAACTTTTGAGATAGCCATTTTGTTCAGCGTAGTTGATTTCCAGATAGAAAATTTATTTTTGAGGAGGACACTCCCCCACAACCCTCAGGGCAAGGATTATAAGTTATGCCCTTGAGGCATATAAGGTTTTTATTGAAATCTTTATCGTAGAAACTTGAAAAAGGGCTCATTCGATTTGAAGTTCAAAGGGATAGTACCCTTTTTAATAGTCGAAAGTGATTTGAGAACAACTAACCCCCCTCTCACGCCCACCTTTTCCCCAAACACATCCAATCCAAATTTTTAGATAGCCATTTTGCTCAACGTAGTTGAAAGTTTTGGAAATCAGGGCTTTAAGGATGGTAACCCCTCCCCCCACAGCCCTCAGGGCAAGGGTTGTAAGTTACGCCCTGGGTCATATAAAGTTTTTATTGAAAGCGTTGTCGTAGAAACTTCAAAAGGGCTCATTCAATTGGAAATTGAAGGAGCTAGGGCCTTTTTTAATTGTTGAAAGTGATTGGATAGCGACTAACGTCTCTCTTATGCCCACCATTTTCCAAAACACATCCAATCAAAATTTTGCAGGCCAAACTATAAAGTCTAAAAAAAACGAAAAAAAAACGAAAAAAAGTCTTAAAGTCTTAAAAGTATTATTTTCTTTTTCCCTGAAAAGACTATGTCAATATAAAAAGGAACAGAAATTAATTAAAAAAAAAAATTTTCCACAATATAAGTTTTTCAAAGAAAAGTAAAGAATTCCATTAGAAAAAAAAATTAGCAAAAATAAAAATCAAATAGTCTACCAAGCGTGAAACTACCACAAATCAGCATCGATAAATAAATGAAACCCAAAACGAACAGAAATTACAATAATTCACCGAGTCAAACTCAAAACGAGCAGAAATTAACATAAGTTGGGCGCAAAACCTCTATGCCTTCCCAAGGCCAGAACAAAATTTGCACTTTACGCCCAACTTGTGTTAATTTCTGCTCGTTTTGAGTTTGACTTGATAAATTATTGTAATTTCTGTTCGTTTTGGGTTTTATTTATTTATCGATGCTGATTTGTGATAGTTTCACGCTTGGTAGATTATTTGGTTTTATTTTTGCTAATTTTTTGTTTGATGGAGTTCTTTACTTTTCTTTGAAAAATGTGTTTTGTGGAAAAAGTTTTTTAAATTAATACTAATAAAAACGTTCGTAAATAAAATCTTAGATAAAAGTCCTGATCTATTTAGTTTCTTAATGTGTTATAGATAACAAATACGTCTTTTCCAGTTTCCAACCACAGATAACTGTTAATAATTTTGTTTACAATTCAATCTTTTTCTCACTGTCGTTTGTTTCGTGCCATTTTCTTTAGCTGTTGCGATTCTTACTTTCACTGGTTTTTTAATCACATTTATTCGTGCCGTATTTTCATCAATCAGCCCCTTATGACCTTAAATTAGAATTAGCGCCTTTGTAAAATTACATTTTTTGTCATTGGATCTTTAACTTTTGCCTTGGCTTGTTTTTTTGTCATTATAAAAAATACAATGCTGAACCTTCCTCTTTTAACAGAGGCTGATGCAGTATCAGGTTCTTGGCTGACATCCTTATAAACTCTAATGTGGTTATTTCTAGCTATTTCATTGCTTTGACCTTTTATAAAATGTTGAACGTCAACTTTTGCCCCGGCTTGTCTTTTGTCATTATGAAATAGATATCGCAGAAACTTAATTTTTTTAAGAAATGCATAGTAAGCATTGATGACCTTATTCATGTCAAAATCCCAAACCCAATTATCACAACTATCATTTTCAATTTTGGCAAGTTTTGACTTCACTGTTGCTTATCTTCTAACCCCATTTTTCTTTCTTTTTCATTTTGGATTTTCATTACTTCAGGCAATTTCTCACTGTCCTTCACTTTAGCTGCCCCTATTGGTCTATTTTTGCATGACAGTCCAGGTTGTAGATTTGTTAATTGTTAAGGTGGTAGGGACAAAACTTCTTTTTCATCCAACTATCATCATTTTATAAAACTTGTAAATTTTTTGCTTTTGCGTCTTGTCTCATTGATAGTCCAGGTTCTTGATTCTCGCCCATTATGAATTTAATTTGTTCGGAGAGTTCTCTTGGTCTTATCACGTTTGAAAGTTCAGGTGATTCCAAAGAATTGTCGTTTTAATTCTCAAACATATTTGATTATTCAGGCAAGTCCAATTTCTAGCAACGATCTCTACTAAGCATCAAACTTTTGGTGTTCTTTTTAAGGTTTTTGAATTGTTGTAATCCCTTGTCGAAATATATACAAATATTTTTGCAATTACCATTTTTTTGCTCTTTCAGCAATTTAATGTAAACTTTTTCATGCATGAAAATCTGAAATTTTTTCAAATGTGTGACAACGTCATTGCAATACTGCAAGGATGTATACAAAAATGAGTCACTGGCCTGAACATTTTTTCCAATTAATTAAAAAACGTTTTCCATAAAATAAGTTTTTCAAAGAAAAGTAAAGAACTCCATTAAACAAAAAATAGACAAAAATAAAATCAAATAATCTAACAAGCATGAAACTACCACAAATCAGCATTAATAAATAAATGAAACCCAAAACAAACAGATATTACAATAAATAACCGAATGAAACTCAAAAAGAGCAGAACTTAAAACATAAGTTGGGCTCAAAGCCCCTATGCCTTCCCAAGGCCAGAACATAATTTGCACTTTACTGAAAAAATATAAATGTTTTTACTTTTATAACTTTAATAAGTCAAATAATATTAACATTTTGATTACTAAATATCAGTATATGTATATTAAACTGACAATGCACATTAAATTGACAATTTTTATTCTTTTCAGTAAAGTGCAAATTATGTTTTGGCCTTGGGAAGGCAGAGGGGTTTTGAGTTATGTTTTTCTTGTTTTGAGTTTGACTCGGTTATTTATTGTAATTTCTGTTCGTTTTGGGTTTCGTTTATTTATCGATGCTGATTTGTTGTAGTTTCACGCTTGGTAGATTATTTGATTTTATTTTTGCTAATTTTTTGTTTAATGGAGTTCTTGACTTTTCTTTGAAAAACTTATTTTTTGGAAAAAGTCTTTTTAATAATTTCTG
Organism: Artemia sinica; assembly: GCA_027921565.1. NCBI lineage: Eukaryota > Metazoa > Arthropoda > Branchiopoda > Anostraca > Artemiidae > Artemia > Artemia sinica. The sequence continues at coordinate 43,734,318 of CM051260.1, read as the reverse complement.
TCCGTTTTATATTGACATAGTCTTTTCAGGGAAAAAGCAAGTAATACTTTAAATATTTTCGTTTTTTAAGAATTTACAGTTTGGCCTGCTATTTGTATGGTGGAGAAAAATTTTCAGCAATATTTAACAACATACACTCTTTTAAAAATCTGGACACAAATAGTAGTGTTTAATTTAGTTTCATACCTCCTCTAGTTGACCTGAAATGGATAACTTGATGCAATTCACCAAAAAATCTGTTTACTTTCTTTGATAGCTTGGATACACTAACGCTATTTTGATTTGATTAGATTTTAAGAGCAGAAGTAGCCCCAAAAGTTTCAACATAATTCCCTCAGTCGTTCTTGGGATACTGCTGAGAAGCCTTATTGGGAATAAGCATTAATATAGTGCATTTTGGTTTAATCTTAAGGTAACATTTAGTTTTTATACATAAAGGCAAATGGGAGGGTGGGCGTGGGAGGGGGATGAGCTCCCCTGCAATCACTTTCGACTATTAAAAAGGGCATAAGCCCTTTCTATTTTCAATTGAATAAGCCCTTTCGAAGTTCCTACGACCAGTCCTTCGATACGAAGCGACCTGGTCTAAACAACAACAACAACCAAAAAATAATACATCATACCCACATAGATCTTTACTATAAAAATGTCAAGCCTTCCAATCACTTTCGATTATTAAAAAGGGCACTAGGCCTTTCGATTTCCAATCGAACGAGCCCTTTTTGAGTTTTTACGACAACGCTTTCTATAAACACCTTATATACCTCCAGGGCATAAATAACAACCCTTACCCTAAGGGCTGTGAGGGTGGTTGTCATCCTCTAAGACCTAATTTCCAGAACTTTCAACTCAAAATTTTGATTGGATGTGTTTTGGAAAATGGTGGGGGTAAGAGGGGCGTTATTCGCTCTCTAATCAATTTCAACTATTCAAAAAGGCACTAGCGCTTTCAATTTCCTATCAAATGAGCCCTTTTGAAGTTTCTACGACAACGCTTTCAATAAAAACCTTATTTGCCCATGGCATATTTTAACCCTTGCCCTGAGGACTGGGGGGAGGAGTGGTCATCCTCAAAGACCTAATTTCCAGAACTGTGTCCTACGTTGAACAAAATGACTATCTGAAAATTTTGATTGGATGTGTTTGGGGAATGGTGGGCGTGAGAGGGGGGTTAGTTACCCACCAATCACTTTCGACTAGTAAAAAGGTTACTAGCCCTTTCAATTTCCAATTGAATGAGCCCCTTTTGAAGTTTTTACGACAACTCTATCTATAAAAACCTTATATGCCCCCAGAGCATAACTTACAACATTTTCCCTGGAGGCTCTAGGGGGTGTCATCCTTAAATACACAATTTCCAGAACTTTCAACTACGTTGAAACAAAATGGCTATCTCTAAACTTTGATTGAATGTGTGTCGGGAAATGGTGGGCGTGCGAAGGGGGTTAATTACTCTCCACTTACTTTCGACTATTAAAAAGGGCAATTTCAATTTCCAATCAAATAAGCCCTTTGAAATTTCTACAACAACTTTCTATACAAACCTTATGTGCCCCCAGGGCGTAACTTACAACCATTGCATTGGAGGCTCTAATGGGTTTATCATCCTAAAAGACCTAATTTACAGAACTTTCGACTACGTTGAACAAAATGAATATCTCAAAATTTTGATTGGATGTGCTTGGGGAAATGGTGGGCGTGGGAGGGGATTAGTTGCCCTTCAATCACTTTCGACTATTAAAAGGGCACTAGCCCTTTCAATTTCCAGCAATTTTGAAGTTTCTACAACATCGCTTTCTATAAAAACCTTATATGCCCCCAGGGCATAACTTACAACCCTTGTCCTGAGGGCTGTGGGGTGGAGGGGTTATAATCCTTAAACACCTAATTTCGTAAACTTTAAACTACGTTGAATAAAATTGGTATCTAAAAAATTTCATTGGATGTGTTTTGGGAAAAAAGGACGTGAGAGGGGGGCTATTTGCCCTCAAATCACTTTCAAGACTATTAAATAGGGCACTAGTTCTTTGATTTTCCAATCGAATGAGCCCTTTTTCAAGTTTCTACGACAAAGACTTCAATAAAAACTCATATGCCCCCAGGGCATAACTTATAACCCTTGCCCTGAAGACTGTGAGGGGGGGGGATGTTCTAATCAAAGGTAAAATTTCCCGAGCTTTAAGCTACGAGGAACAATATAGCTATCTCAAAATTTTGATTGGATTTTTTGGAGAGAATGGTGGGCGTGGAAGGGGTGTTAGTTTGCTTCCAATCACTTTTGACTATTATAAAGGGCACTAGCCATTCCTATTTCAAATCGAAGGAGCTCTTTTTGAAGTTTATATGACAACATGTTCTATAAAAACCTTATATGCCCCAGGACACAACTTACAACCCTTGCCCTAAGGGCTATAGGGGAGTTGTCATCTTCAAAGACCTAATTTCAAGAACTTTCAACTACGTTGAACAAGATGGCCATCTAAAAATTTTGATTGGATGTGTTTTGGGGAAAAGGCTGGCGTAAGAGGTGGGTTAGTTGCCCTCAAATCACTTTCGACTATTAAAAAGGGATCTAGACCTTTGAATTTACAGTTGAATGAGCCCTTTTTCAAGTTTCTACGACAAAGACTTCAATAAAAACGTATATGGCCCAAGGACATGACTTATAACCCTTGTCTTGAAGACTGTGGGGGGAGTGTCCTACTCAAAGGTATAATTTTTCTGAACTTTAAACTACGTGAACAAAAATGGCTATCTCAAGATTTTGATTGGATGTGTTGGAGAAATGGTAGGCGTGGAAGGGGTGTTAGTTGCCTTCCAATCACTTTCGACTGTTATAAAGGGCACTGACCATTTCAATTTCCAATCGAATGAGCCCTTTTTGAAGTTTCTAAGACAACGCGTTCTATAAGAACCTTATATGCCCCCAGGCATAACTTACAACCCTTGCCCTGAGGGCTCTGGGGGGTTGTCATCCTCAAAGACCTAATTTCCAGAACCTTCAACTACGTTGAACAAAATGGTTATCTTCAAATTTTAATTGAATGTGTTTGGGAAAAGATGGACGTGACAGGAGGGTTAGTAGCCCTCCAATCACTTTCGAATATTAAAAAGGGAGCTAGCCTTTGAATATCCAATCGAATGAGCCTTTTTGAAGTTTCTACGACAACGCTTTCTATAAAACCTTATATGCCCCCGGGGCATAATTTACAACCCTTTCCCTGAGGGCTGTTGGGGAGTGTCCTCCTCCAAAACATAATTTCTATGTGGACATCAACTATGCTGAAGAAAATGGTTATCTCAAAATTTTGATTGGATGTGTTTGGGGAAATGGTAGGCGTGTTGGTTTCCTTCCAATCACTTTCGACAATTAAAAAGGGCAAAAACCACTCCAATTTCCAATTGAACCCTTTTCAAAGTTTCTACGACAACTTCTTCGATACGAAGTGCCCTGGTCTAAAGGAAAAAAAATAATACATTGTGCAACATCGTTCCTATATGCCCCCAGGGCATAACTTAAAACCCTTGCCCTGAGGGTTGTTGGGAGTCACCTCCTCAAAAACATATTTTCTATGTAGAAATCAACTACGCTGAACAAAATGGCTATCTTTAAATTTTGATTGGTTGTGTTTTTCGGAAATGGTGGGCGTGGAAGGGGTGTTAGTTGTCTTCCAATCACCTTTGACTATTAAAAAGGGCACAAGCCACTCCAAGTTCCAATTGAAGTTTCTACGACAACTTCTTCGATTCGAAGTGCCCTGATCTAAAGGAAAAAAAAAAAATAAATAAGTAATACATTGTGCCAACATCGTTCTTACATGCCCCCAGGGCATAACTTAAAACTCTTGCCCTGAGGGTTGTCGGGGAGTGACCTCCTCAAAAACGACAAAGCTTTCTGTTAAAACCTTATATACCTCCAGGGTATAACTTACAACCCTTGCCTTGATGGCTGTGGGGGTAGTTTCCTCCTCAAAGACAAAATTTCTAGATCTTTCAGCTACGTTTTACAAAATGGCTATCTCAAAATTTTGATTGGTTGTGTCTGGGGAAATGGTGGGCGTGGAAGGGGTGTGTTAGCTGCCTTCCAATCACTCTTAATTATTAAAAAGGGCACTAGACGTTCGAATTTCCAATCGAATGAGCTCTTTTCGAAGTTTCTACGACAACTCCTTCGGTACAAAGTGCCCTGGTATGGGAAAAAAAAAATACATTATGCCAACATCATTCTTTACTTAGGCAGCACGATTGCGCTGCCTGTGATATTAAGGCTCTTAACGAACTTCCTCAAACACTGGTCTATCTAGATTGCTTTTTAGGCGAGAATATCCCAGGAACCAATTAAAAAAAATATGGAGCCGCTGTCGAGAAAAATATACAATTATTGCTCGTTCATAAAGATCCAAGTTTTTATATGCCCTAATCAGTGTCAACTGACAATTTTTTCACGCAAAAACAGTTTCTTAAAAAAAGTCTTAATTTTTGGTTAATAAGGGTGAGATTTACTCTTTACTAGGTTGCAACCATGACAATTTATTTGTAAATTTGAGGTTATTTGTGAATTTCTAGCAAAAACAGCTAGATTTAAAAATTGTAATTTTAAGATGAATATTATTTGGCTATGAAGTTATAGATAAAAACCAAAAAAACACACAAAACTTACAGTTCAAAAATCCTGCTTGGGTCAAAGACACAAAAAAACTAAACAAGTAAGAAATAGACAGATCATTTCGTAAACGGCTTGTAAATCCAAACTGATTATCAAAATTTAGCCTCCGGGCGTTTTATATAGAAACAAGAAATCATTGAACTCAAGGAAATAGCTAAGAAAACCGCTAATCGTCAAGAAAATTGATTATCAGTTTATTGCAAAGCCCGTATGCATTTTTTCTTTTGTATACAAACGATAAACGGTATTTTGGAAGGTCAACGAACACTGAATAAAAATTTCTAAGAGAAGAATTCCAGTGATTTTCTTTTCTGTTTAACTCTCTCTCCCCTTTTAACTATTTTTTATTTGCTTACATTTTGGTCTCAAAAACTATATCTAGTCCTTTTCTTTCTTTGTTGCTTGAAACCAAATATTATTTGTCTGAAACAGTTATGCTAAAAACAGTTTTACTATTTTGTCTTGTTCTTGATATATTTTACAATCTGTGTTGTTCATACTTGGCAAATTGAAAAGAAAAAAAAAACTCGATCAATGAAACGTTCGGTAAGAGTGTGCATAGTACATACTAATAGCCTGGCTGCAACTTCAAAATTCAAACAAAGTATATAAATAGCTACGAAGACCACACTTCCTTTCCATCATAAACAAAAAGTATAACAATAGGGTAATTATATAGCCATAAAAATAAAAATGCTTTTTGAAGAAACTTCCCTTGTTAGCAATGATAAAGGCATAAAACAGGTTGTTCGAGAAGCAATGGAAATTAGAATGAAAATAAATAGTGACATTTCTTTAACTAGGGATTTGGGGGAATATTCACTTAATGCATTATATACAAAATTAATTAAAAATGATTTAACTAATTATCTTAAAAAAGCCAGTAAACAATTCCTCTCAACCTGTTCCGGATAGACCTTCTAGGCTGGCTGCCAAAAAGGCAAAATTAGCTTTAAAGGACACCCTAGACGGTCAATCATTTTGTTCAAAAGCTTCCGTCAATCGACTAACGTGTGCTTCAATCAACCTTTAATCGGCTCTTCAATCAACCCCTCCAATCTGGACCAAAGCTAATTTCAAGTTTGATTTTAACTCACTTCCAGATTTTTAGTTTCAGTTCAGAGCGGGATAGTGAAGTGCATCGTGTGTGAAATGCAGCATAATATTGATTTGGCTTTTCTTGCATGTACTTTGGTTGCGCTCAAGCAGAAAAAAAAAGAAAACAGGAAAAAAGTTGGTCCAAGGAGTGGTAAAAGATGGGAAATCACTTCACTCATGATCATTTACTGAACGTTCTGCGCGATACAGAACAAGAGGGACTACAGGAACTTTATCAAAATGGACCAAGATAGTTTTGATTTTTTAATCAAGTTAGTACGGCACAATATAGAGAAGAAAGATAGAAATATCTGAGAACCTGTGGAACCTAAATCATGGAGACGAGAAACTAAACTGATGTCAAAACTTCAAATATGCAAAGGAAACTCTATAATTGAGGCGAAAATAATAAGGGACGACTTCTGGAAATTCTTCAACACCAGTGGATCAGTACCATGGCAAAGCAAGTGTCTCCACAATTAGCCATCAACGTATAATGTTTTTGTTATTTTTCTTAATTTGTTTAAAATGTCGTATGAACAGATAAAATTATTACAAAACCCAAAATAATAAGAAAAGAATTAGTGTGTTATTTGATCTTACTTTATGCCCCTCCATACATAAATGCAAAAGTAACTCGATTACTCGATCATCTTTCAAAGCTATTTCCTGTATGACTTATGAGTCATGGACAAAGGAAATCGAGTTAAGCAACAGGCAACGGAGACGTTCACTCGTAGCATAAAGAAAAAACTGGTGTTGTGGTTGAGGAAAACATATTGGAAATGTATCAATTAAGGGGAGAAAGAAAGCACCTAACTTAACCCGCCCATCCCTGATGTGTCACGCACTTGTCCAAAGCGATCAGTTCTTGTTTACCCGGCCATCCTTATTTCTAAATGAACTGAATAATCGATTCTAGGCGTTTAACCCCCAGAAAATACCCCCCCCCCCCACAGAAAAATAAGCTTTTCAAATTTGAGAATTTTAATTGAGTTTTTTTTTAGTTTCGTTAAGAAGTGCTAAGGAAAGGAAAAAAAGAAGGAATTTACACACCATAAGTATCTTTAAACTTAAAACCACAAATCCATTTTTGTTGAAATAACTTCCATGTGAACTTCTGCCATTTTTGGCAGTAGCAGGCGCCAACTTAAAAAAAAGAAAACAAAAATATTGGCAAAAAATCATCAAAATTAAGCTAAAAATATAGGATACCAAAAAGTTAAAGAAGGTTTGGCTTGCCTTTGAAAGGATAGTTGGCTTTGGGAACCAACAAGTTCTTATTGTTTAAGTTTTTACGGACGAAAGCGTTGTCAGATTCAACGAGTTTTTTTTACAGGTTGTTGCAAAGTTTTGTATAGAATTAAAAAAAAAACTTATCGTTTGAATTAAACGGCCATTGTGTTCCAGGAATCGTTCTTAAAGAATTGGGACAAAAAGTCAAAACTTTAAAAGTAAAGAGAAAGGTCTTGAGGAGGAGCCATCCCTTATATACGTAATAATTTCTGCTCGTTCTAAGTGTTGATGTTGCTCCTTATTTCAGTTAAAAAAAAACTTTTTTTTTATTTAATTTCTGATCACTATTAAATAATACCGGTAAATCCGGCTCCCCCTCCAAGAAAAAATCCTTTCCACTACGGAAAATTCCTCCATGGAAAGTCCTTTTCACGTAAAATGTCCTCCCCCTCTCTCACCGGGGAAATTTCCCCCCGACAATTCCAATCTAGCTGAAAATTCCACCAAAAAAATTTCTTGCGGATGAACTCGGGTAAAAATTTTTTCTTAGCACGCTTTAATTTGCAAGGAAACTTTAATTTGTGATGGTTCTTAAAATCATGCCGGTAATCCCTTCCTCCGTGAAAAAGTTTTCAATCAAAAACCCAGCAAAGGTTTTTTTTTGGGAGGCGGGGGTGTACAACAGAAACTTTAAAAAAAGCACCAAAATTGTGAAATCATTATCTACTCCCTTATTATTTCTGGTAATAATTCCAGTCTACGCTGTTATTATGAAACTAAAGAGTAATATTAAAACCCAAAATGAGCAGACCAACCAGCAGTATGGGGGCGTCATTTTCCGTGGGGAGATTTTCTGAAGGGGGGGGGGTGTGTAAACCCCACCTTAAAATAATAGAGTTTCTACTGCTAGTACAATAAAGTAAAATTCTTACCTTTGTTGTTTGTTTCAGCAATTTCAATCTGATTCCTAAGGAATGCAAGGTCATTGTAGTACCACAGGGAAGGTTGTGAGATATCATCTGCTGACGCTCCATACTTCTTTTTTTGCTCGATTGCATTGTATTCGCGATTGAAATTCTTTCTCAAAACATTAATTTTCTTTTTTAGTTCGGGATTTGTATAATCTGGTTTCAATGTCTTTACCGCCTGCAATATCCTGCCAAATGCTGCAGTTTTCCTATTTTGGTTAAAATAGTCTATACTTTTAACTTCCCATAACTTAGGGTGATCCTGGTATAACTCTATTAATAAACAAATAAACTCGCGCTCAAAATTTTTGTTTTTTTCCAGTACATCTACCATTATTGTTGGCGTGTGACAGACGCAATATTTGAACAAAACTAGTCTAAACGGTCGATCACCCTCGTCAACCGATTGAGTCATTCAAACTTTCTATCAATCACCATTAACGCTTCACTCAAGTGTCAAACAGGTTCATAGGCGGTCAATCATGCTTGAATCAATCAATTGACGGAAGCTTTTGATTAAAATGATTGACTGTCTAGGGTGTCCTTAAGAGCTTGTCTCTAATGTTTTTTTTTTTATTCTATTTGAATGAATTGTCTCTTTTCACTTCGCTTGATTTACAAGTCCTGGTTGAACTTCCTTGAATTAACGATACTAGGGCTGTTTTTAAAATTAATTAAAAAAAACTTTCCGAACAATAAGTTTTTCAAAGAAGTGTAAAGGTCATTTTAAACTTAAGCTCAGCAGATACAAATACATGTTCAAATTCAAACTCAAAACGACCAGAAATTACTATTAAAGAATAAATGAAACCCAAAACAAACAGAAATTAAATAAACTATCATAGCAAGAAGCATACAGCAAGTAATGATATAAATGAATAAACAGATCTTCAAGCGAGTAGTGCTTAGATTGAATATGAAGATCAAGCTTAAAACGAAAAAAAAATAATTTGCTTTTAAAGTATAAATGAAACTTAAAACGAACAGAAATTACATAAACAATCAATGCAAACAAACATACAATAGATATTAATGTAAATGAATAAATAAATTCTAAAACGAGTGAAGCTTAAATTTAATATGCAAATTAAGCTTGAAACGAACAAAAATCACTACAAACAAGAGTTTTGGTATCGCCTCCTTCTCTCACTGTAAAATTCTAAAACCTACTGCGTCATTGGCGCTTCACTGAAAACCAATATATTCTTGAACTGATGTATCTTTCAACAATTAATATCATTATATATCAAATATTCAATTTGATGTTGTTTATACTTTCCAAGATTGTTCAAGACGCATATAGTTCAAGACACTCAAAAACTGAACTAGAAATTTTAATTTCCAATCAAATGAGCCCTCTAAAGTTTTTACGAGCTTCCCTTCAATAAGAACCATATATTCCCCCAGAGCATAACTTACAACGCCTGCCCTCGGGCTGCGTCAACCCCGGAGTTTTTCGTTATATGGTCTTTGAACTATTTTTTTTTTTAAATGAATATCTCACAGTTCTTATCGGATGGGTTTTGAAAGAAAAAGGGCGTGGAGGGGAGGAGGGCCAGGTGACCTCCAATCTCTTTTGACTCTTAAAAAGTGAACTAGAAATTTCAATTTCCAATCCAATGAGCCCTCTTTGAAGTTTATACGACCATTCCTTCCTTAAGAACCATATATGCCCCCAGGGCATAACTTATAACTTACAACTCCTGCCCCCGGACCCTGGGGGGTTGTGTCAACACCCGAGTTTTTGTTATAGGATCTTTGCAGTATTTTTTAACAAAATATCTCAAAATTTTTATCAGATGCATTTAGGAAAAAAGGGCGTGGGGGGGCTTTGTTACCCTTCGGTATCTTTTGACGTTTAAAAAGTGAACTAGAACTTTCAATTTCCAATCAAATGAGCCCTCTCTGAAGTTTATTCGAGCATTCCTTCCATAAGAACCATATATGCCCCCAGGGCATAACAAGTAACCCTTGCCCTGAAGACTGTGGGGGAGTGTTCTGCTCATGATATAATTTCCAGAGCTTTCAACTACGTTGAACAAAATGGCTGTCTAAGAATTTTGATTGGATGGGTGTTAGTTGCCTTCCAATCACTTTCGACTATTAAAAAGGGCACGAGCCATTTAAGTTTCCAATCGAATGAGCTCTTTTTTTGAAGTTTCTACGACAACACTTTCTATAAAAAGCCTTATATGCCCCCAGCCCATAGCTCACAACCCTTGCCCTGAGGGCTGTGGGGGGGGGGGGGAGTGTCATCCCCAAAGACCTAATTTCCAGGATTTTCAACTACGTTGAACAAAAAGGCTATCTCAAATTTTGATTGGATGTGTTTGGGGAAAAGGTGGGCGTGAGAGGGGGGTTAGTTGCCCTCCAATCACTTTTGACTATTAAAAAGGGCACTAGCCCTTTGAATTTCCAGTCGAATGTGCCCCTTTTTGAAGTTTTACCACAAAACTTTCTATAAAAAGCTTATATGCCCCCAGGGCATAACTTAAAATCCTTGCCCTGAGGTCTGTGGGGGATTCTCCTGCTCAAAAACTTAATTTCTATTTGGAAATCAACTACGTAGAACAAAATGGCTATCTCAAAATTTTGATTGGATGTGTTTGGGGAAATAGTGGGCGTGAAATGGGGTGTTAGTTCCCTTTCAATCAGTTTTTTACCCTTAAAAACGGCACTAGAACACTCGATTTCTAATCGAATAAGCCCACTCCGAAGTTTATGCGACGACCCCTTCCATGCGAAGTGCCTCTGGAAAAAAAAAAAATATGGAGCTGTATGGCCTTTACTATTGGCAACGCAATAGCGTTGCCTCTGATATTTTAGTTTTAACGATTGAATTTTAATGTGAGTTCTTTTATATTCGTTTTTTTTTTCTTCAATTATTTTGCTTAGGACGGCCCTTGGATATAGGGTCAAAATATATTCATTTAAAGTTGCGCTCCACTGTCTTATATATATATAAAAAAAATTACCTGTTGTTTTACTTGTTGTTTATTAACAAAGTATATTACAGTCGTCTCCAGCACAAATTATGTGTTGAGAATATGCTTTATTTATCAAACAGTTCGTGGTACCGAAACTCTAGAAAACGGGAATTTGATACCAATAGATACATCAAAAGAATCAGATTTTAATGCTGATTTCAAATATATAAGTTTTTTTAAGTTTAGTCCTACCCATCAAAAGTTACGCGCCTGACAAAATTTGGCTGATTTTCAAAAAAGGGGGAAAGACTCCTTAAAAGCTAAAGAACCTTAATGAAAATCACACCATCATATTCAGCGTATCAGAGAACTATACTGTAGAGGTTTCAAGCTCCTATCTACAAAAATGTGGAATTTTGCATTTTTTGCCAGAAGAAAGATCACGGATGCGTGTTTATTTGTTTTTTTTTTCCAGGGGTGATCGTATCGACCCAGTGGTCCTAGAATATCGTGTGAGGGCTCATTGGAACATAAATTAAAAGTTCTAGTGCGTTTTTGAAGTGACAAAAAAATGGAGGGCAACTAGGCCCCCTCCCGCGCTCATTTTTTTCCCAAAGTCACCCGATCAAACTTTTAAGATAGCCATTTTGTTCAGCTTGGTCGAAAATATGATAACTATGTCTTTTAGGATGACTTAATCTCCCGAAGTCCCCGGGGGTGGGCTGAAAGGTATGAACTTTACCCAATATTAACATATAGTATCGAGTATTGGGAAGTACACAGACGTTTTCAGGGGGGATTCTTTCCGGTAGTGGGGGGGAGGGTCGGGGGTTATGTGGGAGGATCTTTCCATGAAGGAAGTTTTCATGGGGGAAGGGACATCGTTATGAAGGGGGCGCCCGATTTCCCAGCATTATTTAAAAAAAAAATCAGATATTAAATATAAAAAACAAGTTTTTTCAACTGATAGTAAGGAGCAACATCAAAACTTTAAACGAACAGAAAAATATTACGTATATGACTGGGATCACCCCCTAGTCAATACCTCGCTCTTTAAGCCAAAGATTATTTAGTACTTTCATAAGAGCTATTTATTCTAGATAACAACTTTTGTGATTAAGGGGTAATTTTTAAAGAATTGGAACAAAATTCAAACTTTAGCTTAAAGAGCGAGGTATTGACGAGGGGGCGAACCCCCTAATATACGTATTAAAAATATATGAATTTAGAAGTTCGTTATCTAAGTTAATTCGTAAGTTACGTGTATTTATTACTATAAAAAACGTTCGTAAGTAAAATTAAGCAAGTTTTGAGAAAGCCATTTAACCAAATAAAAGTAAAATTAATATGCAAATTTTTTTTAAATTATTCATGTATGGTAAGCCAAAATCAAAACCTGTATTAATTCAAAAATGTTCAAAAATTAAACAAAAAAACAAGTTTTTTTTAACTGAAAGTAAGGAACGACGTTAAAACTTAAAACGAACAGAAATTATTCCGTATATGAAAGGAGCTGTCCCTTTCTCAATGCCTCGCTCTTTACGCTAAAATTTGACTTTCTCACAACTCTATTTTTTTTCAAACAATAAAAAACTTTAGCGTAAAGAGCGAGGCGTTGAGGAGGGGACAGCTCCTTTCATATACGGAATAATTTCTGTTCGTTTTAAAAGTTTTAACGTCGTTCCTTACTTTCAGTTAAAAAAAAACTTGTTTTTTTTTTGTTTAATCTGGAGATAGCAAGACTAATCTAAGCCTTCTTAAAAGTTAAAATTGAGAACACATTAAAAAAAAACAAGTCTTTTTACAAAAAGACATGGAAGAAAACACAACTTCTCTGGAATTTGATATTTTTGCTGACAAAAAAATGTCATCATCTGTTGACGATTTTAAATGAACACGGAGCTCACTGCGGCATTCACGTCATACTCTAGAGCCATTTTCAAAACCACCTGTCTAGGACTTTAGACCACGAAGTGCGATTGGCTATCTTTTCTCAGAATTTCCATTCTCTGGGACTTTGACCCTCTTTGGGTAAAAATTAATGTCTTTTAACACAAAATAGCAGAAAACGCCACTTTACTCTTGCGTGATTTCTTTTGTTACTTAAAAAGATCGCTAGATTTCTCTTAAAATTAGCCCTCTCCAAATATTCTACGACACTGGATAGATAGGATAACCCTAAGAAAAAGAGGAAAAACATCAGTGCTTCCCATGCAAAAAAGTGATTCTCCTTGTTGTTCAAGGTGGGGGTATTAATTCTTCTGCAGAGGGGATTCGGCCATCGCGATCCTAACGCTACATCTTTCAATCCTATCTAACGCTATTAGTAACTTGTTTCAGGCTCTTCTGTGAAATTTTAATTTGCAACAAACTTTTACTATTAAGCTTGATTGAAGTAATATTTATTATTCATCAATCAGCATTAAATGGCAATTTTTCTCACTAGACGGTTTTTTTCAAGGCGCACTTCAGACTTGATGTTAGTGTGGGCTATTTTCTGTTATTTACTAGGTTGCTGCCGTGGCGTATTTAGAGTCAGGCCCAGGAGTCCTGCCCCTCCTTCCCCCCTCCCAAAGAATATCAAAGAATTTTTTAAGAGTTTAATGTCTTGCTCTCAGCAGATTTTTTGTTGTATATATCGGAAGTGAATGAATTGGAAGTAAAGCACAGGAATAAAATTTGTCCCCTTTTACGATCTTTCAAATATCTGTCTAAGCCTAGACCCTGCACTTTTAAAGTGTCTTGCTCGAGTCTCCGACAAGTTTTATCTCATGCTTATTGTGATTACGTTTGATGAGGTTGAAAGCAACATAAGCTTTGCTGCTAGTATTTGACTCGAGGAGACTCAGCGATTTTTAAAAAGAAAGCACAATATATATTGACGGGTATCTTTATAGCAGGTATCTTCAATAGCAATGTTATGCCAGTGCTGCCTTACGCAGCCGAAACCTGGCACCTGAACCAGGAAAAGAAAGAAGAATACTTGCTTTTGAAAACATGTGTCTTAGAAGAATTCTCAACATCCATTGGCAGCAGAGAATAGCCTACCAATCCCTCCACGATATCTAAAAATATTAATTAAAAAAAAACTTTCCGGAAAATAAATTTTTCAAAGAAAAGTAAAGGCCATTTTAAACTTAAGCTCAGTAGATACAAAAACCTGTTGAAATTCAAACTCAAAACGACCAGAAATTACTATTAAAGAATAAATGAAAACCAAAACGAGCAGAAATTAAATAAACAATCACAGCAAAAAACATACAACAAGTAATAATATAAATAAATAAATAGATCTTAAAGTGAGTAATGCTTTAATTGAACATGAAAATCAAGCTTAAAACGAAAAAAATAGTTTCCTATAGAAGAATAATGAAACTTAAACCGAACAGAAATTAAATAACAATCAATGCAAACAAACATACAATAGATATTACTGTAAATTAAGAAATAAATCTTAAAACGACTGAAACATAAACTGAATATACAAAAAGCGTTAAACCAGCGTAAGATAAAATAGTAAACTAATGTTATTATAATTTAATAGTAAATTTTTTTTTATGTTAATGAACAGAAACAAAAAAAGATTGGAACAGAATAGGGCTATGCTCTGCTTCGTTAACCTCGAGTTGTTAAGGGCTGCACTGAGCTATTAGCAGTGGTAGTAGTAGTAGTAGTAGCTGAGAACCTCTTATGGTTGCCAGCTATAGTTTCACAAGCAAAGGGCTAGAAGGAGGGCTTGAACTTAAACCACAGTTCAAGATGATAGCAAGAATGAATTTCGAGATGATATTCAAAATTTTGATAATGAAAATTTCATCTTAAATATCCTATTGAACTCATCTTGAACTTGAACAGATCTCATTTTTGTTTAACAGATCTTATAAAGTGTAGCTGGTCAGAAAATCCAGCACTTGTTGCAGATGTAATCACAATGTTATATACAGCTTTAAAAAGCAGGTCAACCACATCAAAAGGCCTTTCAGCTTTCAATGTTGCCTTAAAAATAAAACATTAGGAGTCAAAAATATTTAGAGGTCGAACACATTAGTAAAAGACAGATTTGTATTTTATCAAGTTTTGAAACAGCTGATGATCTACTGAGTGTACAGCAGGGCAGCTGAAAATCTACAATGTCAAAAATTGAGACAAAAAAAAAATACCACCTATGTCGTTTAAATCACTTTGTTTGAGTCTATTGGTTGAAAAAATTCGCAAAACTTCAAACTCGAATAAGCTACTTGCGTGTACTTACTACCGTTAATTACAATCCTTCCAAGAGGTGTGTCTATTTGTTTATTCAACACATTACAATGAGTTGAATGAAATTAAATGAGTACTACGCGAACTCGTTTTTACAATCACACTAATATTTCTGTTTAATCCTAGAAAACAGTACCAGAGCAAAGATGATTGAAAGGCAACATTAAAATTTTGCTCTAAGCTTAGTAATCAACAAGGGCATTTTGGTTCCCTCACGTCTTGGTGAACTATCATTGAAATCTATAAGGGATCCATTTTTGGCTAGTCTTTGTTGACTAACGTGTCCAATGGGAGAGTCTCTGGATACTGGGGCTATATAATATAAGATTACGACTTTCGAAAAACTAGTCACTCTATTTTCTTCTCTATTAGGTTTTCTCTATTTACTGTGTTAACTTCGGTTTGTGAGTTAATTTTTGGGGCTTTTTTTTCGTGTTCAAGTGAAAGGTTTTCTGTTTTCAGTTCTAGTTTTTTTCCCCCGCGTATTGTGTTTTTGTATTTTGATTGAAACAAACAACAGAGCCTAGGGGCAAGGGTAGGGTTGTAAGTTATTCCCAGGGGGTATTTAAGGTTTTATGGAAGGGATGGGTGCATAAATTTTAGAAAAGGCTCATTTGGTTAAAAATTGGAAGTTCTAGTTCCCTTTAAGAGTCAAAAGTGATGGAGGGCAGCTAACCCCCGCTCTCCTCCCCCCCCCCGACTATAGCTCTTCACCAAACGAATCTGATTAAAATTGTGATATTGTGATTTTGCCCAAAAATAGTCCAAAGAACTAAAACAATCTAAGTTTTACACCCCTCCCCACGCAGTACCCTCGGGATAGGGTTGCAAGTCATGGCCTGGGGTCATAGGAAGTTTTTATGGAATGGGTGGTCGCATAAACTTCAGCTGGGGCTCATTTCATTTGGAAGTTATAGTGCCCTATTTAGGAGTTTAAAGTTATTTGAGAGCAACCAGCCCCTCCCCTCAAGCTCATCATTTTCCTGAAAACATCCCATCAAAATTAGGAGACAGTAATTTTATTCATTGTAATTGAAGAGTTTGTAAGTTATGCCTTTTAGGAAGACACCCCCACCCCAACAAATCTCAGGGCAAGGTTGCAAGTTATACCCTGGGGGGGCATATGAGGTGTTTTTTTTATAAAAAGGGTGGTTTGTATATACTCCGGAGGAGACTGAATGGATTGGTAATTTGAATTTCTAGGGATGAGGGTTGTAAGTTATGCCGCGGGGCAGTTTAAGTTTTTTATGGAAGGTGGTTGTTTAAATTTAGAAGAGACTCATTTGGTTGAAATTGGAAGTTCTGGTTCCTTTGACAGCGACAAAAAGTGGAGGGTATTTAGCCCTCCCCGTCCCTCACAACCCCTCTTTTCACCCAACGCATTTGACTGAAATTATGAGATAGCGATTTAATTCAAATAGTCCAAAGAACATATAATAATGTCTCTAAGGGTGACTCAACCCCCCAGCGCCCTGGAGATAGGGTTGTAAGTTATGCAATGAGGGCATATAAGGTTTTTATGGAATGGGCGGCTGTATAAACTTCAGATGGGGTTTATTTGATTTGAAATTGGAAGTTATTGTGCCCTTTTTATGAGTGAAAGTGATTTGATGAGCAACCGGCCCCCCCCCCCCCCACTCCGCGCTCATCATTTCCCTTAACACCTCCAATCAAAATTTGGAAATAACAATTTTGTTCATTGTAGTTGAAGGTTTCGGAAATAATGTCTGTGAGGAAACAACCCCTTCTCCTACAGCTCTCAGAGAGAGTAAAAAAAAAAAAAAAAAAAAAAAAAAAAAAAAAAAAAAAAAAAAAAAAAATCCCAGTATAAAGTAAATGTAATGATTCATTTAAGTGTTTTTCCAAGTGTTAAGTGTTTTTCTTCAATGACCGTTTTTCCAAGTATTAAGCACTATTATTAGGTTAAAGGAGTGTTTCATTTAAGTGTTTTATGATGATCGCTGATCAAAGTTTATGTTATTTGTGCATTTCATTTACGTTATTTTACTATGTTCATGGTCGTATATGTGGCTTTAAAATACACTTTCTATCTATCTGTCTAATATACAGAATACTGGTACCAAACACACTTTGCATGCATACCTGCTTTAATTCCCCCCTCCCCTAATGTGCAAATCTATAGCCCAAATTTATTTCTAAAGTAACGAAGAAACTAACGATAAAAATGGTGATTTCTCGAATTTTACACAGCGTAAACTTGAGTGAGTGGCGCATAATTCACAAGTACCGAAATTTCTTCCCCCTATGGAAATAAAATAAAAAAATTCTCAAACTTGGAAAGCCTTATTTTCCGCGGGGGGGGGATAACTTCCGGAGGAATTTACCGAGGGTATATTCCGCTGGGTGGTATTTTCCGGGGGGAGGGGTATTTTCCCAAGGACGGTATTTTCCACGGGGGTATTTTCCGGGGGGGGGGGGTATTTTCCGGAGGGTGATCACCTGGAGGAGTAATGGGGGCATTTCAGGTTCTACGACCGCCCTAGTCCTTTTCCTGCGAGAGCCCTCTGACGTCAGGGCATCCCTGGGATGATTTCTACGGTAGCCCTCTGACGTCACACGACAAACCCTCGTGCATTAAATGGTCAGATAGTAAAATAAACGTTGGATTTCTATGAGAGCCCTCTGACGTCACACAACGCAAACCGCCTTTAAACGGTCAGATAGGGAAATTAACATTGGATTTTAAACCCATCCATAGGAAAAATTAGCATGGGATTTCTGCACCATCCATAGGGAAATTAACATGGGATTTTAAAGACAGCCATAGAGAAATTAACATGGAATTTTAAACGCACTCCTGTTTTCAGCTGGCAGAATTCCCATTCCTGGCAAGATTGCCAGAATTCAGGGTGTATGCATATGACTAATCAGAGTGGGGTTGGGATAATACACAAGTAGCAATAATAGGAAATTAACATTGGATTTTAAAGGGTTCAGACAAGTGGAGCTACCGGCCCCTCAATCCATCACACCTGTGCAACGTGATAACAGCTCCTATTAAAGGGAAAACCGTTGGCAAGACCCCCACGACACAACCCTCTGGACTCCAATGCGATCGTATAACTTACCCCCTCTTAAACGGTCAGGTGTAATATGTTTGACATAATTTTATGTAACCTTGCGTCAAGAACCCATGAACCCCCCTCTTGTAACTTCACGACAGCACACACCTTATATAATGTCTCGTAATGATTGCGCAACCATCACTGTCACGTAATAATTTTTGACATTTTATTTTTTTGCGCAAAACATTCAAAGCATTTTTTTTTTTCTTTCTTTTAACTTAATGACAGCGCACACATAATGTAAGGTCAGCACACACTTTTATGTAATGACGGAACTTATCACTGTCACATAATAATTTTTTTCGGCATTTTATTTTTCGCCCGAAACTTTAAAAACATTTTTTTTTTGTTTCAGTTATTTGACCCCGCTAGGACTCAAAAGATCAATTTTCTTCCGGTGGGAAAGCGCTCCAAGCAACGCGACTAAACTTCTATTCACAGTATTCTGTCCTAGTCATTATATTCTAGAAATAAAACATTGCCGTGACGTCACAAGACACGCCTCTGTAGATTTTCATGACACATCTGGCGGGACTGCAAGCTCATGTCGATCTTCTCCTAGCTAGGTGTAAAATTGATTACTAAAAATGAGTTATCACCTGGTCATTTAGTAATAAAAGTGAGAGGGGACTACAAGATGCTTAAATTATGTAAACGATTAGGTATTAAAGATTCGTCCTAAACAATAAATCTTAAAAACAGAGACTTTGTAAATAAAAGTTTTATTATTTCAAACAAATTTGAAAACAATATTAAAAACAAAGAAAAAAACAGTACAAAATCATGACAAACAAAAATAAAACGTGAACAAAGCCTTATCGTAATATATGCAAAAACAACTGTGTATTATGGAAATTCGGGGTCCTAACAGCTAATTCCAAGGGGAGCGAGCTTGTTGTCCCGTCCTTTCTAAGGAAAATGGTCCATTATTACAAAACTTAATCTTAACTAACTGAAATAGTTCATAAATTCTTCATTTTAGTCATATCGCGCGGGAAATCACGGAAAATTTAAAACATTTGTTCTTACTTTTGTGCGTTTTCTTAGAGAAATGATCCATTATTACAAAATTTAGTATTAACTAGCTGAAATAGTCCATAAGTTCTTCATTTTACTCATATTACATGGGTAATCAAGGAATATTTAATCAATTTTTCTTTTTTTTTTGTGTTTTCTTAGAGAAATAGACCATTATTACAAAATTTTGTATTAACTAGCTGAAAGAGTGCATAAATTCTTCATTTCTAATCATTTCTATTCATGTTTGTTTTTTTAGTGGTCCCGCTATTCAAATTCTAGTCTTAACTTGCCAAAAGAGAGAGTAATAGTAATTTTTCTTGCTGAATGAAGTCAGAGTTGGACTTGGCATTTTGAAAATACATCGTTTTTTCTGATAGTTTTACGCTTGGTAGATTATTTGATGTCGATTTTCGCTAATTTTGATTTAATGGAGTTCTTTAATTTTCTTTGAAAAACCAGGATTTTGTTTCACTCCGATAACAAGCTGGTGAATCTAAATTAAACAGTTTATTTTTTTGAACAGCAAGAATTATTGCTTTTCCAAAAATATCAATAAACATCCGTCATAATCTTACAACGACGGAAACAGCTGATCGAGTGGGCAAGATCAGGAGAACACATATGATGAATTTCTAAGAGTTTCACTTTGGGCATGCAAAAGTTAGAAACCAAACGCAGGAAAAATTAGTGTTGTTATCAGAAGTTGACACGCAATACTATTGTGCAAATTGATTGTGTTTCCTCAGCCTTACTGGATGCCTCAGATGTGAATTAAAGGAAACATGTAAAGTTTATTTCCTTTGAGAATTTATTCAACCGATTGATGTCAGGTCTGGTTAGTTACTTTTGACATTGGAGGAGTACGTATTAATTTAAAACACCATTCAGATCCTTTCTTTGCGGACCGAAAATGGCGGGCAAAACACCCCTACTAACGAAAATATTTCAAAAAACATGATAAAATTTAGTTAGAAAACCCAAAAATTTCAATTATTGCTATAAAGTCTAGCATGAGTCTTATGAAAAAATTAAAAAGAATTGCACCATGCATAAGATATAAAAGAAATTACATTGGATTGACCATTCATCTCGCTGTTTATTATAATATGCTTTTATCTTAATTTCAAAGTGAACTAAAGTAAAAATCATCAAACATCAATATTCTTATAAAAGAAACCAGTGGTAATATTAATCAATACTTAAACTTAATTAAAAAGTATCAGACAGACAATAACAGCTACATGTAAGTCTTTAATTCCGTAAGGGTTTCGTCTATTGAATCAGTTATTAGCTATCTAATAAGCACAGAAAATCTTATTTATCAGAAATGGGGGAGAAAGAGAGATTTAGTGGAAAATACATGGGGAGAGGGAGGGGGCTTGCACAGCGATGCAGATGAGGAAAACCCTATTATAGAGTACCAAAGTAACATATTTGAATTAGGAGCCGTCCAAACAAAATTTGAATTCTCTTAGTTCTAACGGATTCACATTCATTGAATTTTTTCAGACTCTTCACTGAATTTTATAAGAGAAATATGGGACCACGGCTATCTTACCAAAATTACCGGAAGGTGTCTGTAGAGGGGGCAATGAAATATAAAATATAAAAATATAAAACACTTTAAAACTACCACATTGCACAACAATAAAAATAAATATAGAATATATATATATATATAAAAATAAAATAAAATACACTGCTGAACTGAAGACGGAAAACAGAGACGAAAACACATCGTTTCTTTGACTGGAATTTAGATTTCAGTCCCCCTCTTCCAAAAATATTCTTTTAACAGCTCCCACCTTATCTATTAAGCTCTAGAGTGTGCTTATCCATGACAATTCAAACCACCATAGTGACCTATGGATGGCATACGGCACCTCCTGGCACGCTCATTATTCCAAAGGCATTTACAGATATTTTCATAATAAATATATACTTTTAAATCCAATGTTTCATGTTTTAGCAATCCACACGCAACGTGATTCTCCAAGCAATTGACTCCACAATGCTACACTATTACTGCTCAGTGGCATCCCCTCTGACATCGCCTCCATAATCTTCAAGACTCCCCCCTCCCCGCAGGACAGTTTCTAACTTTTTCCAGAGAAAATAAGCCTATGAATGTAAATTAAACAGTATTTTTACTTGAACAACGGAACTTGACCTAACCTAGTAATAGGTTAACTTAACCTAACATACACAGGCATTTTTTTGGGAGAGGGGTACTGAAATATGAAGGAACAATATTGTTAGTTCGATGAGAAAATTTGTTAGCGTTAAGAAAATCTTGCTGCTTCTGACAGAAAAGTTGTTATCATTGACGAAAAATTGTTACTTTTAAGAGAAATTTGTTATTATTGACGGAAAGATTGGGGATATTAGAAATAATTTGTTACTGTTAAGAAAAGCCTGTTACTTCTAAGATAAATTTGCTAGTGTTGAGTAAAAGTTTGTTAGTATTAAGGAGAAAGTTGTTACTTCGATTAGAAGATTTGTTAATGATAAGGAAAACTTGCTACTTCTGAGAGAAAACTTGTTATCACAGACGAAAAAAAAATCGTTACTTCTAAGACAAATTTATTATCTTTAGTGAAAAACCTTCTACTTATAACTGAAAACTTGTTATCATAACGATAAAATTGTTACTTCTAATAGAAATTTGATAGTGTTAGGTAAAAGTTTGTTAGTGTTAAGGAAAAAAAGTTGATACTTCGATGAGAAAATTTGTTAGCGTTAAGAACAACTTGCTACTTCTGACAGAAAAATTATTATCATTAACGAAAAATTGTTACTTTTAAGAGAAATGCGTTATCATTGACGGAAAGGTTGGTGCTATTAGAAAAAAAAATTGTAACTGTTAAGGAAAACCTGTTACTTCTAAAAGAAATTTGATAGTGGTAAGTAAAAGTTTTTTTATTATTAAGGGAAAGTGTTGTTACTTCGATGAGAAAATTTGCTAGCGTTAAGGAAAACTTGCTACTTTTGACAGAAAACTTGTTATCAAAAACGAAAAAAATTGTTCCTTCTATGAAAAATTTGTTATCTTTAGTGGAAAATCTTCTACTTCTAACTGAAAACTTGTTATCATAACGATAAAATTGTTGCTTCTAAGAGAAATTTTATAGTGTTAGGTAAAAGTTTGTTAGTATTAAGGAAAAAAGTCGATACTTTGATGAGAAAACTTTGTTAGTGTTAAGGAAAACTTACTATTTCTGATAAGAAACTTGTTATCATAAACGAAAAAAGTTGTTACTTCTATGAAAGTGTGTGTGTGTGTTTGTATGTTTCAAATGTTAGGAGACGCTTACACTGATGATGACTGGTGTCATAGGAGTAGGAGAACTTGATTATTGTTTATTGTAAACAAAACATTAAACCCAAGAATGCATGGTGCTACAGGAAAAAAATTATATTCCTAACGTTCTTATAGAGCAACAAGTAAGAAATGAATGTCTCTTTTCGTTATAAAATATTAAAGCCCAGAAAGGCAGTGTATTCCAGGAAAAATCATAAGGTACTTATCTAGATGATAGAGTCAACCCTAGGAATCTGGCCAAGTCATAGAAATAAAGACCATACCATCAAAAATTGTGATCAAAGTGTAGAAATCATTGGTCAATTTCTATGCAATCATTAGCAAAAAAATGAAACCCTGACAATTTCATAAAATGACAGAGTAAACTATAAGAAGCACGGGTAGCCCTAGAAATCAAGACCACCTTGGAAATTAAAGGGCAAAGTTTAGAAATCAAGGTCAACCTGTAAAATCATTATCTAAACTAGGAAAACACGAGAAGTGCTTTAGATACTCTGTGGTGTAAAATACATTGGAGTAACATGTTCTAGCACTGAAATATTGAGCCTCCTGCAGTTCAAGTGAAAAAAAACAAGAAAAAAACAACAAAAGGTTGTTTAATTTTGATTCCAGAAGTTTATTTTCGGAGCAAAAAAGATCGAAAATATCCTAGGGGGTGAGGGTTGGTGTCATGTTTAGGCCTGGTGCCGGTGTTAAAATAGTGTGGCAGCGTTATTCCACTCCGGGCTATAAGTATTCTTTTTAATGTTTGGGGTATCTACTCTTCTCGCAAGATGATTTTCCATTCCTCTCATTAGGTATCTTTGCTTAAAATGTGCACCGCCGTTATTACGCTGCACCTGTGAGTGTGTGTTCCTGCTGGGCCCTCATGGGGTCCTTTTAGTCTAGCTTGTGATATGCACTGGCTTCATTCATATTAGACCTGGTCACGAAAATCCTGGGGATCTTCCTGAAAAACAATATACTAAAAAGAGGGTTAAGGAATCTTGTCAATATAGAAGAAATAATAGAACGTTTGGAATCCAGGGTGGTCTGCCAGGGGTGGGAATCTTGCTAGCTAGAAACAGGGATAATGTGATGTCAGAGCTGGGCATATCTCAGAAATTCTATGATAATTTCCCTATTTTTACTACTTTTAGATTATATTTGAGCAAGATCGTTTCCTTAACCTCGTTTATTGCCTAGCTGAAGCCCGGATTATCCCCCCAGAAATGAGTAGACATTGACCCAGTGCGCGGGATAGGTGGGAACAAGAATTTCCCCTCCTTTACTTATTTTGATATTTTTGGTGAAAAAAATGTCTCCCTGGGGTTGCGTCAGGGCTGAGACAAACCAATCGGAGGGGGAACTGGACAGTTCTTCGGAGGCGGCCAGTGAGCGGGCCGGTACCCTAGTGGAAGGAGGCGGGGTAACAATAAATATACACTTGAAAATTACTGCTTTGTATAACGAAAAAAATATATGAGTAAAAAGTCAATGCAGAGCTGGCGACCGAAAAAACAGTCCTCCCCCTCTCCTGGCGTCCTCTCCCCTCGTCTTTCCTTAAATTACGCATGTTACTGCTTTTATTTCACCTACTTTAAGCCTTATCTTGTTTTTTTCCATTTATCCAGTCTTGTCTAAACAAAAGACGCCGTATTTCGTATAAGGCTCTCAGAAATATCTCAATAGTGCCAAAAAATTTGCCTCTGATAATATCCCTCCTCCTCTAAAATATCTATAGCGTACTCGAAAACGCATGTGGGTCTTTGAAGGGAACTTTCTCAATGGTTTTTAATAGAAAAGCATCGTGGGGGACTCTACAACCTGCGGAGGTATGTTTTGGACATGTAAATGGGGGAAAACATCGTGGGGGGACTTCAACCACCTGGGGAGATATGTTTGGACGATTTGCCCAGAAACAACGCGTGCTCGGAAAAGAGGGTGTATCATAGGGTACCGTTGAAAATCCATTTTTTCCTATGGCTTCCGTGACGCCAGAGGGCTGTCACGGAAAAAGGGGTGTGTCAAATGACAAAACAGAAGCTAAAAATCTTGCAATTCAAGTGAAAAAAAGGGTTCTTTAACGGAATTCTTTAGCGTTTTTTCGGAGTGAGAAGATTGAAAATGTGCTAGGATGTGAGGGTTGGTATTATGTGGAGGGCTGGTGCCAATCTGAAAACAGTGTGACAGCACCATTCCGCTCTGGGCTATAAGTATACTTTTTAACGGTTTGGGTATCTACTCTTCTCGCAAGATGATTTTCAATCCTCTCTCATTAGGTATCTCTGCTTAAGATGTGCACCCCCGTTATTACGCAGCATCCGTGTGTGTGTGTGTGTGTGTGTGTGCCGTTCTTGGAAGGGGGGAGGGATTCCCCAAGGGGCCCTTTTAGTCTAGCTTGTAATATATACTGGCGTCATTCATATTAGACCTGGTCACTGAAATCCATGGGATCTTCCTGAGAAACAATGAATCAAAAATGGTTAAGGAATCCTGTCAATATAGAAGAAATAATAGAACGCCTGGAATCCCGGGATTCTGCCAGGGGTGGGAATCTTGCCATGGACGCTTTGACTTTAGAGGGAGGGGCATGTTCTAGAAATTACATGATAATTTCCCTATCATTAGTACTTTTTAAATTATATCGGGAATCTCGCCAGGGCGGAGGAATCTTGCCAGCTGACCGCTAGAAACAGGGATGCTGTGACGGTAGAGGGTTGCCGTTGAAACTCAATGATAATTTCTCTATTATTACTTCTTTTTGAATTATCTCGGTAATCTTGTCAGGTTGGGGAATCTTGCCAGACCGAGAATCTTGCCTGGGAGGGAATCTTGCCAGCTGACCGCTAGAAACAGGGATGCTGTGAAGTTAGATGGTTGCCGTAGAAAACTCAATGATAATTTCTCTATTATTAGTACTTTTTAAATTATCTCGAGCGAGACCACTTTATAACCTCCTTTATCGCCTAGCCGGAGTCCGGATTCCGTCTGTGGAATTTGTAGACATAGATCAAACTCCCTCACTGCACATGGGATGGCTGGATTTCTTCCCCAGAAAGAGTAGACACAGACTAAAATACCCCCACAGCGCGCGGGGTGAGTGGGAAAAACAAGAATTTCTCGAAAAAGAATTTCCCCTTTTGCTCTTTTTGACATTTTTGGGGGAAAATGTATCCCTGTGGTTCCGTCAGGGCTGATACAAACTGTTCGTGGGAGGAGGGTTGGACATTTCCTCGGAGGTTGCCAGCGAGCGGGTCCGGTACCTGTAGCAGACGGTGGCATGCTAAGAATAAATAAGAAAATATTTAAAAATTAAACATTTGAAAATTACCACTTTGTGTAACGAAAAAAAAATATATATGAATAAAAAGGCAGTGTTGGGCTGGCGACCGAAAAAAACGGGCCTCCCTTCCCCCACAGACGCCCCCTCTTCCCCCGGAGTCCTCTCCCTTTGTCTTTCCTTAAATTAAGCATGCTATTGTTTATATTTATTTTTTAAAAGCCACAATAATGCCTAAAGATTATGTCTATTATCAAGATACCATCTGAAAATGAATTCTAGGTATAATATTCATAAATTTAGTTTAAAAGTATGAAAAAAAAACTCCAAGGTTAAAAGATGCTTCTATTATCAAGGCATCCTCTGAAAATGAGTTTTAGGTATAATACTCATAAATTTAGTTATGAAAAAGAAAATTCCAAGGGAAAAAGATTACATCTTTTATCAAGGTACCCACTGAAAATGAATTCTAGGTATAATATTCATAGATTTACTTCAATGAGAAAAGGGTATTTTCCTTAAAAGCTCTTAAACACTTTAAATCCATGTCTAATATCTCTCCCCCATCCTCCCCTACCCTCCGGGGTCGTATGCTAGGAGCCCTGATTTTCTGCATACACGGTTCCTTTTGCGTATATTATGATATGGCTTTTCACCTTTTATTCTTTGTCATGTTTCTTTAGCTGTCTTTTTTCTATGTTTTATTGCTTGTCAATTTGTTTGAAATAATAAAACCTTTTATTTACAATGTCTGTATTTTACGCTGTAGCCTTTAGCACGAGTAACACACGCATTTCCCTTTATTATTATCTTGAGAATAAATACCCCTGGAGCGTGTGGGATTGGGAGAATAATACATCATTCTAGTTTTTGCCAGAAATGGGGAATTTTAGCTGTCACGCATAGGTTAATTTTAGAATATGGTTCCAGATACAGAATACTGTGATTAGCAGTTTAGTCCTTCCGGTTAAGGCACAAAGCCATTGGAAGGGAATGACCTTTCGAGTCCTGGCGGGGTCAAAAATATAGAAAAAAATATGAAAGGTGTATCGAGCGAAAAAATGAAACGCCGAAAAAAGAAAATGTCTTGACGCTTTTGGGCGAAAAATTTCAAATGGTATTATCTGGCAGTGATGGATGCACAGCCCATGCGTAAGATGCACTGACCTTACATAAAGTGTGTGCCGCCATTAAATTAATGAAAAACACGCTTTGGGGGTTTCGGGCGAAATAAAGTACCAAGTGACAGTTTTGCATAATAATTACGTAAGGTGTGAGCTGTCGTTACGTTACAAGTGGGGATTCCCCCATGGGTTCCTGTCGCAAAGTTACATATCTGTCCGTTTGAAACGGGTGTGTCATGACGTCATTGGAGTCCAGAGGTGTGTGTCACGCAGTCTTGGCAACTGTGTTCCCTTTAATAGAACCGGTAACCGCATTGCGTAGGTGTGACGGCTTGAGGGGTAGGTAGCTCCACTTATCTGACCATTTAAAGGTGAGGATGTGTCATAGAAAAATAAAGGGGTGTGTACTCTGACGTAAGAGGGATGCTTTTGAAATACACATGGGGTGTGTCGCGTGATGTAACAGGGCGGTCATAGAAACACACAGGGTGTTTTCCTGTGACGTAAAATGCGCTTGAAACAGGGGGTGTGTCACATGACGTCAGAGGACTTGTCATAGAAAAACAAAGGGGCTTATCACAGAAATTCAAGGGGGTGTGTCATGTGACGTCAAAGGGCTGCCGTAGAAATCCTGCCTAGAAACAGGGCTCTTACGGGAATTTTGCCATGGCTTTCATAGAAATCTTACCAGGGTTGTTGTGACGTCAGAGGGCTCTCATAGTAAAAGGGATAGGGCTTTCATAGAACCTTAAATGCCCCCACTACTTAAATTTTCGTTAAAACTGTTTTTTATTTTCATCCATTTCCAAATTCAATGATTTAACGTGTTGATTTGGTTCCTGTTAATAGCTAAATTTGGTGGATATTGTAGTTCCGTCATATTAGGTTGTGATTTAACATCTTTCTTTGGCTAATCATATTGTTAATATCAGGCTAATTTAAGCTTTTGAAATCAGAAAAAAAGTATGAAAAAGAAAACTCCAGGGAAAAAAGATAGTTCGTAATGCTAAATTAAAAAGTTCTGCAGCTTCGTGGCATACTGACATTTACTTCTAGTCACTTAAAAGACTGAAATGACAGCTCTGAAATAATAGTTTTTGATAATTCTATTCTATTGTGAAATTCACTGTTCTTAATGGTAATCAGAAAATTCTTGGTGCTTCACGGCATAACATTACTTTCTAAGGTTGTTTTCTTTTCTCTTAAATTTTCGTTCCTTACAATTTTCTTCCCTTGTTTTCTGAGAAACAAATATAAAGAAAAATGGATGAACTAATGGAAAATCCCATACTTTTTAGGCACTTCATGCAAGAAAAGGCCTAATTCGAATCATTCACCTTGTCTGTTTTTAGTAAATAAACAAAAAACAAAAGATAGTTTCTAACATTGATTTTAGTAGACTTTGCTGAAAGGACTTTTTTACAAATCTCCTAGGGAAACTTCCCAAAACAAACAACTCAGCTGCATGTTGTAGCAGACCATTGTGATGGACTATTTTAAGGCATTGAGGGTTGTGAAGTCGTTGCTTTGAAAGACAGTAGTGGTTGCCACGAATGGCGTGGAAACAGGCCTGGAAAATACTTTTCATTCGACCGAATATGGTTCTCGACATCTGGGATTCTATAATGCTTGATATCCAAAGCAAAGCAAAGCTTATAAGATACATGTTTGACCTTTGGACCAATACTGCCCACAAGGTCTTTGCTTTTCCAGTGTACCTATCAGGAGAATTTTCAGATAGAACTGGAGTAGTTCAGTTGCTTCCAGGTAACCAGACTGTAAACTGCAAGAGATTTGCCAGTGAACTGAGCAGCATACATGAAGAAGCGGATACCTGTGTCGCTCTTTACACGGGTTTCCTTGACAGGATGGGGTGCATGGATGTAATCATGGAAGCAAATGATACAGACCTTGTTGTGGTCATCTTGCTACAGTCTTTTAAGACGATTGAAAAGCAAAGCCATGCCACATCTAATGTTTTGGTTGGTTTGCGGGAAAATTCATTTTGATCACTGAACTTGCAAACAGACTCCCACCTGTAAGGAGGCCTTGTTTTTGTGTAAATTTGGTAACTCAATTTCAATAAAAGTTGGAATCCCCTTTGCTCCAATAGATCGGAAATAAAAGCGATTATTTCAAATTAGTTAAATTTTAAAAATAACTCTGCTTTGTGTACCTTGTCATAAATCTTGAAAAGACATTTCTTTGTTTAAGTATCGAACGACTTTTCAACCCCATAATAAATAGTTGAACACCCAATTGAGACCAGTTTTGCCTAAAACAGATTGGAATTTGGTAATTTTGCGACATTTCAGGCTTTGAGAATCAAGCCCAAAAAACTGGAAAGACTACTTTTTAATTGAAGGTTGGTGATTGGCTAAAAGGACGGAACGGAAAGGTCGCTAAGCGATTCAAAATTAAGTAATAAATTGAATAAAATGTACGGATCAGGGAGAAATCGGGGGTTATCTTGTGAAAAGAGTAGACTAGAAAGGAGCTCTTGGTAAGTAACCTTTCTAACTAATTATGGCAAGTGTCTGCCTTGTCTCAATTTCTTTAAATATAAAGTTAAAATAATAATATTAAACCTTTTGTCACTTTTGACTATATCGAGGAAATCCCATTTTCGTGTTGAATTAAGTTAGCAATTGAATCCTTCAAATTCACCTCTCTTTAGCCCTAACTTTAGTCGCAGCTGTATCTTCCGTTTTGGGAACTTATCCATTTGGTCTATTAAAGCGTCGAATTCTCTTGGATAATTTAAGATAGTTTATGGATTTATTCTGATTAATTAAGAGACACGTGATCTAATTAAAATTGATTAGATTACAGCAAAGGGTGGAGATCACCTTTGTAAATAACTCAAGATTCTTTTTAAATTTTTAGTTCATTTTGGTTGAGGGTTTCATAGTTTCGTCCTTATATTCCCATTTTTTTGTTAAGGCTTAATCTGTAAAGGATAAAAATTATTTCTGATTAATAAATCTTAAGAACTTATGTGTGCCTTCCCAGAAACACATAATTAGTGGAACAAACTTAGAATAACCTAAAGTTTAAGGGCGGGAAACTCACAACAGGGAGTAGAAATTGTTGGTTGTATACCTTTTCCCAATTTAGTTTCATGGAACTAAAACACAGTATTTATAAAATAGATCACACGCAGAAATTGGAGTTCCCTAGACAGTAATTTGGCTTACCTCGTTGTGGATTCTCTGACGCTATACGGAAGAGAACCTTATTCCCCTTTTTGGTCATCCCTTCATTTCGTTAACCCTGCACCGACTGTAAACAAAAAGGTGGTCTTGATGTTTTACAGAGAGGCTGGGAAAAAGGGGAACAATATTTTCAAACTAAGAACTTTAAGTCCTTTCTTTCTAGGGAAATTCAATCAAGGGTTTCCCTGTTTGAAGTTAAAGTTTATCAGACCAAGGAGCACTAATTCTTTTTGCAAGAATAATTAGAACATACCTTGTTATGGGTAAAACTGATAAATTAGTATCTAATCAAGTATATTTATTCCCAGTTTTGGATCACCTTAGCAGCAATAATTTGAACTAAAGGATTTTAATACCCCAAGACTCAAGCCTTAACTAGCTATTCAAGTGTAAATCATTCAATTAGAAATATTCGATAGCCCTAAACAAAAAAAAAAAATCCTTTTTCTGGGTGAACGGCGTGGACAAAAGAGGAAACCTCCTGGATGACGGACACACACACAACATAAGATTAGAAAACCCTGAAAAGAGATATTGGTAGGATTTATAATAATGAGAATTACAACGTTTCTCCTATTTTATTTAATTTAATAATAAATTTCAGTTGTCACGAGATTTTTGTACCAATTTCGAACTACATCGCCTCAATTTATCACGCTATCAATTCACTGATTGTTAATATAATAATTCTGAGAAAAAGATTTATAATTAGAATTTTAAACAATTCAGAAGCAACGTTTAGAGGAGATATGCTGCTTAGAGCAGCAATCAGACTGAACATCTAGTCCTAAGAAGTAGGACAATCTTACAAACCGTCTCTAGTGACTTTAAAAGTGGGTTTTGCACTGTTTCATCGGATTTGTTACTTTGAGATTCTTTTTCTCAAAAGAAAGAATACGATAATTAGAGCAGCTTTGCCGTGGATAATTCGAACATTTGCTCTTACTAAAACGAAGTTTGGGACAAATCGATAGAGTAGTTGTAAGAAGGCCTTATTTTCCTGTCAGTTTGGTAGCTTAATTTCAGTAAAAGTTGGATTCCGCTTTGCTCCAACAGATCAGAAGTAAACCGACTATTTCAAATTACCTTAATTGTGAAAATACCTTCTATTTGTATAAGAGTCAAAAACCTTGAAAAGACATTTCTTTGCTTAAGCATGGAAACGACATTTGAAGCAACAATAAATATTTGAAGACCTAATCTAGACCAGTTTACTCAGAGCCTGCTTAGAGCAGCAATCAGACTGAACTTCTAGTCCTAAAAAAGTAGGACAATCTTACACACCGTCTCTAGTGAATTTAAAAGTGCGTTTTAGCACTGTTTTATCGGATTTGTTACTTTGAGATTCATTTTCTCAGAAGAAAGAATACGATACTTACAGCAGCTTTGCCGTGGATAATTCGAACATCTGCTCTTACTGTACAAATTTTGGAACAAATAGACAGAGTAGTTGTAAGAGAAGGCGTTATTTTCGTGTAACTTTGGTAGCTTAATTTCAGTAAAAGTTGGATTCCCCTTTGCTCCAACAGATCAGAAGTAAACCGACTATTTCAAATTACCTTAATTGTGAAAATACCTTCTATTTATATAACAGTCACAAATCTTGAAAAGACATTTCTTTGTTTAAGCATCAAACGACATTTGAAGCCGCAATAAATATTTGAAGACCTAATCTAGACCAGTTTTAGTATAAAACAGAGAGGAATCTCCTAAGTGTTACAAAATTTCAAGCTTTAGAATCATGGCCTAGAAATACTGAAACAAACTACTTTTTAACAAAAAAGTTGGCGATTGGCTAAAAGGACGGGATAATGGTCAGTAAGCGAATCAATAAAAGTACCAAATTGAATAAAATGTACGGACCAGAGACAAATCGGGCCAGTCCTAACTTCTTTAACTAGGAACTGAGTGAGTTTTCTTTTCCTTTTAATTAGAATAAAGACGACCACTAGTCTGTCTAAATTTCCTTTTATTATAATACTTAAACAAAATAGTGAACTTCTGAAAACTTCCTGTTACTTGGTCCAAATCAAAGATCCCATTTGAATTAAATTAACTCTTATATCTTTTGAGCCACTTGGACTTAAACTTCAGTTAGGACTAAAATTCCCCTTTGAGAGCTCTCAATTGATTTATATAGGGTTTGAATCTTAGTGAATAGTTTGAGATAGCCCTGAGATCCTTTGTGATTAATTAGAGGATACGTTATCTAATTAAAATTAATTAGAGGCGGAAAATACACGCGTAAATAACTTAAGACTCAAAGTAGATTTTTATTCTAGTTTTGGTGATTGGTTTTTCATAGTTTCGTTTGTATATTTCACTTAGTCAAGCCATGAGCCGTCTAAACAAAAGACAGCATTTTTAAAGGTTAAAACAAGCTAAAATTAATTTCCTCTCAGAAATTTAAACTTGTGCAAGAAACTTCAAATAACTGAAGGTTCAGGAGGGAAAAAACCCTAAACAAGTAGTCAACTTTAAAAGAGCCTTTGCGCTCCCCTTTTTCCAGCCTAGTGTCTCTTGGAATTTAGCGCAATTTTTATAAAATATGTTGAACCAAGAATTTTGGAGCTCCTAGACAATAATTTTGCTTACCTCCTTGTGGATTCTCTGACGGTATGGGGAAGAGAAACCTTATTCCCCTTTTTGGTCATTCTTTCATTTCGTTAATCCTGTACCTACTGTGAATACAAAGGTAGTCTCGATAATATACAGAGAGACTAGGGAAAAAGGGGAAAAATATTGTCAAGCAAAGAATTTGAAGTCCTTTCTTTCTAGGGAAAGTCAATCAAGTGTTTTCCCTGTTGAAGTTAAAGTTTATCAAAGTCTAAGGAAAAGCTAATTCTTTTTACAAAAAATAATTATAGGATACCTTGGTTTGGGTAAAACTGATAAATTAGTATCTAATCAAGCATGACTTTTCCGAGTTTTGACTCACCTTAGAAGCAATAATTTGAATTAAAATATTTTAATACCCCAGGACTCAAGCCTTGACTAGCTATTCAAGTGTAACTCTTTTAATGAGAAATATTCGATAGCCCTTAACTTAAAATAATCCTTTTATCGGTGAACGGTGTGAACTATAGAGGAAACCTCCTGGACGACGGACAAACACACAATATAAGATTAGCCATCCCTGAAGAAAGCTATTGGACGGGTTTATAATAATGAGGATTACAACGTTTCTCCTTTTTATTAAGTTTAATAACAAATTTTACTTTTCACCGGATTTTTGTACCTATTTCAAACAAAATTGCCTAAGTTTATCACGCTGCCACTTCTAGTCCTAAGAAGTAGGGCAACCTTACAACTGGTGCCAGCGGTACTCAAGTTCGGTGCAGCTTTCGTTTAAAGGGAGAGGATTAATATAATTTATAAATTCGGTCAAATATAGTCCTTTGTTCTTCCTAAGAAGCTGTGTGTTAAGTTTGTCCGACGGTTGTCGTCTGGCCTAGCAGTTACATAAAATTTCGAAAAAGTGGTCATTTCAGTAACAAATTTAAATAGTTTGACTTTAAAGGAAGATTAGACAGCTTTTATCTTCCTAGAACTTTTCTTTCTTTTCTTTCTCTTTGTTACAATTTCCGATGTCCGTATTGTCTGTAGCTTGCTTAAGTCTTAAGAATAAGTCTTAAGTCTTAATAATAGTGCCATAGGTAATCATCTTTAAAAGTGTAATCATACAACTAGCCTTGAGGGTTAATTTAAATCGAGATACTGAGCTAATTCCTATGCAATTTATAAACTAACTCATTATTGTAGTTTAAAACAATTTAAAGGCTCAAAACGTTTCCACATTAAGAGTTTATAAAGATAGAACCATCATGAGTTTCAAAATGAAAACGATATCAAAGAGTTAGAAATTGCACTACGAAAAGCTCAAAAAGACAAATTAGAGCAGAGGAGAGTGCACAGTCTAGGATAAACACTCTAGAAGAGCATTATAGAGACAGCCTTATCACATGTAGACTTCAAAATCTATTTGTAGAACAGGCACCTCTCATCTCGTTACTAACATACCCAAATGAGATCCACTCATGGATTACGACCCTTAAACAAATTCAAAGTAGTTTAAAAAAAAAAAATATATATTGCTATGATTAATCAAGCTATTTGCTACACACGGGGAGAAACTCAAAGATTTGCAACAAGTTTAGACATTTCTAAAATCAGAGATTTGGGTCATTTAGAAAGACTTCTAAATGAAGCCTTTATACATGAAAAACCAGCTGCCCAAAAACTACAAGAACTCTTATCCGAGAAAAAAGGTCATCTGATTCGGTACACCAATTTTACTCTCGAATTGGGGGAAAGACAATAGATTATACAAAAATTCTCCTGGTATAAGGGCAAATGACATAACTATTAATATTTTAAAAGTGGTATGCTCCCTTCCATTGGAAGAAGAGTACTAGAGTAATCTAGGGCCTCAGATAACCAGGATGAATTATTAGTACTGACAAAGAGATTTGAATCGATTTATCTAATGTATAGGGATTTTTCAGATATGTCTTTGGGAGCAGCGTTGTTTGACTCAAGAGACAAGACTGCCCCTGCAGAACAAAGATATAACTCCAGAGTAGAAATTCAAAACGTAGGAAATTATAATCACAACCAAAGAAATATTTGAACTGTGGAGAGTCCAGTTATATTAGAATAGATATGTCAAGACCAACTAGGGTAATAATTCCAGGAATAAATTTAGTGAAAAAAACACTTGCATAAAACTCTGGACTTGCGGGAGTCCACATAGACAATCAGAATGTGAAAAACCTCCAACGTGTGTCCGCTTTGGAGAAACAGGACATAAGCAAAATATTGTTTAGCTCCAGCACCTATAAACCAAAACCCAAGAAATTTTTTAGGACAATTTTTGCCGAAAGCACTGCGGCCTCCGGGCAATGGTTAGGGAACCACCGAAAGGCACAGGCCCAGATTCAGTAGTTTGTAGAAACAGATTAACGGTTAGGAGTAGGCCTAGTGTGACCGGGAGTCATGGATATGTGATGACAAGGAGTCATGTACTTCAGAGGGAAGTTGATGGGGCCCCTCTTAAAGATATAAAAAAGGGTTGCGTCCCCCTCTTAAGGATACAAAAAAGGTTCGCATCCATAGAGACGCGAAAAAGGGTTGCATCCCGGCGCACAAAGGTTGCATATGCATATGCTCACAGTGTATTCATGATCAGGAACCTGGATTGGAGTCTCCCAGGCTGAAAATTGAGACAAAGAAAGCGAGCACATTACTGAAATTGATTCTACAAATATGAATAGCACGACACCAAAAATTTTTCCAAAATTTGACATCTCGGGTAGAACTCAGAACCAGAAATCTCAAACTTAAGAAAGAAAGGAAATCCTTTTTTTAAGAAAAAGGTTAGGATATTTCCATTTGTTCCGGTGAATGGCTAATTGTATACAATGGACGATTCTGACAAGAAAAGAGACTTCAATTTAAGATCATTTTACCTAAAACTAGTTAATGGAGTCATCCGATTCCTGCATTCGAATCCTTTTTTTTTGGGGACCCAGATGGGAACTGTCAAAATCTAAATAAATTAAGACATTGTGGTGTCTTTGGAAGTATGTACTGCCAGGTTGAAAAGGAAGTAAAGAATTATGACCTCTGTTAGAGAGGAGATAAGTTAGTGATACTACCCCACTCTTAGAGAAATATTTTTTCACTCGTGACCACTTTGATATTCGGTCAATTGATTCCAGAGGAAAATCGCAACTTAGGGCGAATGGTGGCCAATGCGCATTGATAAAATATAGTAGTAACATCATCTAAGGAACATTGATGAGAGTAAAACGAATTTCCAGTAGGATTTAGTATATTGTTTATATTAAGACACACTACCCACAGGAGAATATCCGTCAAATATAGGATAGGGATTATAGAAATTATATAAAGCTACTCCTTGTAACGTAGCCGCGCACCAACTTAAAACAGGCAATAATTTGTGATTTTTTTGTCTCCGACAAAAGACATGAGTTCAGAATGTTCGAAAGGTTCAAATTTTCATTACTCGTATTTTTTCAAATAGATAACGAATATAAAAATTATTCCTCGTAAAACATATTTTTTATTTGCATTTGTTTTTTCAAGTCTTCCATTATTACGGGACCTTTGGCAGCTTTAAATACTCTTTCAAGGATTTACTTATAATTTAGAAAAATTTCTCTAATATCCCCACCAAATTACATTCATAACTGTCAATAAAGGGCAAGAGTTATGACTGAGCCGTCAGTTTACTTGATAACGCAACCCTTGAATTACAAAAGAAAAAGAAAACCTGAAACTTCTGAAGCGTAGTTTGAAAAGCTTATATTAAGACCAAGTTGTGCTTAAGTATTTTAATAACTTTTACCAGATTCAGGATAAAAGACTAAAACGTTCTACTACATTTCGGAATACGAAATTGAATATTTACTTTCTATTTACTTTCAGAATAGGGTTAGTTCAACCATTGGCCTGGATGAAGTGAGGCAAATACGAGTTTTCCTTGCAAGAAGGAAAAAGGGAAAGATATAACAACATATTGGACATTGACTTTTAATATTTTTACACTCTTTATATCTATAATAGGACTTCGTTTAACAGGACTGACATTCAAAAAAATTAAGAAAATTATAGACAGATTATCAAGACCTAAAGTCTCGGGGGTTTCCATATAGAAGTAGTACAAAGAGAAATTGAGTTACAATACTTCTTAGTAAATTTATGTTTCTTAGCTCTTATCCCTTTTAAAACAAAAATTATACTAAGATTTTAAGTGGGGGAGATTGTAAGGAGGCCTTGTTTTCGTAGAAATTGGGTAACGTGATTTCAGTAAAAGTTGGAATCCTCTTTGCTCCAACCGATCAGAAGTAAAACCGACTATTTCAAATTAACTTAATTGTGAAAATCCCTTTTATTTGTATACAGAGTCATAAATCTTTAAAAGACATTTCTTTGTTTAAGAATCGAAAGACAGTTGCACCCATTATAAATATTTGAAGACCCAATCTAGACCAATTTTATATAAAACAGGGAGGAATCTCCTAAGTGTTAAAACATTTCAAGCTTTAGAATTAAGGCCTCAAAATACTGGAAAAAACTACCTTTGAACAGAAAGAACGGTGATTGGCGAAGAGGATGGGGGAAAGGACGCTAAGCGAATCAAAATCAAGTACCAAATTAAATAAAATGTACGGATCAGAGACAAATCGCGATAGTCTTAACTTCTGGAGCTAAGAACTGAGTGAGTTTTCTTCCTTTTTAGTTAGGATAAAGGCTACCACTAGTCAGTCTAAATTTCCTTTGAACATAATACTTAAATAAAGTAGCGAAATTCTGAAACATTCCTGTTACTTGTTCCAAATCAAATTTTCCTATTTGAATTAAATTAACACTTACATCTTTTGAGCCACTTGGACTTGAACTTTAGTTAGGGTAAAAATTCCGCTTTGAGGGTTGCCAATTGATCAAACAGTTCGTGCTAACGAACTGTAAGTAAGGAGCGACCCGGCTCAATGGTAACCGAAACTCTAAAAACCTGAATTTTGGTACCAATAGATAGATCAAGAGAATCAGATTTTAATTTTGATTTTAAATATATAAGTTTCATCAAGTTTAATCTTACCCATCAAAAGTTACGCGCCTGAGAAAATTTGGCTGATTTTCGAAAAAAGGGGGAAAGACCCCCTAAAAGTTATAGAACCTTAATGAAATTCACACCATCATATTCAGCGTATCAGAGAACCCTACTGTAGAGGTTTCAAGCTCCTATCTACAAAAATGTGGAATTTTGCATTTTTTTGCCAGAAGAAAGATCACGGGTGCGTGTTTATTTGTTTGTTTGTTTTTTTTTTCCCCAGGGGTAATCGTATTGACCCAGTGGTCCTAGAATATCGTAAGAGGGCTCATTGGAACGGAACTTAAAAGTTCTAGTGCCCTTTTTTGAGTGACCAAAAAAAAATGGAGGGCAATTAGGCCCCCTCCCGCGCTCATTTTTTCTCAAAGTCACCCAATTAAAATTTGAGATAGCCATTTTGTTTAGCATAGTCAAAAATCTAATAAATATGTCTTTTACGATGACTTAATCCCCCACAGTTCCCAGGGGAAGGGCTGCAAGTTATGAACTTTGCCCATTGCTTGCATATTGTATTGGTTATTGGGAAGTATACAGACATTTTCAGGAAGAATTTTTTTTTGGTGGGGGGGGGGCTGGAGGAGGGGGTTACTCGGGAGAATCTTTCCGTGGAGGATGTTTCTTTGGGGTAAGGGACATTTCTATGAAGGGGGCGCCGGATTTCCAAGCATTATTTAAAAAAACGATCAGAAATTAAATTAAAAAAAACAATTTTTGTCAACTGAAAGTAAGAAGCAACATTAGAACTTAAAATGATCAGAAATTATTACGTATATGAGGGGGTTCTCCCCCAAGTCAATACCTCGCTCTTTACGCTACAGTTTTTTTTAGTGCTTTCAAAAGAGCTATCTATTCTAATTAAACGGCCTTTGTGATTCAGGGGTGTGTCAATTAAAAATTTTTTAAACTTTTAACGTAAAGAGCGTGGTATTGACTAAGGGGAGAACCCCATCATATACGTAATAACATATACGTAATAAAAAAAAACAATAAAAAAAAAACAAGCGATACGGCTCAATAGTAAGCGAAACTTTTAAAAACGGAACTTTGATGTCATAAATGTATCAAAAGAATGGGCTTATAATGCTGATTCTAAATATATAAATTCTGTTAAGTTTAGTATTACTCATCAAAGGCTACGAGCCTGAGAAAACTTACCTGATTTTTTAAAGAGGGGGGAACATCCCCTAAAAGTGAAAAAATTTTAATGAAAATCACTGTCAGATTCAGCGTATCAGAAAACCCTATAACATAGGTTTCAAGCTCATATCTGCAAAAATCTGCAACTTTGTATTTTTTTTTTCCAGAAGAAAAATATACGAATATAGAAGTTCGTTTCGTAAGTTAATTTGTAAATTACGTCAGAACCAAATTTAGAGACAGCCATTTAGCAAAAGAAAAGTAAAATTTTTATGCAAATTTTGTTTACTAATTCAATGACGGCGAGCCAAAATAAAAGCTGCATTAACTAAAAAAACGATCAGAAATTAAATAAAAAAAACAAGTTTTTTAAACTGAAAGTAAGGAGCGACATTAAAACTTAAAACGAACAGAAATTATTCCGTATATAAAAGGGGCTGATCCCTCCTCAACGCCTCGCTCTTTACGCTAAAGTTTGACTCTGTCTCACAACTTTATTTTTTAAAACAATAAAAAACTTTAGCGTAAAGAGCGAGGCGTTGAGGAGGGATCAGCCCCTTTCATATACGGAATAATTTCTGTTCGTTTTAAGTTTTAATGTCGCTCCTTACTTTCAGTTTAAAAAACTTGTTTTTTTTTATTTAATTTATAAAAGGTTCGAATCTTACTGATAGTTTGAGGTAACCCTGAGATCCTTTGTGATTAATTAAAGGATATATTTTCTAATCAAAATTGATTAGAGGCGGAAAATACCCCCGTAAATAACTTAAGATTCTTATTAGATTTTTATTCTGTTTTGGTGATATTCTGTTTTCATAGTTCGGTTTGTATATTTCACTTGGTCAAGGATCAAGTCGCCTAAAAGCAAGACAGCATTTTTAAAGATTCAAATAAGCTACAATTAATGTCTCCCCAGAAACTTA
This sequence comes from Artemia sinica, assembly GCA_027921565.1. Classification (NCBI taxonomy): domain Eukaryota; kingdom Metazoa; phylum Arthropoda; class Branchiopoda; order Anostraca; family Artemiidae; genus Artemia; species Artemia sinica. The sequence continues at coordinate 43,694,438 of CM051260.1, read as the reverse complement.
GGCTTGTGGGAGAAGCTTCGAATGACCGAAGGTTTAGGAGGGGGAAAGCCCTAAACAAGTAGTCAACGTTATCAGGAGAGCCTTTGTACTCCCACTTTTTCCCGCCTAGTGTCTCTTAGAACTTAGCGTAGTATTTATAAAATATCTTACACCCAGAAAATTGAAACTCCCTAGACAATAATGTTGCTTACCTCCTTGTGGATTCTCTGACGGTATACGGAAGATAACCTTGTTCTCCTTTTTGGTCGTTCTTTCATTTCGTTAATCCTGTACCGGCTGTAAATACAAATTTGATCTCGATGTTATACAGAGAGGTTAATGAAATGGGGGAATAATATTGTCAAACAAAGAATTTCAAGTCCTTTCTGTCTAAGGAAATTCAATCAAGGGTTTTCCCCGTTGAAGTTAAAGTTTATCAAATGTTCAAGGAACACTAATTCTTTTTACAAGAAATAACTACAGGATACTTTGGTTTGGGTTAAACCGAAAAATTACTATCTAATCAAGTATGGTTATTTTAAGTTTTGACTCACCTTAGAAGAAATAATTTGAACTAAAGATTTTTGATACCCTAGGACTCAAGCCTTGACTAGCTATTCAAGTGTAAATCTTTCAATTAGAAATATTTGATAACTCTAAACTTAAAAATAACCCTTTTTCTTTGTGAGCGGCGTGGACTATAGAGGAAACCTCCTGGACGACGGACACACGCACGATGTCAGATTAGCCCCAAAGAGAGCTAGTGGAAGGGTTATAATAATGAGAATTGCAACTTTTTCTTTTTTATTAAATTTAATAATAGATTTAAGTTGTTCACCGGATTTTTGTACTGGTTTCGAACGAAATCACCTATGTTTATCCCGCTACCACTTCTGGTCCTAAAAGGTAGTGCAACCTTACATAGTTGAGCTTTAGGAAGATATTATGAAGCTGTGTTGTGAGATTTTGATCGCCTCATACAGAAAATTAGAGGAATTTTGAGTTTGAATGACCTCCGCGTTCACTTGTTCCCTCGCCGGAAAACGCTGAATAGCCTGCCTCCAACCGACGACTCCTTTGCCTTACATGTGAAAAGGTACATTTACCAGTGGTCCATTATGGTTCAGGCCCTTATACCTCGCCCTTCGTACCTTTTTCCGCTTGATTTTGGATGGAAGATGAAGAACAGATGCATAACACCCCATTAAATCAAGCCTTCCTGTATGGCCATCCACTATTCAGAAAGCGTCGCCATATTGCAAGCGTGAATCTTGTGTTCAAAAATTCTCTTGTTGTAGGATGTATTAAGAGGCTGATTCAGCCGAGGAATAATTGTGCGTGACTAGAAATGGAGGGATACTAGAAAAAACCGTAATGAATGTGGTAATGTGAGCATTAAATAAATAGTGTTGATTCTGGCTTTGTTTAGTTTCTTTATCTGCGTCATTGCTGTCATTTATTTCTAACTAATCGTGTAAGTTTGTTATGAAGAGATTCAATGGCGTCTAGGCGTTTCTATCTCGTATTTGAGCAGAAAACTGCACCTCAAACTTTGTGGAAGATGCATTTTCTTGCATGAAACACTAATTTATAATAAAATGTCAAGTTTCAGATTGTTCCATCCCTCACAAGCAAGTGCCATTGGTATTTGTCAAATCACCATGGTCAATTTAGAGGGGGTTTGCTAATTCTTGTACCTTCCCCATTCCGTCGTGGTATGTTCCAGAATTTCAACACCTGGCGCCCGGACTATAAACAAAAATAAAAGAAGTAAAACTTAAGGGGATAGAAGCTACAAAAGTAAGATTATAAAAGTAAAATTCGACAAAGATGAAAAATTGATAATTTCCTTGAAAAAAATGAAAATATGAGCATTTGCTCGGCAAAAAACACACACAAACTGCTTCAATTTCATAACAAAATATTTAAGGTGAACTGTTTTCTCAGCAGACAAAAAAAATGAATAAAATATTGCGAAAAAAAGGAAAAAAAAATTTGAACACCGAAAATGGAAAGTTAATGAACAAATTTAGGTTAGTTTTCTTCGAATTTTTTTTCATGAAATTTTGCTTCAATTTGTTTCAATTTAGGGAAGTTTGAGAAAGCTTTATTAGAAAACCCTTAACCCAAATCCTCATCTTCTCTTGCTTTATACATAAGCGCGCAGAAAACCTTAAAACTAAGTAACTAGACATATTCTCATTTTCTTCTTTCTTCTGTTCCATTTTTCAAACGACAACATCTTGATAATCCCAGGATGGAGAGAAGTTGGCGAAGGAGCAGCTACTCCCACACTCCTTAAAATGAGCAAAGTGCATAATAGTGCATAATAATGCAACATATGAAATCGGTAACACATATTGTTGGTATAATTATCCTATTCAACCATGTTCACGCATATCAGAAGTTGTTTATTTGAAGTTTTTTTTAGCTTCTTCTACAAAGCATCTCTTGAGTTTCACCCTATTTACCCTGCTAGTGAACATATCACTTGTCGCACTATGTTGGATCTTTCACACCGACGCTCATGCCTAAAAATTCAGTTGAACTTGGAAACCAAAGACACATCTAGAATAAAACTAAAGTTTCATTGGCTTCGTCTGCATCTTCAACATTAGATACCCATAGATTCTTTCATACATTCTTTTTTCGTTCTTTATTTTTTTCACAATCTTTAATCAGGAACTGTGAAACTAAAGGTTGCTCATGAACTTTAAGGCTGAGGTCCCAGAGAAAATGATCTTCAGTTCATTTCCTTTTTTCCTCATATATTGAGCCGTTGAAAGGGGAGTGATCTGCCTCAGGCACCGTGGAAGGGGGGGGGGCTTGAGAATTACCTACTTTGATCATATTTTCCACCTTGATTCGGCAATTTTATATTTCAGTCACGAGGGGGGACAGTATTTAATTTTTTCCCCGGGAAAATATACAGTATTTGATTTCTTTGCTTCGGCAAGGGAATGGACTGTAACATTGATTGTTAATTAACGAATTTAATTGTTTTAGAAAATCAGTATTTTACAAATATTTACAACTGTATATAACCAACTTAAAAAATACTATTTATCAAACTAGGTTTTCGTCATTTACATGCTTCAATATCCAATCAGTATAAGCAGATACTTGGGTGTATAATCCGGGTAGTCTGGGCCGAGCACAACCATACCCTGCTGATACAACACCTATGACTACCAGCTTGTCTCCTTCTGTCAGCATTAATGGGCCACCACTATCTCCCTGTAATACAAAAATTAGTTGTTACATTCGGAACAAAAAAAAAAAAAAATCATACGAAACATACCAATTTTTGGTCCAAAGCAATAGTACATTTTATGGGTCACTAGCCATTGCTTAAGAGTCAGCCTGATCAATAAACTAAACGTCAGAAACTTGAAATGCTGATTTTTCAGCAACTATGAAAAAAGTAATGAATAAATATGTGACAGAATTTTCTTACCAGGGATTTTGAACTGTAAATGTTGGTGTCTCACCTCTTAAAACAGACTTAATGTAGATATTAAGAATAAGAAAAAGCTGACGTTTACCATACATTTGTTTATACAGGGCTTCCTCCTTTTAGTTATCTTCATGTGTTTGTTTCTATCTCAATAAAAAAATCTTTTCAACATTTTTTGGCAAAAATGTTTTTGTAGCGGGACGTCTGCGGAGCATTCATCTACACATGTGAATCTGAAGGGCACTGGAGCCATCGTTGAAGCTTCTGAATCACGCACAGTGGAAACAACCACGACGCAACACACACCTGCACCTACCCAGTTTCTGTCGTTGTTTGCAAATGACATCGGTCGTTTTGTCAACAAATCATCCAGTCTCGATGCAAATTCTAAACTCCGTTTGCTGAAAAGCCCTTGGACTCCAGATATCTCCTATTTTTTCCAGTATCCGAAACACGGAAGCTAAAGTTTCAGTTAACTTGGCTCGCTCGTTTCAGTTGGTTGTCCTACTCTCCGTCTGAGGACGCTGCTTTTTGCAGATTTTGCGTTCTGTTCTCGTCAGAGACAGCTGGCAAAGGCTGCTACCAGCGCTTGGGGAATCTAGTCACCAAACCATTCAGGAACTGGAAGGATGTGATAGAGTGCTTTACAGCTCACCAACAAGCCGAGTTTCATAGAAACTGCATCGTATCGGATGAAAACTTCATTTCTGTCTCGGAGAAAAGGAAGGACAATTTCGTGCACACCAACTAGACGCGGCGAGGAAAGCGCAGGTTCAAAAAAAAATCGCCAGAAGTTGTGACCAATTGTTGAGACGGTGATATTTTGTGGGCAGCAACAGCTTGCCCTTCGTGGTACCAACGATTCCAGCCCCATTTTGGTCTCGGATCCAGAACCTTCTCACAATGATGGCAACTTTTGAGCACTACTGCGGCTGAGGGCGAGACACGGTGACGATGTTCTGAAGAACCATCTTCTTCTGCGGCCGGAAACGCTACATATCTTTCTCCCATCATCCAGAATTGTATTATCGCCGCATCCGGGGAGCTTCTTCAGCAGTGTATTGTAGAAAGAGTAAACGCAAGTCCGTGCTTTTCGGTGCTTGCCGATAAAACGGCGGATGTTTCGAATACCGAGCAGCTGTCTGTTTGCGTCCGCTACACTCTCAAAGGGAACCTGCATGAGGACTTCCTTGGTTCTTCCCCAGTTTCTGATTTGACTGGGCAAGGTCTGGCTTCATCAATCCTGCGATTTCTCGAAAGCCTTGGTCTTAATCTGAACAAGATGGTTTGTCAGGAATATAACGGTGCAGTAGCGATGAGTGAGCATCTTAGGGGTGTCCAGGCTGGTATACGTGAAAAGTATCCGAAGGCGCTTTACGTCCATTATAGTGCGCACAGTCTAAACTTGGTCATCTCTTCTGTATGCTCTATTCTGGCGTTTAAGCATTTCTTCGGTGTCTTGTCACAAGTCTGCAGTTTTTACCATACTTCCACACCCAGGACACAGAATTTAAAAGAGAAGATCAACGAAATACTACCGGATTCGAGTAAACATACTTTAACCGAACTCTGCGAAACAAGATGGGTGGAGCGCCACGATTCAGTCGTGCGTTTACTTGAGCTGTACCGACCAATCCTGCGATCCCTGGAAGCTCTTGAAGAGAACGGAAATGCAGAAACGTCTGCAAAAGCGGCGCAGTTGCTGGACACGATGAACTAGTCGCAATTTGTTGTGCGTCTCCATGTGGTCAAAGAGCTTTTCTGTCTTACGCTTCCACTGTGCAAGACTCTTCAGTCAGTTGACTGTGATTTGGCAGCTGCATGCAGGCACGTGGAAACTGTCCTTTCAAAAACATGCGAGGAAATGCTGCTACTGCTTTCACGTCTATTTTCGACGAAGCTCAGCGTTTTGCCAGCGACTTAGGACTGGAGTTGAATCGTCCAAGGACGAGAGGTGGCCAGAGTATGCATGCAGACGATGCAGACCTTCTCAACCACTATAGAGCCTCGCTCTTTTATTCCTTTCCTGGACCACTTCACTTCCGAGCTGAAACAACGATTTGTGCTTCACCAGAAACTGCTGTCAAATCTCAGCGTCCTTTCTCCTGCCAAAATTGTTTCTGTCAATCTGAAGGCATTAAACCTGGAGTCATTGATTGAATTGTGCGGCGATATTCTTCCCGAGCCAGACTGTCTGAAGCAAGAAATTGAGCTATGGCGCATCAAGTGGGAGAATGTTCCCGTATCAGAGAGGCCTACTTGTGCTGTGTCTTCGCTTCAGGCATGCGACGCCAACTTTTTTTCCAAATGTTTTTCTTCTTCTGGCTGTTCTTGCGACGTTACCTGTTAGCACTGCTACTCCAGAAAGAAGTTTCTCAACGCTCAGAAGGATCAAAACCTGGCTGAGAAATTCAATAGGAGAAGAACGATTGAGCGGCTTAGCCCTCCTTGCAGTCCATAGGGACGTTGACATCTGGTCATCGACGTTTTTGCAGGGAAGAAAAATCGTCGCCTGGATTTCGTTTTATAGATATTCGCCCTTACTTTTAGCTAAAAAAAAAAAAAATATATATATATATAGACTACTTCTACTATTTGGCTTCTTTTTGCGTTAACTGTTTTTGCTGTCTCCAAAAAAAAAAAAAAAATTGGCTTGTAGTATTTAACTGTATGTAAATACTTGTCTTGTTTTTGCGTTACTAAAAAAGAAAAAAAAAAAAAAAAAAAAAAAAAAAAAAAAAAAAAAAAAAAAAAAACCTTAAAGGTACGAAAGTATGCCTAGTGGATGCGTCCTCGTTCGCAACGGGCGGACTAACGGTCTCGAGCTAACGTAATGTTGCTCGAGGATGTTAGACAAAGTCCAAGGGAAAAAATCAGGTACCCCCCCCCCCCCCCCCCCCACCCCCCACCAGCCCCCCCCCCAACAAAAATCCTGGATACGGCCCTGTTTTTCGCTACCAAAAATGTTTTCAAGGACCAGGATACGTCTGTTACTAGCAATTACTGTGGATTTTCTCTCCAAAAAATTAAACGTAGGTTTTTTTTGCGGTTTTGAGCAAAAGATTAAAAACTTAGAAAATAAAACAGAAACTTGTTGTACTATGTAATTATAAATACTGAGGAGTACTTCTTCTATTTTCAGTTCCTCATTAAAACAGTGACAGTAAAACAGTTGACATAGATCATTTGATAAGTCATTTGAAGAGTTAATTTAAGTATGACTATATCCGGGTTGCAGCGGTAGCTAGCAACCTAGTAATAGACGATCACGTCCATGTTAAGAAATATAAAAACCCATAGTTCCTAAAAAGAAGTCAGATCAAATTCAAAAGTACACCATTAGAACCGCCTTGTCCAAAACCCCTGTATAGGAAATTTTCAGTCCCTTGGCTTGAACAGCAAGGAAAATATATTGGTTTGAAAATCAAGAAAAGTGGCAGCTACTACAACATTCTGCCTAAACGGGATATTTTTTTTTTTTTTCTTTTTTTTCTTTTCCACATATAGCTTGGCACTGGAACATCGTAGAGAGTTGTTCAATGGCTCATTTTAAAGGAAATTAATTGGGTTAAAAATCTATAGTAACTAAAATAAATTATTTCTAAAAGAGAATAAATTTTTCCACCAAAAACTGCATTTTTGATGTCTTTTCACACTGCAGTCTTTTCAAAATATTTGATTTTTTTATATACTAGAGTCATATTACTTGAAAAGTAGACGAATGAAGCAAATATAATCCAAATACTGACCTTGAGTTCCAAATTCTTGAGAGATACAAGCACCATGCGTATTTAAGGTGTTGAGTTTTCTTACTTGAACCCATTTATTTTCTTTTCATTTGTTCCGTGAATAAATAAACTACAAAGACTTAGTAAACAACCACTAGACAATACATTTTTACGTATTACTGTCAAGATTTACAGTAATGTAACAATAAATTAAGAAAAACCTATGGGGTAAGGCCAGCAACCACTGTCGATGGTTTATTTCGAAAGAACAAGGAAATTCAGACTTCTGTCTCTAAAGCAGTGTATAAACGGTAGTGTTTTTTACGTAGGCCTATATGGTATAACTTCACAGATCAGGCTTTAATTTGGATATAATTTATTCCATCAATATTCATTTTGCTCTTTTCCTCAGTCAAATCTGAGTATAATTATAATGCTTTTTTCTTATGACAAACTATTCGCAATTTTTATGGAATAAATGAGTCATATCAGTTTTAGCTGCTTATACAGGCTCCTCCTTAAACAATTGCGGATACAGGATTTTAGGAGGGTGGGGGGGGGAGCTCCTTGTGAAAAATTTACATTCTAAATTAATCCTAATGTTACTGATATTGAGAGTTGAAGGGCCAGTCCATTGAATCTTTCCTTCGTCATTTCATTTCTTAGCCACGGTTTCAATCTTCTCAAGGTAGAAAACTTCGTTCAACAGACGCCACTCTGACAGATAGGGTCAGGAGGATCTGAAAGAGTGCTGAAATATTCAGGAAAATATCAGCATCGCAATGTGTGTTTCTGTAAAGTTTCCCTTAGTGTTTCAGGTATTCTACATGTGCCTGCATTGCTTTCTCTAAGAAGAACCCATCGAGCTTTCCATATTGTAGCTTCTCCGGTCAGGGCAGATTTAATAACCGGATGGAAGGTGAAACCGATTGCTGAGAATTATCACCCTAATAAGCCATGCATCGCATCAACGAATTGTTGTTTTTTCGTTTCCATACAATTTTTGGCCAGAAAATACTGAGCTTGAAAGTGCCCAGCGTTTCTACAGAAAAACAGCTTTCTAATTCCAAAATAATCCTGTCCAAAAGAGGAATAAAAGCTGACCATCTATAATATTCCTCATGTGAATTGAATGGCTCATTAACCCGATTCCTTTGCTTTTTCACTATCCTTGGAACTGATATTTCTAAACCTAGCTCGGGTGTTACTTTAGTCACCTCGTAAGAAATTGGATTCAGAGCATGGTTAAAACATGGATAACGCAGGGCATTCTTTGCTACCTTTCGAAGTTCTTTTATAGCACCACAATGTTATCAAACAATCAAAGCAATCCATTAGTTCCTATGCCCACACAATTTTCTAAGTCTAGCCAAGAGCTCGATCTTTTCAATGCTGTCCAAGTAACATATTTCGCGTAGGTCTAAAAATCTAGAAATCCTCACGTCTTGTGCAATTGTACCAAAGGCTCTGACTTAGTTGTGACTTGAGTGACACATCCGTTGTTTCTTCAACAACCACACTGTAGAACTTGGCACAAGTGAACTCGTGCAAGAATTTCTTTAAGAAAATCCTTAGCACCACATTGAATTAATTCATTATGCATTGTTTTGCTAATGAGTAGCATTTGCAACTGAGCTTTCCAAATGTTTTTTAAATTGATATCACCACTATTTACACGGTACCCTAAAAGTCCTTGAAAGTTCCATTCGTTCGTCAATGGGTCCTTCTCTGCCAATAATTCTCCATCGTCTCTATGGCCACGAAGAGCAAAGTTCTGTTGACAAGAAAATAATTGATTCTACAATTGGTTTCAATATCGCTGTCTTTTTCCTGCAATTGCTGGCGATGTGTTGTTCGTTTACAAGGCTTAAAATGCTGGTTTCAGGGTTGTCATATTTTAGAAGGAAATGCTTGTCTGCGTCAACTAAATCACGACGGCACTGATTATTTTCATGAGACACTAAGTTACTGTCTTTTCCAGTTCGCTTAGCAAAAGCCACGAGGGGCTTCTTTACCCACTTTTGCAATTGATTGGAGCCTCCAACCCTTCGGACGTCAAACAAAACGCAATACTTACTGAATAAGCCTCTCATCTTATTTGAGAGTACTATCCAATGGAATTCTTATAAGCGAGTACGACTGAAAAATCTCTTTTTGTCCCTGCCCTGCTTTTTGTGGAATAAATAGGGGAAGCTATAGTTAGATCACGGAATCCAAGGATTCTGAAGCAATTGATATCACATACGATCGTCCAGTTTTCAATTCTATCGATATATCTTCCAATATCATTTTCGCAAAAAGTATTTATATTTTCGATGTTTGTGTTAGGCTTGGGCTACACACTTCAATTTATGCTAACAAATCACTCATAGTTTTACTATTCGTCACAGCGTAAGAAGCACTTATCACTATCAACATTGAAATTGTCATTATTTCTATCTGTAGTTAGACATAGAACGTCCAATCGCCTAGGTTTTGAACCAAAAGGTTGTTTATAATTTACTGCTGTCTTCGCTTCAACATCTTAACTGGTTAGTATTATCCACAAAATATATATTGTTCAAACTCTTCTTGAATCACGACTAATGACAACGCGTATCTGTTATTGCAGTCATTTCAAGAAATTCCTTAGCTACTAAAAAAGAAAACAGATTTTGACATGCACACTTTTTGAAGCTTCAACGATTTTCGAGATGGCAAGCTACATAATGACTTTGAGGTTGGGTTACACCAAACACTGGACGATTACCTACCCGAAGACTTAGGGCTGGCAAATCAAGTGTCCTCGAACCCTTTTCAAACATCCGTTGATCTTACAATCAAGCTACAGAAATCTAATAACAGAACTTGTTCCTTACGCTAGGGGGGGGGGCAGTCACTCCCTGGATCCACTGCTGCCCTAGGGCTAGTGAACTAGGTTAACTCGGCTTTCTTTTGGTATATCGTGCTCAGTTTTTACTTGGAAGTCTTATAAAGTCTTACATCAAGAAATAGAGCCACCAGCAAATGATTTAGCTATAATACAAAAACCCAAGTAAACTAATTTTAAAAAAATGGCATGGTTTGGCATTAAAAATACTTTTCTGCTCTTCATGGTTAATTTTTTTTATTGTCACCCAAAAATTACGACTTTTCTTTATATTTTTTTCAAGTCGCAGGGGGCATGGGCTTAACACCCATCGAGGCCTTTCAATGATGTGACCTATCTTGCGTTCCCAAAATTTAAACTAATCATTTTCAGGTGCATTGCTATGTCAAAAGTGACTTTTTTTTTTAGCTTTGTCCAATTTTGTACTGAAGACTAGGATATGTGACATTTGCCCTTTTTGTTCTTTTTTTTTTTACCTGACAGGCGTCCTTTCCTCCTTCTTCCACACCAGCACACATGCTTGACTCAGGAATTTTCAATTTCTTTTTATTTTCTCGAAACCATTCCTGGCATTGAGATCTTTCTACAATAGGTAAGACGAGTTTCAACAGAGTTGAAGCAGGAGATCCCTCTGCAAAAAAATCTTTCTTGATTTAGTAAATAACACGGATATTTCTCTTACAGGCTGACGACCAAGCCATTGTGATTCCTAATTAACACATTTTACGAAAAGTTAATATAATAATAGACAATATCAAATATAATGTCAGATATTTAAAATTTATTGAACTGTTTCAACTTCAATGAGAATCTTTACTGTGAAATATGTTAGTTTACTTCAGTACAGTCGTGTGTTCTGGGATTCCTTACGGTGGGGGATTCTTGTGGGGAGGCCAAATTGAAAAATACACCAAAACATATCAACCATATCAAAACGTAAGAAAAGTATTTGTTAAATCGAAAAAAACTCCCATGATTCCAGGGGGGGGGGGGTTAAATGTCTACCTTTCTTGTAAGGCTGCCTCAGTAATGGACTTCTAGGAATAATATTCAATAGAATAATTGGGAAGAGGTAGTTCAATTTGGAGAGCTTTTTACTTTGTTATCACAGTCAACTAAATAGCAGGGTACTATATTAGAATTTTCTAACTACAAAAACGTCCAGAATGAAAATTAGTAACGTATTTTAAGTGGCTTTGGACTTGCAACAGGAAGCTTCTAGTAATGTGTACATTGTAAGAATATCTACTTAATATTGCTCGAATGGGTAAATGTAGGCTATATAAGAACTACATCGATACTCTCAAATTACTTTAGGGGAACCCTGAAAAATAACTGAAAAATTTGAATAGCATTAAACTAAAACAATATTGTAAAATTTTACACCTTTTGACCTTCTGTCTTGGGTAGTGGGGGGGGGGGGGTGGTGGTAAAAAACCTCACTGCTATCCTTTGTACAATCTTATAATATTATTTTAATGCTATAAAATTGTACCTCCCTCCTTCCTCCAATGCAAAGACAAATTTAAGATGTATTAAAATTTTGCATTTGCCATAAACAAATCATAATCCTAATCCATAAAGATTCAATAGGAAATCAAAATAGTCACAGGCGATGGCCCATAAGAAAACAAGGTATTCACGTGATGGTAAGACAACAAACCTTATTGATTATGTTATAGTTAACCGAAGACTGGAAGGATCAATACAAGATACTAGGTTATATAGGGGTGTTGTTATTGATGTTATCATGGGCAGCGCAGTAGCGCTGCCTAAGTAAAGAACGATGTTGGCACAATGTATTTTTTTTTCCTTTAGCTCAGCGCACTTCGTGTCAAAGGAGTTGTCATAGAAACTTCGAAAAGGGCTCATTCGATTGGAAATTGGAGTGGCTTGTGCCCTTTTTAATAATCGAAAGTGATTAGAAGGCAACTAACACCCCTTCCACGCCCACCATTTTCCCAAACACATCCAATCAAAATTTCAAGATAGAAATTATGTTTTTGAGGAGGACACTCCCTCACAGCCCTCAGGACAAGGGTTGTAAGTTATGCCCTGGGGCATATAAGGTTTTATAGAAAGCATTGTCGTAGAAACTTCAAAAAGCGCTCATTTGATTGTAAATTGAAATGGCCAGTGCCCTTTTTAATCGTCGAAAGTGATTGGAAGAAAACTAACACCCCTTCCACGCCCACCATATATCCAAGCACATTCAATCAAAATTTTGAGATAGCCATTTTGTTCAAAGTAGTTGAAAGGTCCGGAAATTATATCTTTGAGGATGATACTCCCCGACAGCCCTCAGGGTAGGGTTGTAAGTTATGTCCTGGGGCATATAAGGTTTTTATTGAAAACTTTGTCGTAGAAACTTGAAAAAGGGCTCATTCGATTGGAAATTCAAAGGGCTAGTGCCCTTTTTAATAGTCGAAAGTGATTGGAGGATAACTAACACCCCTCTCACACCCACCATTTCCCGGCTAGTTCCCTTCTTAATAGTCGAAAGTGATTGGAGGGCAAGTAACCCCCCTCTCACGCACACCATTTCTCCAAACACATCCAATCAAAATTTTGAGATAACCATTTTATTCAACGTAGTTGAAAGATCCGGAAATTATATCTTTGAGGATTACAATCCCTCTCAGCCCTCAAGGCAAGGTTTGTAAGTTATGCCCTGGGGCATCTAAGGTTTTTATAGAAAGCATTGTCGTAGAAACTTCAAAAGGGGCTCATTCGATTGGAAATTGAAGGAGCTAGTGCCCTTTTTAATAGTCGGAAGTGATTGGAGGGCAACTAATCCCCCTCTCACGCCCACCATTTCACCAAACACATCCAATCAAAATTTTGAGATAGCAATAGTCTTCAACGTAGTTAAAAGTTCTGGAAATTAGGTCTTTGAGAATGACAACCCCCCCCCCCCCCCCCCACCCAGCCCTCAGGGCAAGGGTTGTAAGTTATGCCCTGGGGGCATATAAGGTTTTTATTGACAGCGTTGTCGTAGATACTTCAAAATGGCTCATTCGATGGAAATTGAAAGGGATAGTGCCTTTTTTAATAGTTGAAAGTGATTGGAGAGCAACTAACGCCCCTCTCATGCTCACCATTTCCCCAAACACATCCAATCAACATTTTGAAATAGCCGTTTTGTTTAAAGTAGTTCAAAGTTCTGGAAATTAGGTCTTTGAGGATGACAACCCCCTCACAGCCCTCAGGGCAAGGGTTGTAATTTATGCCCTGGGGGCATATATTGTGTTTATAGAAAGCGTTGTCGTATAAACTCAAAAAGGGCTCATTCGATTGGAATTGACAAGGCTAGTGCCCTTTTTAATAGTCGAAAGTGATTGGAAGGCTTGACATTTATATAGTAAAGATCAAAGGCGCAATGTATTTTTTTTTTTTTTTTTTAGACCAGGGCACTTCGTATCGAAGGAGTTGTCGTAGGAACTTCTAAAAGGGCTCATTCGATTGGAAATAGAAAGGGCTTATGCCCTTTTTAAACTGTCGAAAGTTATTGAAGGGCAACTAGACCCCCTCCCACGCCTACCATCCCATTTGGCCATTATGTTCAAAAACTAAATGCTGCCTTAAGATTAAATCAAAATACACTGTGTTAATGCTAATTCCCAATAAGGCATCTCAGCAGTATCCCAAGAACGACTGAGGGTATTATGTTCAAAACTTTCGGGGCTACTTCTGCTCATAAAATTTAACCAAAATAGCGTAAGTGTATCCAAGCTATCAAAGAAAGTAAAAAGACTTTTTTTTTTGCGAATGGTATCAAGTTTTCTATTTCAGGTCAACTAGAGGAGGTATGAAACTAAATTAAACACTACTATTTTTGTCAATATTTTTTTAAAAGGGTGTATGTTGTTAAAAATTTGCTGAAAAATTTTCTATACTATTAGCAGGCCAAATTATAAAATCGTAAAAAAAACGAAAAGATTTAAAGTATTATTTTCTTTTTCCCTAAAAAGACTGTGTCAATATAAAACGAACAGAAACTAATTAAAAAAATATTTTCCACAAAATAAGTTTGCACGAAAAGTAAAGAACTCCATAAAACCAAAAATAAGCAAAAATAAAATCAAATAATCTACCAAGCGTGAAGCTATCACAAATCAGCATCGATAAATAAATGAAACCCAAAACGAACAGAAATTACAATAAATAACCGAGTCAAACTCAAAACAAGCAGAAATTAACATGAGCATGGCTCAAACCCCCTATGCCATCCCAAGGCCAGAACATAATTTGCACTTTACAGAAAAAATATAAATGTTTTTACTTTTATAACTTTAATAAATTAAATAATACTAACATTTTGATTACTAAGTATCAATATATGCACATTAAACTAATTTGCAACATAATTTGCACTTTACTGAAAAAAAAAATACAAATGAATGTGCATTGTCAGCTTAATATACATATACTGATATTTAGTAATCAAAATGTTAATATTATTTGATTTATTAAAGTTATATAAGTAAAAATATTTATATTTTTTCAGTAAAGTGCAAATTATGTTCTGCTCTTTAAAAGGCATAGGGGTTTTGAGCCCTTCTCATGTTAATTTCTGCTCGTTTTGAGTTTGACTCGGTTATTTATTGTAATTTCTGTTTGTTTTGGGTTTCATATATTTATCGATGCTGATTTGTGGTAGTTTCACGCTTGGAAGATTATTTGGTTTTATTTTTGCTCATTTTTGGTTTAATGGAGTTCTTTACTTCTCTTTGAAAAACTTATTCTGTGGAAAAAGTTTTTTTTAATTGATTAAAAGTAAAGATCACAATTTGGTAACATCTTATTTAATAGAGAGAAGAGGCTTGTACAAGAAATCTGAGTAGTAGATCATATGAAAACAAAAGAAATGTAAAGAAAGCGGAGAAAGCATTAAAATATGAGCTAAAGAGATGTGAAGTGGAGGCCATGGATAAAAATGCCTAGGATACAGCAAGATGCAGCTAGACGGCATAATAGTAAAATATTCTACTGGTATGTTAATAAATTGAGAGGGAGTAGTCAATCCAGACTTGTCCCAGTTAGATAGGAACGGGACCACAATTTGTGATAAGGAAAGAGTTAAAGAGAAACGGGCAGAACATTTTGAGAAGGTGCTAAGCCGAGATAGAGCTGAAGGAAAAGATAGAGAGGAGAATGAAAAAGTTTGTAATACCTTGGATGTGAAGAAAGATTTATTTTGTGGGGAAAAATTAGCGACAGTACTAAAAGAATTAAAAAATGATAAGGCTCCAGGTGCTGATAGTGCGGTAAATGAGTTTCTTAAATATGGTGGCTCTAGGTTAGAAACAAATTACTGAAGATTATGAACATGATTCTTGAAAAATGGGAAGTACCTAGCGATTTTAGGAAAACCTTAATTAAACCACTGTATAGGAAAAGTAATAGGAGTGAGTGTGGTAATTATCGTGGCATTAGTCTGGTCTCTGTAGGTAGCAAATTACTTAATAATATGATACATTTTAGACTGAGATGCTGTAGACTAAGTTTTAAGAGAAGAACAGTGCGGTTTTAGAAAAGGTAGAGGATGTGTCGACCCAATTTTCACTCTTAGGTTAATAATTGAGAAGTGCCTGAGTTGTCAAACACCTTCGGTCCGCAGTTTTATAGATTATAAGCAAGCGTTCGGTTCTGTTGATAGAAGAGCTTTTGCAAATGATCCTTGTATGATATACCGACAAATACATTAAATGTGATTAGTGATATGTACGAGAATAACACTGCTGTGATTAAGGTAGAAATGAGGCTAGCAGCTGGTTTTCTATTATATCAGGAGTTAAGTAGGGATCATTTTGTTCTAACCCCCTTTAAATAAAGAATCATTTTGATGGACTTCGTCTTAAGGAGCACAGGCAAGGCAATGGACCACGGAATCAAATGGGGAGGAAAAACGGGCGGGCTCCTCTTGACTTAGATTATGCTGATGATTTAAGTATCCTTGATGAAAGCGTGAGCAAAATGAATGAACTTTTAGAGGTTTAACGAGTTCAGGGTTTTAGCATAGGTTTGAAAATTAATGTTAAGAAGACTAAGTCACTAAGGCTAGGAATAAGTGAAGATGAAAAGGGGATGTTGGTTAACGAAAAGATTGATCAAGTGGGCAGGCTCACTTACCTTGGTAGCATTATTATTAAAGACGGTGGGAGCAGTGAGGATATTAAAAGTAGAATAGCCAAGGCTCAGAGTATTTTTCTATAGTTAAATAAAAGTTTGGAAGAATAGGAAGAAATATACAAACCAAGATTAGAATATTAGAAGCTACAGTGATGGCAGTGGTCAAATATGGCTCTGAAGTATGGGCGATCCGAAAAGCGGATGAAGATTTGCTAGATGTTTTCCAGGGAAATTGCTTACGGATTGTTCTGGGTACCCGGGCTGACTAACCGTATTTAAAACAGTAGGCTGTACAAAAAATGTGCTTCAATCTCGCTTTCTAGGGCTATAATGATATAAAGGTTATGAATGCTAGGGCTGGATGTCTGGATAAAGGATGACAGATTGCCGAAGATTGTCCTTTCCGGCCAACCGTCTAGGGCTAAACAGAAAGTAGGTCGTCCTCATCTCGGGTGGGATGACGTCGTAAAGAACGATTTAAAGGAAAGGGGAACTTTCTGAGAGGCTGTAAAAGGAAGGCTTTGAATACATTGGGACGGAGGAGGAGCGTGCGTAACTGTGTTGGCCTCAGGTGGTTTTGTTTCGCGGTGAGTTGTTAGTAGTAGAAGTAGCAATAGTAGTACTGGTGAAAATTGTGAAAAAAAAGTTCGTTGTAAATATACATTTACGGTTATGATCGACATAAAAAGTTAAAAATAGACAAAACTTGTCTTAAATATAAGAAAGCTGAGGCGTTCTCAGTCCTCCTGGTCTTTACACTACCGTTATTCTTTTGTTTTAAAGAAAACTTTATTCATTTTCAAATGCTTACTCTTCAGAAAAGGCAAAATTTTCACTTTAAACATTTCGTAGGCGGAGCAATAGCCTTTCAAAAGTAAAGAGTGATATAAATTTATGGATTATTGATTGCTTTTTTCAAGCTTCCTTCGTATAGAAGGAGGTGTCGAAAATGTTTTGGAGGGGGCTTATTGAATTGTAAATTTGAAGTTCTAGTGGCGCTTTTCAGAGCCAAAAGTGATTCAAGGTAAACCAGCCCCCCCCCCCCCTACACCTTTTTAGGTACTCCGTCTGAATCTTCAAAGACATCCAATCAAAATTTGGAGATAGTCTTTTTGTTCATCCTATTTAAAAGGTCCAATAAATATGCCCTTGGGGATGAAATTACCAACAGAGCCCTTACGAGCGTCAAAATACACCGATTCACTAAGTCAAATTTCACTGAGTTTCCCAGGATTTTATTCTGGAAACGAAAAACGTGCCGGAGCAAATCCAAAGACGGCACCTGATTTGTCAAATAATTACACTACTGAAGAACAACTCAAGGGATCAAGTTGAGACTTAAAGGGAGTATCGGAAAGGGGGAGATCCATATCGACTTTAAACTTGACTTGGGAGGAGGGTACAGTTAAATCGAAAAACGCTATGTATTTGGTATTTAGTTTATCTAAATACGATGTCTGCAATATGTTAGAAACAGCTAGGGAGAAAGGAATCAAAAGTTAAATGTACGACTGGGCAAAGGAAGGGAAATGGTGGGGCATGGGATATCAAAACTTAGTGTTGGGGGCAGGGGCTAAACAATTTTCATTTCCAGTCAAAATAAAAAAAAAATTGCCCCATAAGCTCCTCTGAGACTTACGATTCATGCATTATTAAGTAGCGAGTTGAATTAAAAAACCCTAATGGCTGCCAAGTTTTCAAAAGGGCATATCTCCATTTTCACAGGAGCGGTTAAAGTCATTAAGTTAAAACTTTCATTGAATGCCGAGAGGGATATTAGACCAAATCAAAGACACTAGGTCCTTACAATTTATCAAAATTTCATATCTGCAATATCTTGAGAATGGATATGTGCAAGTAAAATAAAAATTCAGATATTTAATGATTCTTATGAGCCGGAAGTGATTGGTGGGCAATCAGGCCCCTCCATTGGCCGTTATTCCTAATGGGCCCCCATATCCCACAAAGACACTTTATCAGTATTCCCAGATTGCAGTTTTGTTCAAAATAGCCGAAAGGTTCAACAATATATCTCAGGGGTGATATGAACCCACATTTTCTGTGACAAGGACCGTAAATTATGCAAATTGCCCATTGTTTACAAACTTTCATTATAAGGGAAAAGGGAATGGGGTGAATGGGGGTGCATGTTTGATCCTGGGTATCCGATTATATTGATACCTGAGGCAATATTTCTTTTTTTTAAACAACAGAATCATATGTAGGCTACTTCTTTTGAGTTGGGGGAAGGGGGTCTTAAGATGGGCAAAAAGACTTTTATTCAAAATTTGTTGCATTTCGAGTGAGCGCTTAGAGATCTATTGCTAAGCCAATGTTCCCCAGAATATCCAAAGATGTTGGAATTCTAATGTCTAATGATTAATGGAGGGCAGAACGGTCTATTGAATTCATAGTTTTTTTCTTGGAGAGGAGGGGGGAGGGAAAACAAAAGACACTAAGTATATTGACGTCTCCGAAATAATATGTCTTTACAATATCTTTGAAACGGCTTAGGGGATGAAGTTGAAACTTTCCAGCACTGTTGGAGAACTGTTGGAGTATTTCTGGTACAATGGAAATTAAAATTTAGGTTTGGAGTAGAATGGGGAAGGGCTAAGTAATTTTTTCTTCAATTCATATATAAATAACTTTTTTTTTTGCATTTTAAGCTTCTATGGGACTTAATAACTTACAGACGATTCAGTAGCGAGATAGATTAAAAGACACTACATATTCTGACGTTATAAAAATAGTGTAGTATTTATGCCGCCCTCGGTAACGGTATACAGTATTATATTGAAACTTATAAGGCGTGGGGGAAAAGGGTAGAACTAAATAAAAAAAAAAACATTATATACATACAGATTATCAAAATACCGATGCTGCAATGTATCGGGAATGAAAACGAACAGCTCAAGGGATCCAGTGAAAACTTAGATGAAATGTTGGACGGAGGGAGGGGACACCTCAAGTATATTTGAGATTTTGACTTGGGGAACCAAGGGGATCTTTTGCAGGATAATAGATTTTGGAAGGAAAATTAGGTTATAATGATTCTTAGCGTTCACGCTAAGAAAAATCTTTGATTTTTTTTACGCTGATATGCTTCAGAATTAAAGGCCATGATGACACTTCAATTAATATTTGGGGATCAAGGGATCTTTAATCGGAAAACAATGCTGGTTGCATTTATTCTTGGCGTCTTATTTGTCTTTATTTTTTTTTTTTTTTTTAAACAACAAATTAGAACTCTTTTTGATTGATTAACTAAAAAAAAAAACTTTCCAAAACATAAGTTTTTTTAAAGAAAAGGCTAAAATTTTAGCACATAGAAATCTACTTTAACTCAAACTCAAAACAACCGAAAATAATAGGCAGCGCAATCGCGCTGCCTAAGTAAAGAATGATGTTTGGCACAATGTAATATTTATTTATTTTTTCTTTAGACCAGGGCACTTCGTATCGAAGGAGTTGTGGTAGAAACTTCAAAAAGGGCTCATTTGATTGGAAATTGGAGTGGTTTGTGTCCTTATTAATAGTCGAAAGTGATTGGAAGGCAACTAACACCCCTTCCACGCCAACCATTTCCCCAAATACATCGAATCAAAATTTTGATATAGCCATTTTGTTCAGCATAGTTGATTTCAAGATAGAAAATAAATTTTTGAGGAGGACAGTCCCCCACAACCCTCAGGGCAAGGGCTGTAAGTTATGCCCTGGGGGGCATATAAAGTTTTTATTATTGGGAATTGAGAGGGCTAGTGCCCTTATTAATAGTCATTATAGAGATTTTATAGAAAGCATTGTCGTAGAAACTTCAAAAAGAGCTCATTAGATTGCAAACTGAAAGGGCTAGTGCCCTTTTTAATATTAGAAAGTCATTGAAGGCAACTGACCCCCCTCTCACGCCCACCTTTTCCCCAAACACATCCAATCAAAATTTTGATATAGCCATTTTGTTCAACGTAGTTGAAAGTTCTGAAAAACAGGTCTTTGAGGATGACATCCCCCCTCCCCACAGCCCTCAGGGCAAGGGTTATAAGTTACGCCGTGGGGGGCATATAAGGTTTTCATAGAAAGGGTTGTCGTAGAAACTTCAAACTGGGCTCATTCGATTTGAAATTGAAATCACTAGTGCCCAATTTAATAGTTGAACGTGATTGGAAGGCAACTAACATCCCTTCCAGGCCCACCATTTCCCCAAACATCTAATCAAAATTTTGAGATAGCCATTTTGTTCAATGTAGTTGAAAGTTTTGTAAATTATATCTTCGAGCAGGAAACTCCCCCCACAGTCTTCAGGGCAAGGGTTATGAATTATGCCCTGGGGATATAAGGTTTTTATTCAAAGCTTTGTCGTAGAAACGTCAAAAAGGGCTCATTCGATTGGAAATTCAAAGGGCTAATGCTCTTTTTAATAGTCGAAAGTGATTGGAGGGCAACTAACCCTCCTCTCACGCCCACCTTTTTCCCAAACACATCCAATCAAAATTTTGAGATAGCCATTTTGTTCAACGTAGTTGAAAGTTCTGAAAATTAGTTGTTTTTTTTGAGGCAACCCCCGCCACAGCCCTCGGAGCAAGAGTTATAAGTTATGCCCTGGGGGCATATAAGGTTTTCATAGAAAGTGTTGTCGTAACAACTTTAAACTGGGCTCATTCGATTGGAAACTGAGCCCTAGGAACTGAGCCCATCACTAGTGCCCTTTTTATAGGTGAAAATGATTGGAAGGCAACTAACACCCCTTCCACGCCCACCATTTTCCCAAACACATCAAACAAAATTTTGAGATAATCATTTTGTTCAATATAGTTGAAAGTTTTGTAAATTATATCTTTTAGCAGGAAACTCCCCCCACACAGTCGTCAGGGCAAGGGTTATAAGTTATTCCCTGGGGGGCATATAAGGTTTTTATTGAAAGCTTTGTCGTAGAAACGTCAAAAAGGGCTCATTCAATTTGAAATTCAAAGGGCTAGTGCTCTTTTTAATAGTCGAAAGTGATTGGAGGGCAACTAACCCCCTCTCACGCTCACCTTTTCCCCAAACACATCCAATCAAAATTTTTAGATAGCCATTTTGTTCAACGTAGTTGAAAGTTTTGAAAATTAGGTCTTTAAGGATGACAACCCCCCCCCCCCCCCCCAGCCCTCAGGGCAAGGTTTGTAAGTTATGCCCTTGGGGTATATAAGGTTTTTACATAAAATAGTGTCGTAGAAACTTCAAAAAGCTGCTTATTCGATTGGAAATTAAAAGGGCTAGTACCCTTTTTAATAGTCGAAAATAACTGAAGGGCAACTAACCCCCCTCTCACACCCACCATTTCCCCAAACACATTCAACCAAAACTTTAAGATGACCATTTTGTTTAACATAGTTTCAAGTTCCGGAAATAGGTCTTTGAGGATGACCCCCCCCCCCCCAACAACCCTCACGGCAAGGGTTGTAAGTCATACCCTGGGGGCATATAAGGTTTTTATTATTGGGAATTGAGAGGGCTAGTGCCCTTATTAATAGTCAAAAGCGATCGGAAGGCGAATGTGCCCTTTTTAATAGTCGAAAGTAATCAGAAGGAGAATCCCCCCCACGCCCATCATTTTCCCAAACACTTCCGATCAACCTTTTAATATGGTCATTTTGTTCAAAGTAGTTGAAAGGTCTGGAAATTATGTCTTTGAGGATGACAACCCTCCCCCAATAGCCTTCAGGACAGCCCAAAGTTATGCCTTTTGCGCATTTAAAAATTTTTATAGAAATGTTTCAAAAAAGGGCTTATTTGTTTGGAAATTGAGAGGACTAGTTCCTTTTTTATTTAGTTTTCTTTTTTATTAGTCGAAAGTGTCAGAGGGCAAATGTCTCCCTCCTCGCCTATCATTTCCTCAAGCACCTCCAATCAAAATTTCTGATATAGTCATTTTTAAGCCTATCAGAAAAGGTCTGGAGACTATGTATTTCGGGATAACAAATCCCCCAGCCCTCAGGGCAAGGGTTGTAAGTTTTGCCTTGGGGACATATAGGGTTTTTATAGAAAGTGTGGTCATATGAACTTCAAAGGGAGCTCATTGGATTCGTAATCAGATGCTCTATTGCCCTTTTTAAGAGTCAAAGTGATCAGAGGGCAGCTAACCTCTCCCCCCCCCCCCTACACAACGTCATATTGTCCCGAAATACGTCTTATAGAAATTTTGAGATAGCCATTCTATTCAAAATAGTCTAAATATAATATAACAAGGCTTTTGGGGTTGAAAAAATCAAATAATCTACCAAGTACACAACTACCACAAATCAGTATTAATAAATAAATAAAACCCAAAACAAACATAAATTAAAATAAGTCAAATTAAAACGAAAAGAAATTAATCTGAGTAGGTTCTAAACCCTATGCTTTCTAAAAGCCAGAATAAATTAATTAAGATTTTATGGAATAAATATCATCATTATGTATATTAAACTGACAATACACATTTTTTTCAGTAAATTCATTTGAATATTTTTCAGTAAAGTGCAAATTACATTCTAGCTTTTAGAAAGCATAGGGTTTAGAATCCTTCTCAAATTAATTTCAGCTCGTTTTGAGTTTGACTTATTTTAATTTCTGTTTGTTTTGGGTTCATTTATTTATTAATACTGATTTGTTGCAGTTGTATGCTTGGTAGATTATTTGATTCTATTATTGTTCATTTTTGGTTTAATAGAGTTCTTTACTGTTTTTTGAGTTTTTTGAGTTGTCTTTTTTTGGCAGAAAATTTGAAATTTGAAAAGACGTGGCTAAAATTAGTGGGATAAATTTGAGGTTTTCTGGCATAACCAGCAACACTTTAAGCGTCCTGGAGTACTGGTTCTGCCTGCCTACCAGTGGGTAAAGGCAGGCACACTTAGCAGCCCCCACCCCTAGGGTGTAAGAGGAGACTCATCAGGTGAGACCTATACCGATTTTAACTTGTAATTTGCCTACAGTAATCAATTTTTGGGTTTACGCCACTGCTACTGGCCCGGGAACAGGCGTTGTAAGTTATGTCCTAGGGGCATATAAGGTTCTTATGGAAGGGATGCTTCTATAAACTTCAAAGAGGGCTCATTTGATTGGAAATTGAAATTTCTAGTTCACTTTTTATAAATCAAAAGTGATCGGTGGGTAGCTAGCCTCCCTCTCGCCCTTTTCCCCAAAATGCATCAGATAAAATTTTGAGATATACATTTTGTTAAAAATAGTTCAAAGTTCAGATAACAAAAACTCTAGTGTCGACACAGCCCCCCAGGGCCCGAGAGTAGGCATCGTAAGTTATGCCCTGGGGGTATATGTGGTTGTTATTGAAAGGATGCTCGTATAAATTTCATAGAGAGCTCATTTGATTGGAAATTGAAAGTTGTAATTCACTTTTTAAGAGTAAAAAGTGATCGGAGGGTAGCTAGCCTTCCCCCACACTCCATTTATTTTTTTCCCAGAGGCAGTTCATATAGAAGGGGTCGTCGAATAAACTTCAAAGGGGCTCATTCGATTGAAAATCGAGACTTCTAGTGCCCTTTTTAAGAGTCAAAGGTGATCGGAGGACAACTAGCCCCCCCAAGCAAGCCCTTTTTCCGCAAATATATCTGATAGAAATTTTGAGGTAGCCATTGCATCAGATAAAATTTTTGAGATAGCCATTTTGTTAAAAATATTTCAAAGGTCAGATAACAAAACTCTGATGTCGACACAACCCCCCAGGGCCCGGGGGCAGGCGTTGTAAGTTATGCCCTGGGGTAATATTAGGTTCTTGTGGAAGGGATGCTTGTATAAACTTCAAAGAGGGATCATTTGATTGGAAATTGAAAGTTCTAATTAACTTTTTATAAAGTAAAAAGTGATCGAAGGGGAGCTAGCCTTATCCCTCCACCCCTCTTCCCCCAAATAGATCAGATAAAAATTTTGAGATAGACAATTTGTTAGAAATAGTTCAAAGTTTAGATTTAACAAAACCCCGGTGTCGCCAAAGCCCCACAGGGCCCTGGGCAGGCGTTGAAAGGTATGCCCTAGGGGTATATGGTTGTTATGGAAGGGATGCTCTTATAAACTTCATAGAGGGCTCATTTGATTGGAAATTGAAAGTGCTGTAAAAAACGGTTCCGGGCTTGAATCCACCCCCCCGCCCTGGGGGAAAGGGCTGTAAGTTATAGTAGCAGGTCATCGTTAACATACAAAACTTCTATGGAAAGCGTGATCGTATATACTTTGGAAGATGTCAATTCAACTAGAAGTTGAAATTTATTATGCCCCTTTTTCAGAATCGAAAGTGATCAAAAAGTAACAAGCCCCCCCCCCTTGTGTCTTTTCCCCCCAAATACATCTTATCAAAATTTCGAGAAAGACACTTTGTTCAAAATAGTCCAAAATTCAAATTACTATAACTTAGGGGTTGAGACATCCTCCATAGCCCCCGGGGCAAGTTTGTAACTTATGTAAGTTGCCTATTATTAGAATATTAGGTTGTTGTGGAAGGGTTGGTCGTATTAAATTTGGAGGGAGCTCGTTTGATCGGAAATTGATATATCTAGTTCTTCTTTGAGAATCAAAAGTGATCAATTGGCAAGTTGCCCACATCCCACTTTTTCAAAGGGCATCCGGTCAAAATTTTGAGATTGCAATTTTGTTCAAAAAATTTCAAAGGCAAAATAACTATACTTCCGGGGTTGAACCAACCCCCGCCCCTAACACCGGGGAAATTGCTCTGAGTTACAGAACTTGCTTATTGTTACTTTGACACTTCGTTTACTTCAATTAATTAAAAAAAAACTTTTTCCAGAAAATAAGTTTTTTCAAAGAAAAGTAAAGAACTCCATTAAGCAAAAAAATGAGCAAAAATAAAATCAAATAATATACCAAGCGTGAAACAACCACAAATCAGTATCGATAAATAAGTGAAATTCAAAACGAACAGAAATTACAGTAAGTAACCGAATCAAACTCAAAACGAGCAGAAATTAACATAAGTAGGGCGCAAAACCCCTGTGCCTTCCTAAGGCCAGAATAAAATTTGCACTTTACTGAAAAAATATAAATGTTTTTACTTTTATAATATGGTTGTTATGGAAGGGATGCTCGTATAAACTTCATAGAGGGCTCATTTGATTGGAAATTGAAAGTGGTGTAAAAAACGGTTCCGGGCTTGATTCCACCCCCCCGCCCTCGGGGAAAGGGCTGTAAGTTATAATAGATGGTCATCGTTAACATATAAAGCTTCTATGGAAAGCGTGATCGTATATACTTTGAAGAATTCAATTCAACCAGAAGTTGAAATTTATTATGCCCCCTTTCAGAATCGAAAGTGATCAAAAAGTAGCAAGCCCCCCCCTCTTGTGTCTTTTCCCCCCCAAATGCATCTTATCAAAATTTCGAAATAGATAATTTGTTCAAAATAGTCCAATATTCAAATTACTATAACTTAGGGGTTGAGCCATCCTCCATAGCCCCCCGGGGCAAGGATTGTAACTTATGTAAGTTGCCTATTATTAGAATATTAGGTTGTTGTGGAAGGGTTGGTCGTATTAAATTTGGAGGGAGCTCGTTTGATCGGACATTGGTATATCTAGTTCTCATTTAAGAATCAAAAGTGATCAATTGGCAAGTTGCCCACATCCCACTTTTTCAAAGGGCATCCGGTCAAAATTTTGAGATTGCCATTTTGTTCAAAAAATTTCAAAGGCAAAATAACTATACTTCCGGGGTTGAACCTATCCCCGCCCCTAACACCGGGGAAATTGCTCTGAGTTACGGAACTTGCTTATTGTTACTTTGACACTTTGTTTACTTCAATTAATTTATTAAAAAAAAAAAAAATTCCAAAAAATAAATTTTTCAAAGAAAAGTAAAGAACTCCATTAAGCAAAAAATGAGCAAACATAAAACAAATAATATACCAAGCGTGAAACAACCACAAATCAGTATCGATAAATAAGTGAAACCCAAAACGAACAGAAATTACAATAAATAACCGAGTCAAACTCAAAACGAGCAGAAATTAACATGAGTTGGGCGCAAAACCCCTGTGCCTTCCTAAGGCCAGAATAATATTTGCACTTTACTGAAAAAATATAAATGTTTTTACTTTTATAACTTTAATAAATCAAATAATATTAACATTTTGAATACTAAATATCAGTATATGTATATTAAACTGACAACGTGCATTCATTTGGGGGAGTTGTGGGGGAGTGTCCTCCTCAAAAACATATTTCTATCTGGAAATCAACTACGCTGAACAAAATGGCTTACCAAATGAAATACCAAAAATGTCTTGACAGGTAAAAGTTTTTCATGGAGGTTTGGGGGGAGACTTCACCCCCTCCATAACTACAAATCTATTTCAATTCTGATATATTTTCTTAATGAGCATAATTGAAACAGTTATAAAAGGAATACACTGATTTAATAAAACTTGCAAATAATCCTCTGCCGCAGTCTTTCATTTCACATTAGAGACCTTAATGAAAGGAGGGCTTCTCTTAAAATTCTGAAATTTACATATACTTTAAGTAAATACAAATTACTTTTTCCCAAAATTACAACGACGTTCCAAAAAAACTGTTGTCTGTTGCAATCCTCTTCCTGTTAAAAATGTTTCTATATTTCTGTTGTGAGCTTTTTTTACTTGTAATATAATTAACTTGGTATATATTTTAATTAGAACAAGTGTTTCCAACGGCACTCACGTGCTTTCATATCTTTACTTTTAGCACGTGGCAAAAGATTACTAATTTGCCCGCATTGGCTTGGATGCAAATTGAATTTGCTCTAACGGTGTAAAATGTATAAGGACACTAAACCTTACAGTATTTCTGCTGAATTTTATAAGATGGTCAAATAAGTCGCTAAAGTCTAAATTAAAAGACACTGTTAGACTGACTTTCCCCGTGTTATGAATATTCAAAAGAAACTTCCATACAAAAGTTTTTTTAAACGATGAATTCGTCCTCTATAGTACATCAGGGAAATAAAGCAATCACACATTTTAGTTTCTATTATAAAAGCTCAATTATTGCTGTCTAAATGGCACTGAATACATTTATAAGAGAAAATGACAAAATTCTTAAGATTAAACGGAAGAATTCAGGATTCAAGCAAAGCAAGTCACTCTGCGATCAGAAGATGCGATCGAAATATGCCATTGATGTCTCGAACCGCTTCGACGCACTCCTGCCATTTGAAAGTTGTGAAAAAGCATGACTCTGGTTCAAAAAGAATGTCCTGGAATCAGCGACAGCAAATGTTGGACGGAAAAAGCGTGCTAATAAAGCGTGGATTAAGTCGGATATGCATGACGTCATAGAGCAGAGACGCAAGGTGAGGTTACTCGGTGACGTGCCAACCTATAGAAGCGTTAATGGTGTCCGCAACAAACTGATACAGCGAGACAAGAAGATGTTTGTGGAAAGGAAGGCACATGAGCTAGAGGGTGCAGCCAAGAAAGGTGACGTTGGCAGTCTCTATAAGCATCTCCGTGATCTAACAGGTGACATAGCCCCCTCGGTTGCATCTGTTGTCTCTGTGGATGGCCAGCCACTCGGTGACGAGGCTGCCCAGGTCAGTCAATGGAAAGACCAATTCTCGGGGCTTCTCAACACCGAAGCCGTAGCGCACACTGACCAGGAACTCATCAGCCTAGCCGCCAGCACCCAGGAACTGCTGACAAGTGACACAGAAGCTCCTTTCACGTCACCAGAAATCTACACAGCAGTAAAACGTTTGAAGAACAACAAAGCGGCAGGCGTATGTGGAATATCTGCTGAGCTCTTGAAGTATGCCGGACCGGCGATGCTGCTTTGGCTCCATATGCTGTTTTCTGTGGTTTGGCACACAGAATGGATCCCGAAGGACTGGTGAGCTGGTATAATCCTGCCCTTATGGAAGAGAAAGAGAGCAAGAGCATCTGTTCGAACTACAGAGGCATAAACGCTACTTTCAGTGCCTGGAAAGCTCTTTGCTATGACCCTGCTGGATAGATGCACGAGTATCTTCAGAAGAAAGAGGAGAGCCCAACAGGCGGGATTTATGCCCGGGAGATCAGCTGTCGAACAAATCTTTACCATGCGCCAATTAATTGAGAAGACGAAGGAATTCAGGAGGAAAGCATATGTAGCCTTTGTGGACTTCAAGGCTGCGTTTGACTCGGTGGATCGTAACTCGCTCTGGATGATACTTCGATCAACTGGTCTACCAGACAAATACTGCAAGTTATTTGAAAAGCTTTACGAAGATACCGTGGGTTGCGTCCAAGTCAACGGCAAACGGAGCACGACATTCGGCATCAAAACCGGTGTACGACAAGGGTGTGCTGCCGCCACGGAAAACTGTTCAATTGCGTGATAGACCATGTCATGACACGACCAACAAATCGCCTGCCCTTTGGTCTGCAGTTTAGAGATCGCGTTCTGACGGACGCTGACATCGCAGATGATCTTGGTCTCGTTGCTGACTCGATCGACCAGTTGACTGACGCTCTGGAAGTCCAGCAGGAAGAGACAGCAAAAGTGGGGCTGAAAATAAACTGGCTTAAGACGAAGATAATGGCAATTGAGCCCCCAAGCCCAGTCTCGCCCCGTGAGAACATAACTGTTTGCGGAGCTCCTGTTGAAGTTGTAAAGAACTTCACTTATCTTGGCTCCGTGCTGTCTAATGACGGCTCTATAGAGGAAGAGCTGTGCAGCCGAGTTTCAAAAGGCTCGTCTATCATCGGAAGGCTCAACAATCTCTGGAGAATGCCGCATATATCTAGGCGCACGAAGATGCGAATTTATAATGCATCCGCAAGCTCGGTCCTCCTCTATGCAGCGGAAACCTGGCCTCTCAAATCAACAATCCTCAGCATGATAGACGTCTGCCAGACGAAACAGCTCCGTCGGATTGAGGGACTTCGATGGGATGATTTTGTAAGCAACTCAAGGTTGCTCGCACTTACCTCCCAAGTGCCATTCTCCGTCCAAATAGCACACCGTACTCTCAGATGGTTCGGACACATCCTGCGTATGCCGACGACAACTCCAGGCCGAATAGTCTACGATTTTGAAGCTAAAGCTCATGGCTGGTCTCGCCCGTGGGGCAGACCTCAGAAAAGGTGGAAGGATAGCCTCAAAAAATTCCTTAGATAGCTAACATTGCTGTCAACGAGGCCCCACTAATAGCAGCAGACCGGTCAGCCTGGAGGAGCAGAGTTGCGACGCTCTCTACGCCGCCCCCAACGCGGCAGGAGCCTTAAGTCAGTAAGTCAGTTTATATCACAAGAAGGGTAGAGGATATGTCCACCAATTTTGCACTGTTAAATTAATAATTGAGAAGTTCCTAAGTCATCAAAGACCTTTAGTCCTCAATTTCATAGATTAATAAACAAGCTTTTGATTCAGCTGATAGAAGAGATTTAGTAAAGGTCTTATCCTTGCATGGTACACCAGACAAATATATTGAAGTGATTAGTGCTATGCACGAGAATAACATCGCTGCGTTTAAGGCTGGAAATGAAGGTAGTAGCTGGTTTCGTATTAAATCAGGAGTTAAGCAGGGTTGCATTGTATCCCCGTTTATAGGAATCCTTTTGATGGAGTTTGTCCTAAGGAGCACAGCAAAGGTAATGGGAGAACACGGAAACAAATGGGGAAAGAAAACTCTCCAGGCCTTGGATTATGCGCATCTTAGCATCCTAGATGAAAGTGTTAAGAAAAGGAGTGAACTTGCAGAGTTTTTGCGAGTTTAGGATAAAAAATAAGTTTGAAAATTAATTTTAAGAAGACTAAGTCGCTAAGGCTAGGAATACGTGGAGGTAAAAAGGTGATGCTGGGTAATGGGAAGATCGATCAATTGGAAAGTTTCACTTACATAGGTAGCATTATTTGTAAAGACGGTGAATGCAGTGAAGATGCTAAAATTATATTGCCAAGCCCCAGGGTTTTTTTCATACTTGAAAAAAGTTTGGATGAACAGGAAGATAACAATAGGTTGTATGACAAGTGTGGTTTAACCCCGCTTTTCAGCTATAATAAGAAAAAGATTGAGATGACTAGGGCACGTTCAAGGATGAAACATTGCAAAGAATTGTCCATGATGGCCATCTATCTAGGGCCAAACAAAAATCAGGTCGTCCCCGGTTGAGATGAGAGGATGTTGTATGGAAGAATTTAAGAGAAATGGGAACTTCCTGAGAGGGTATAAAGAGGGAGGCTTTGAGCAGATTGGGATGGAGGAGAAGCATGCGTAGTTATGCTGGCCTCAGGTGGCTTGGTGCTGCAGTGAGTCATTTAGTTGTAATAGTTAACTGATACTTGACGTTCTTTTATACATTCATAAAAAATTTATAGTCTTTGAAAGTTAAATACTTTTAATGTTTTAAATATTTGATTTTGTTCATAGCAACACTTCAGAATTATCTGGTCCATAGTTAGTCTGTATACATTTGGCTTTCTTGTCTTCATATTTTATAAACACATTGTCATTTTCTCATCACAACAAGCTTTGACGATTTTAATTGGTGTTGCTTTAATTAACTTTGTGTGACACAGATTTGACTTACCAGCTTTACTTTCGTGAGTCCAACCCCAGCCAGCAATCATTGCAACAGATCCAGTAGGAGGACTAGTGCTGCCACGGGCAATACATGCTGGTTTTACGTTTTTGGACCAGTTTATGTCTGAAGAAATTTGAAGAAGAGCAATGTCATCTTTTGGTTTTGGGTAGATAAAGCCTTCATGCCGCACAATGAATGAAACACTCAGCTGTTGCGCATCCGGGAGGGATGAATGTATGTTATGCACAGCTGCCATTACTGTTAGTGAACTGGGACTTTTCCTTTAAAAAAAAATAAATAAAAAGGATGGACTTGACAATGAACATTACTGCTATTATAGTTAATAGTAGTTGGTTTTCCCTATTCATTCTCACATTTGAAAGGGGAATTTCTACCATCCTGCTTATTCCTAGAGGATCCCACAGGGGGATTTAGGAATACGACTATCACTAATATGGAAAAATGATGGTTGCCCAAATTAGCCTGACGCAAACACAACTACATAAGCTTCTTCTTTATTGTAATCTGTTCAAATCTTCCATCCATCTATGAGGTTCAACCTTTTATCACTCTATTCAAGTAATTCATGATTTTCGTTTGCCCCTCGCCCCAGGATTGCTTAAAAACACGATGTTTGCCAATCATCATTCTTCATCCAGTATGACCTAACTGTCTTCCTTAGACCTCAGATCCTCCTGTGCCTCCGGAGGACGAAGAGACACCAGTCATCCCTCAAATGTACTGCTGCCGTAACGTCTACCCAATGGGGTTGTATGGACGTATTCGCGTTGAGAAGGTCCCTCTCGTATGTTCGGCGTAGTGTGTTCTTTCGTTTTTCCTTTCGCTGCGTTCCTGTTGGTTGCCATTGGAGGATTGACTTTGGTGTTCGGTCGTCTTTCATTCGTATGACATGTCCCAAGTAATTCCATCTTCGGGTCCTGATCATGTCGATGACTAGAGGTCTCCCAGTAATTTGATGTACTGTCTGGTTTGAGACAAGTTGTGTCCAGTTTATGTGAGGATTCGTCGCAGACAATTGTTATCAAAGGCTTGGAGTCTCTTCTCTTGCTGTTGATTTAACTTCAAGCATTCGCTTCCATACAGCATAACTGGTAGGACATTACTGTTGGAGAACCGAAGTTTTAGCCGGTTTGAGAACTTCTGTGAGTGCCAAATCCGTTTAGGCCTGGTAAACAAGCCACTAGCCTGTCTGATACGAGAATGGATCTCTCTGTCTATTGCCTCTGTGTTCTCTACTGTGCTTGCCAGATATTTAAACTAAACAACCTGTTCTACATCCTCGTTGCCGTACTTTATGTTGAGGGGGGATCCCGTGGCAGTCATATTTTTAGTTTTTGGTGCATTCATCTTGTAAGTAGTAAGTAAGTAAAAATAAGTATGACGGCACAAGACCCTTAAGGTCCAAACCGGTGGTGCTGATCTCTGTTTCGTGGCCCTTCAGCCAGGAAGTGCAATGGGGGCTGGGGGCCAGCCATCCTGTGCTTTTGCACACCCTTCCTGCTTACCTTCCCCGATTTCTCCAGGTAGCCATTTAGAGCTGGGTCGACTCTGGCTAAGCTTACAGAGTCACAACACTGACCCGCGTCCCAAACACAAATAACTGGCCTCGCCAGGGATTGAGCCCGTGTCCCCTGGACAAAGTATTCATCTTGAGGCTAAACTGAAGTTCATCTTCTCTTACAAATCCAAAAACTGTTGGAGTTTTTGCTTGACTGATTCGAGGAGACTAATGTCTTTCTGCAAAGTCTACATCTACAATTTTTTTTTTTATTACAGGCCTCATGGCTCCATCATAAATGACGAAAACACAATCCTCTTTTCATTTCTGATTGGGATTCCGTAGTTTGTGCATCTGCGGAGGATGCCATCTATCACCAGTATGAATAGAAGAGGGGACAGGACACAGGGGCCAGGTCTTTGCTTTACTCCAGAGATGATCTTGTAATATATCGATTGGCCTTCACTCATCTGAAACACACCACTCCGTGCTGTTGTACAGAGCCATAATTAGCCTTACGAGTTTGTCAGGACACGGTAGTACTTGAGGATTTTCCAGAGTGTATCTCGATGGACAGAATCGAATACTTTCTCGAAGTCAATGAAAATTAGGTATAGCGTCTGTCTTTACTCATTTGTCTCTTCTAACATCATTCGCAATGCAAAAATGAGATTTGCACAGGAGGGGTTTGGGCGGAAATCGTGTTGTTCGTTCCTTAAATGCTTCTCGATCATTGGCTGGATACGATGCAGAATTATAAGGGCAAGAAGCTTTCCCGCAATAGAGAACAAACTGATTCCTCGCCAGTTGTTGCACAGCATGACATCACCTTTATTAAATAGTTTCACAAGGGTACTACACATCCACTCTTTTGGGACAACCTCGGCGACCCATATCGTGCTAAACAGTAGAATCCAGGTTTTGAAACAGGATCTAACAGACTTTTTTAGCATTTCAGCAGAAATTCATTCGTTCCCTGGAGCTCTTCCGTTCTTCAGCTTCTTTGACGCTGAAATTATCTCATTTTCTGTAAGAAAATCGGCGTCGATTTCAAGGATAAGCAAAGGAAGTCTCCGGTATATTGGGGGGACTGATCGATTCTGGACGGTTTAAAACATTTTTGAAATGGTTGGCCCAGACTTCTTCTATCTCTTTCTCTTCTGTGACTATTCTTCCGTTTCTGTCCTTGACAAGACCATCAGTTTTTGCCGTTTGCTGATCATCTCATTAGTGATCCTGTAGACCGTCTTGGAATCTCCTTTTTTTTTCGCTGCCGTCTCTGTTTCTGCTGGCTTGTTCTCCAGGAAAGCCCTTTTGTCTCGCACTTTTCCTTACGAGCTTGTCCTTATCCCTATACGCCTGCAGCGTCATCACTGCATCGTTCTGGACCCCTGATGAAACTAAGTTTTGTTTCCAAGTTTTTCTTTCATGGATAAAGTTCCAAGTTTTATAAGAGATCCACCGGTCTTTGTGGCTCTTTTTTATGTCCAATTACTTCCTTTGCAACATCATTGAAAGTGTTGCTGATGCTACTCCATATACTGTCGACGTCTCCCTCTCCTTCACAAAGATGTCTAAAAGCCTCACTTGATAGCCATTTACTGTTTATAAGAAATGCTCGATCTGATTTCTTGTTGTGCCGTCAGGGGAGGTCCAAGAGTACATGTGGATATTTTTGTGACTAAACTGTGTTCCACCTGTCAGGAGATCATTTGTGGAAGTTAAGTCTATAAGTAGGGCTCCATTTTCATTTCGGTCGCATGAAGCATGTGGGCTAAGCACTTCTGGGCAGTAGGATCTATCGTTGCCTACTCTGGCGTTGAAGTCTCCGGCGAATATACCCATCTCATGACGCGGTATATCCTTGGGGACTGAGTTAAGAGTGCCATAGAAACGCTCTTTAACCACCTCTTCAGCATCATTCGTTGGTGCATAACAAGCGACTACAACCACTTTGATGTAGTGTCCCTGGAACCTAGCAAATATTACTCTAACACTGACAGGAGTCCAGCTGACGAGGGATTTCACTGTCTTTCCGAACATTAACATTGCTACTCCTGCATCTCGTTTCTTTTCGGGTCCATTGTAGATTATTGTTGTGCCATTATCGAGCGTTTCTTTGCCGAAACCGGTCCATCTCACTTCTGACAGTGCTACAACGTCAATATTATAGGCAGTTACGTCAATATTATAGGCAGTTACTTCTTGCGTCAGAGATTTTTCATCCAATGCTGATTGGTTTTTGACGGTTTGGGCTTGGGACTGAACTTTTGCCAAAAATTTTCGTCTGGGGCCTGTCCCACGATCCCCTGAAAAAACCCGTGAAATCTAAAAAATGCAAAATTCCGTTCCAACAGTGTCCATAAAATCAAGTTCGAGGGCGATTTTTTCTAAAATCTGTTTTCTCAGTCGTCATAACTGAGGGGTTTTGCTATTTTTCATCATCAAAAATTCTGTTTTTAGAGTTCCGGTTACCATTGAGCCGTATCGCTCCTTACTTACAGTTCTTTACAAGAAGCTTGTCTGATAAAGAAAGAAAAGTTGGATATTTCAAATTGCTGATTGGTTTTGACCGGAGAGGGATGCGAATCCTCTGCCAAATCCTCCTTCTTTTAAAAAGCAAAGCATCCACTGTTGGCCTCAGATGGCTTGGTGCTGCAGTAGCTTATTAGAAGCAATAGTAAGAAGCAACACTAGTAGCATTCATAATCTTAATTTTTAAACCCTATTCTCGTCTTCTAAATCCTTAAACGTTCAAAATTCTCTCACTGCGCTAGCATTTTTATCGACGACATTCAAATCATCTGCGTAAGCTAGCTCTATCAAAAATTATGCCTTATTATTAGACATAACATTTCCCTGTAACCATGGATGTCTTTTCATAGAGCAAACCTTATCAAAATAATAATTTTAAACAAGGATTAGACACAGTCTTGCTTAACTCGCAGTTGAAGATCAGTAATCAAGGGTCTCAATAACATTTTTTTTTTAATTGTATTACTCCGAATTTTAATCCAATGAGTTAAATGAAAATTATGGGTTAAACGTTCAAGTAAATCTAGAAAGTCCAATATTCATTGAACACGTTCGCTATTATTCTTCCTTGCTTGACGACGCGTTGTTTCGTATATGGGTAACATAAAGTCGATCTTAACAGGTCCAGCTCTCTCCCGCCGCTCTCTCACCTGGCTACATCTATACATATTTGTAATCTAAGCCACAGGGCTTACATTCGGTGTTAGCTTAGCACTGAACTTGAATAATAGTTCGAGTGTCTTTTCAAACAGGTCGGGGTAGCGAACTGTAAGCAAGGAGCGACACGACTCAATAGAAGCCGAAACTCTAAAAAAACAGTTTTGATAACAATAGATACATCAAATAATTGAATTTTTATGCTGATTCAAAATTTGTGAAGTTCATTCAGTTAATGCTGCCCATTAAAAGTTAAGAGTCTGCGAAAATTTGCCCAATTTTTGAAAAAGGGGGAAACGCACTCAAAACGTCAAGTGATCTTAATAAATATAACACCATCAGATGCAGCATATTAGACAAGACTACTGTAGAGGTTTCAAGCTCCTATAGACAAAAATGAGGAGTTTAGTATTTTTTGTCAGAAAAAAATCACGGATGTGAGTTTTGTCTGTTTGTTTTCCCCAGGGGTGATCGTATCGACCAAAATTTTGAGATATCCATTTTCTTCAGCATAGTTGAAAGGTCCAATAACTATAGCTTTGGGGATAACATGATCCTGTACAGCCTCTGGGGAAAGGTATGTAAGTTACCAAATTTGCCTGTTGTTTACGCCTTCGCTGATTAAAATTAACATGTGGAAATGTTCAAGCGTCAACTATCAACGGGCTTGAATTGTCTAGAGGATATTTCCATGGAGGGGGGAGAATTATCCGCGGAAGAAATTCTCAATTTGGGAATTATCCGCGGAAACAACTTTTCACTGGGGGTATGGGGATTTCCGGGAAAAAATTTCAAGATTAGTGGATTTCCGAAACGATTTAGAAAAGATCAGGAATTAGTCTATTTCCAATGAAAGTAAGCTAAAAAGAGTTTTTCGGGCTGAATTGTCCGCAAGAGATTTTTCTGGGGGGGTTTTTCAGCGAGTATGGAATTGTCCAGGGGAAATTTCCTGGGGGTGGGGGGAAGTATTTTACGCGGGAGGAACTTTACTCTGATGGATGTCCTGTGGGGGAGGGAATTTTCCATGGAGGACAGCTAGCTTTCTGGATTACCCGGCATTATTTGAAAAGTGATCAGAAATTAAATTTAAAAAAAAATAGTTTTTTCAACTGAAAGTAAAGAGAAACATAAAAAGTTAAAACGAACAAAAAATTGTTCCGTATATGAAGGGGGTCCCCATCTCAATCTTTACGCCTAAGTTTGAATGTTTGTCATGATTCTGTAGGAAACACAAGGGCTAAAACTTAGGAAACACGAGGGTTGTGTAATTAGAATAAGAAGCTTTTTTACAAGTTCTAAAATACTTCAGTGTCAAGAACCATGTTTTTAAGAGAGGGCAACTCCCCTCATATACAGAATAATTTCTATTAGTTTTAAGTTTTAATGTTGATCCTTACTTTCAGCTCAAAAAACTTGTTTTGTTTTTTATTTAATTTTAAGCAATAACGAGCTATTTGTCCCTAACTGACCAATATAAACCGAAGTTTTCGCAATAATCAATTAGAATTGCTCTCAATAGAAAATACAGAATTCCTGTGAATTAAAAATATATATACATATTTTATTATTATTATTATATATATATATATATATATATAATATATATATATATATAGATATATATATATATATATATATATATATATATATATATATATATATATATATATATATATATATATATATATATATATATATATATATATATATATATATATATATACTGGTTTTAGGCGTTTACCCCTCCCCCGGGCGATTACCCCCCGCCAGGAAATACCCCTTCCCCCTGGAAAATATCCCCCTCGTTGAGAATACCCCCTCGCGGAAAATACCCCCTCCCCTGGAAAATACCCCCCGGAAAATACCCCCCCCCCCCCGTGGAAAATAAGACTTTCCTTATATATCCATATATTAGATATATATAGTATGTAGTTCTTTATAAACGAGCAATAATTGTATATTTATTTATTTATTTTTTTTTTCTCGAAAACAGCTCCATATTTTTTTCGGGAAAATTGGCATCCTGGTATATTTTGGCCTAAAAAACGATTTAGATAGGTCAGAAGTTTAAGAAAATTTGTTAAGAGCCTTAATTTTGAAAAAAAAAAACTATTTATGTGAGTGACATAATTTTTATAAACTTCAGTATTGCAATGACGTTGTCACACTTGTCATACTCATGTGGAAAAATCGAAGAATTTCATGTATGGAGAAGTAGCCTAAATTAAACTGCACGGTTTATCTTCTAACCGCGCGTGTCTCTGCTGCTCATTTTCATTTTTCATGCGCTCTAATTCTCGTTTTCGTTTATCTTCTAACCGCGCGTGTCTTTGGTGTTCATTTTCGTTTTTCGTAAGCTCTAATTCTCGTTTTCGTTGATCTTCTAACCGCGCGTGTCTTTGCTGTTCATTTTCATTTTTCATTCGCCTTAATTCTCGTTTTCGTTTATCTTCTAACCACGCGTGTCTTTGCTGTTCATTTTCAATTTTGATTGCTTCAGATACTTTAGCAAAGGCTTTTTCTTCAGCTACCCGTATTGGTGTTGTCGCAACTGATAGTCCAGGTTGTCGATTTTCACACCTTATCACGTTTGATAGTTTAGGTGTTGGTTCCACAGAATCATCATTTATAGTAACTGCAACTGCAAATTTACGTTTTTTTTTTTTGTCTTCCTTTAGACACGGTTTTGGATAAATAACTAATTTTGTTAGATGAATAACTGACCACATTTGGAAACTTACGGGGTTGAATTTTTCTCAGACTTCTGACCTATCCAAATCGTTTTTTTATGCAAGAATATTTTAAGCACAGTTTATAGAATTAGCAGTATGATCATTCGTAAATTACGTCTATCTCTCCCATTATAATAACCCGGACAGGGGTGCGAGGGCTCCGGAGAACGTTTTTGCAGATAGAAACATAGGCGTTATCAGATCTTTTTCGCGGGTAGACAAGTCAGATTTCTCTTGGACACGAAACAAGTGGAAACCCGCTATTACGAATAATGCACTTGGTAACCATTTCTCAGTGATTGACGATAACAAACTAATCCGCTAAGGCAGAAACAAGTGGGAGGAGCTTTTTGTTCGCACCGAGACCGAAGACCAGAAATTATCTGCGATAAGCTTACTGTCTATAAACTGTGATTTTAAGATACCGATTTTTCCGAAAAAAAAAGGAGCCGTATTCTAGAAAAAATACGTAAATACATACAAAATTATTACTCACATATAAGAAGAATATAGAATATATATATATATATATATATATATATATATATATATATATATATATATATATATATATATATATATATATATATATATATATATATATATATATATATATATATATATATATATATATATATATATATATATATATATATATATATATATATATATATATATATTTATATATATATATATATATATATATATATATATATAATTATATATATATATATATATATATATATCGTGCTTTTTTTTTCACTTTCTTTTTATAAGGACCAAAAAGGTTCCATGTCAGTAGCACCTATTGAAACTTTTTAGATGGTTTTTGTCGTTTTTAAATAAGGTAAAATCGAGCCAAAGTAAATGAAGAGCTATAATACAAAAAAGCCATACTCATGAACACAATGCACCGCTGTTATAACCCATTTCTTGCTCAAGATGGCCCCTCCACACCAATGCATTCCCTATAAGGACCAAAAAGGATCCATATCAGTAACGCCTATTGAAACTTTTTAGATGGTTTTGTCTTTTTTAAAAAGGTAAAATCGAGCCAAAGTAAATGAAGAGTAATAATACAAAAAAAAAAACCATACTCATGAACACAATGCGCCGCTGTTATAACCCATTTCCTTGCTCAAGATGGCCCCTCCACACCAATACATTCCCTATAAGGACCAAAAAGGTTCATATCAGTAACACCTATTGAAACTTTTTGGATATTTTTTTTTGTCTTTTTAAATAAGGTAAAATCGAGCCAAAGTAAATGAAGAGCTATAATACAAAAAAAACATACTCGTGAACACAATGCGCCGCTGTTATAACCCATTTCTTGCTCAAGATGGCCCCTCTACACCAATACATTCCCTATAAGGACCAAAAAGGTTCATATCAGTAACCCTA
Organism: Artemia sinica; assembly: GCA_027921565.1. Taxonomy (NCBI): domain Eukaryota; kingdom Metazoa; phylum Arthropoda; class Branchiopoda; order Anostraca; family Artemiidae; genus Artemia; species Artemia sinica. The sequence continues at coordinate 43,654,899 of CM051260.1, read as the reverse complement.
TTGAAACTTTTAGATGTTTTTTTTGTCTTTTTTAAATAAGGTAAAATCGAGCCAAAGTAAATGAAGAGCTATAATACAAAAAAAAAACATACTCATGAACACAATGCGCCGCTGTTATAACCCATTTCTTGCTCAAGATGGGCCCCTCCACACCAATACTTTCCCTATAAGGACCAAAAAGGTTCATATCAGTAACACTATTGAAACTTTTTAGATATTTTTTTTTGTCTTTTTTAAATAAGGTAAAATCGAGCCAAAGTAAATGAAGAGCTATAATACAAAAAAAAACCATACTCATGAACACAATGCGCCGCTGTTATAACCCATTTCTTGCTCAAGATGCCCCTCTACACCAATACATTCCCTATAAGGACCAAAAAGGTTCATATCAGTAACACCTATTGAAACTTTTTAGATATTTTTTTTTGTCTTTTTTAAATAAGGTAAAATCGAGCCAAAGTAAATGAAGAGCTATAATACAAAAAAAAAACATACTCATGAACACAATGTGCCGCTGTTATAACCCATTTCTTGCTCAAGATGGCCCCTCCACACCAATACATTCCCTATAAGGACCAAAAAGGGTTCATATCAGTAACACCTATTGAAACTCTTTAGATATTTTTTTTGTCTTTTTTAAATAAGGTAAAATCGAGCCAAAGTAAATGAAGAGCTATAATACAAAAAAAAAAAAACCATACTCATGAACACAATGCGCCGCTGTTATAACCCATTTCTTGCTCAAGATGGCCCCTCCACACCAATACATTCCCTATAAGGACCAAAAAAGTTCATACCAGTAACACCTATTGAAACTTTTTAGATATTTTTTTTGTCTTTTTTAAATAAGGTAAAATCGAGCCAAAGTAAATGAAGAGCTATAATACAAAAAAAAAACATACTCATGAACACAATGTGCCGCTGTTATAACCCATTTCTTGCTCAAGATGGCCCCTCCACACCAATGCATTCCCTTGATCCGAATTGATACAAGCCAAGGAAACTGTCCAGGTTTGGCCTCCTCTCCTCCCCACTATTCTCCCATCTCTAATGCTCGACTCACCGCATTCACTGTCAGCCACTAAAAATAGAAAATATATATTCACACTCCTTTATAAAGCAAAATGGAGGCTTCTCTACTTTCAGTTACGTCAGTAACAACTTCCTTAAAACATCTGGGTGATTATGCAATCTTGCCATATATCTTACTTAACACTCGAATTCTAGCATAATGTATGAAAAAACACTTGTCAAGGTCGTGGCAATGAACTGTAAGTAAGAAGCGACTCGTCCCAAATAGTAACCGAAACTGAAACAAACGGAATTTGGTAACTATTGATACATCAAAAGAATTGGCTTTTTACGCGGATTCCAAATATATAAAATTGATCATCTTTAGTGGTACTCAACAAAAGATGCCTGTGAAGATTTGCCTGATTTTCGAAAGGGAAGCCCTCTTCCCCACCCCCACCCCAAGAAGTCAAGCAATCATAATGTAAATCATACCATTAAATAGACGTTTCAAAATGTGGATTTTTTCCCCTCAGGGATGATCGTATTGAGCCAATGGTCTTAGAAGATCAGTTTTTTGGGGGGTTTCTTTCTTTTAGCCAATGGTCCTAGAAGATAGTTTTATTTTACATTTTTTTTTCTCCCAGGGGTGATGTTTTCAATCCAATGGTCTTAGAAGATTGGGAGAGTGACAATTCGACCGGAACTCAGAAGTTCTAGTGTCCTGATTATTTGACAAAAAAGATTAGAGGGCAACTAACCCCCTCTCACGCCATTTTTTCCCAAAGAAGGCATGGGGGTTATCAGCCCTACTCATGTTAATTTTTGCTCGTTTTGAGTTTGACTCGGCTATTTTTTGCAATATCTGTTTGTTTTGAGTTTCATTTATTTATTGATAGTGATTTGTGGCAGTTTTATGCTTGAAAGACTATTTGACTTTATTTCTGCTCATTTTTGGTTTAATGAAGTTCTTTACCTTTCTTTGAAAAACTTATTTTGTGGAAAAAAATTTAAATTAATTTCTGTTAGTTTTTTAGTGACAGTCTTTTTGTGGAATTTTTTCTTATAGGTTTTACGGATTTCAAACAGTTCGTGGTAACGAACTGTAATTAAGGAGCGAACAAGCTCCATAGTAACCGAAACTCTAAAAAAACATAATTTTGAAACCAATAGATTCATCAAAAGAATCAGATTTTTAGGCTGATTTCAAATATATAAGTTTCATCAAGTTTAGTCTTACCCTTCAAAAGTTACGCACCTGAAAAATTTGCTTTATTTTCGAAAAAAAAAAGGGGAAACACCCCCTAAAAGTCATAGTCGTAGTCGACTATGTCGACTTAGTCCACAAGCATAGTCGAAAATCTAATTAATATGTCTTTGAGGATGACTTAATCCCCCACAGTTCCCGGGGGAAGGGCTGCAAGTTATAAACTTCGTCCATTGTTTACATATAGTATTGGTTATTGGGAAGCATACTGGCGTTTTCAGGAGGAACTTTTTTCTGGTGGGGGGTCGGGGCTGGAGTACGGGTTTCGGGGGAGGATCTATCCATGGAGGATATTTCCTTGGGGGAAGGAAAATTTCTATGAAGGGGGTGCCGAATTTCCCAGCATTACTTAAAAAACGATAAGAAATTAAATAAAAAAACAAGTTTTTTTGAACTGAAAGTAAGGAGCAACATCTAAACTTAAACGAACAGAAATTATTACGTATATGAGGGGTTCACCCCCTAGTTAATACCTCGCTCTTTACGCTAAAGTTTTTTTAGTACTTTCAAAAGAGCTATCTATTCTATATAACAGGTCTTTGTGATTCAGGGGTTTGTGTTTCGAACAAAATTCGAACTTTAGCGTAAAGAGCGAGGTGTTGACTTGGGGGGTGAACTCCCTAATATACGTAATAAAGACATACGAATATATAAATTTGTTACGTAAGTTAATTCGTAAGTTACGTCAGAACAAAATATCTAGAAAGCCATTTAGCCAAAAAAAAAAAAAAAAAAATGCGAATTTGTTGTAATTATTCATGTACGGTGAGCCAAAATCAAAGCTGCAATAATTTAAAAACATTCAGAAATTTAAAAAAAAAACAATTTTTTTAACTGAAAGTAAGGAGCGACATTAAAACTTAAAACGAACAGAAATCATTCCGTATATGAAAGGGGCTGTCCCCTCCTCAACTACTCACTCTTTATGCTTAAGTTTGACTCTGTCTCACAACTTTATTGTTTAAAACAATAAAAAAACTTCAGCGCAAAGAGCGAGGCGCTGAGGAGGGGACGGCCCTTTTCATATACGAAATAATTTCTGTTCGTTGTAAGTTTTAATGTTGCTCCTTACTTTTAGTTAAAAAAAAACTTGTATTTTTATTTAATATTTTTAAAGATGGATAAGTCCCACGCTCACTGCTTATAAAAACGCTTTAGTGCAAGAGAGTTACGCTATGCCTCCATCTATTTTTCCTTTTAACTGCAGTGTTAAACCTTCGCATGGAAAAGTTTTTCCACAAAAGACACTCCCCATTCTGGTTCTGCCCACTCCGTACTGACTCTAAATTCAAACCTGTCTTGTCCCAAATTATTCATTGTTCATTCTTTTTAATCTGCGCTCTGTTAAGTTTTATGTGAATTTTGCTTTGTAAACAATTTATGTTTTTACCTCAAACTTTTTTTTCTTTCAAGTTATTGGACTTTTTTTCTTTTTTCTTTTCTTTTTTTTTTTTTTTTTTTTTTACTTCGAAATACTAATTTGGCATATCTAGGCTACTAATGGCTGATTTTTTTTAATGAACATCTTGGCTTATCTTGTAAGAAAACGAGCCCAGTATCTCTGAATAAGCAAACTGCAAATTGTATTTGTTAGAAAAAATTAACATTCAACTCTAAAGAAAGAATATGAATGGGCCCAAACTTGAGAGTAAACTTGAGAGTCAAATTTGAGAGTAAACAATTTCATTGTAGTCTTAAATTACAGTTTTTTTTTTCTAAAAACGTGAACTGTTTGCTAATCTATAGTTTGGAAAGTTATTTAACTAACAGTACACTAGTTTTTTTTGGGTTTACGGTTATTAGCAAAACATGAATTTTTAGACTTGTATAACATTGCATGAATGATATAAAACCTTTAGGTCTTACAGAATTGTTACGATTTTTACGGAAGCAAAAACATAACAAGATATGAATTTTAACGAATGTTTCAAAAAGGCTTTACACATAACTAATACTACTACTACTTCTAACAACTCACAGCCGCACCAGGCCACCTAAGGCCGACACAGTTATATACGCCCCTCCTCCATCCCGACCCTCCGTCTTTACCCCCTCTCATAAAGCTCTTATTTCCCTGAAATATTAACTTACGACATCTTCCGATCTTTTCAGCGACAACCCGCTTTTCATTTGGCCCTAAACGGTTGGCCGACAAGGACGATCTCTGGCAATCTGTCATCCTTCATCCTCACAAAACGTGTCCTAGCCATCTTATCCTTTCTCTCATTATAGCTCTAGAAAGTGGGATTTAACTACATTGTTTGTACAGCTTACTATTTGAGATACGGTCAGTCAATCGGGTACCCAAAACAATTCGTAGGCAATTTCTCTGGAAAATATCTAGCAACTCCTCTTCTGTTTTTCGGAACACCCACGCTTCAGAACAATACCTGACCACTTTTATCTTCATATCTTCCTAACTTTTTCCAACTATGAAAAAATACCCTCAGTCTTGGCTATTCAACTTTTAACATCTTCACTGCACCCACCGTCTTTACTAGTAATACTACCAAGGTAAATAAAGTTGTTCAGTTGATCGATCTTTTCGTTATCTAACAGAACCTTTTCCCCTCCACTTATTCCTACTCTTAGCAATTTAATCATCTTGACATTAATTTTCAGACCTAATCTTGTACCCTCAACTCCCGAAGCCTCCAAAAGTACAACCATTGTGCAAGTATCTTAATCTACAATGCTTAAATCATCAGACTACTCTAAGTCTAGGAGACATTTACTTCCCCATTTGATTCCGTGTTCTCCCATCGCCTTTTCTGTGCTCCTTAAGACAAAGTTCATCAAAATGATCCATACAAATGGGGATAGAACAAAGCCCTGCTTAATCTCTGATTTGATACGAAACCGGCTACTAGCCTTAACCGCAGCAGTGTTATTCTCGGACATAAAACTAATCACTTTACTGTTTTTATTTGGCATACCATACAAGGAAAGGACCTTCGCTAAACCTCTTCTGTCAGCTGAATCAAGAGCTTGCTCATAATCTATAAAATTAGCACTAAAGGCGTTTGATGACTAAGACACTTCTCAGTTTTTAATATAAGAATGAAAATTTGTCAACTCATCCTCTACCCTTCCTTAAACCACACTCTTCTTGACTTAAAACTTCATCTGCATCATAACAAGTACTTTGCTTCCTACAGAAACCCGTCTAATGCATCTGTAATTACCACACTCTCTCTTATCAGCTTTTGTTAAGGCGCACTTATTTCAAGCTTTTTTTTTTTTTTTTTTTTTTTTTTTTTTTTTTTTTTTTTTTTTTTTTTTTTTTTTTTTTTTTTTTTTTTTTTTTTTTTTTTTTTTTTTTTGTGTTTTTTTTTTTTTTTTTTTTTTTTTTTTTTTTTTTTTTTTTTTTTTTTTTTTTTTTTTTTTTTTTTTTTTTTTTTTTTTTTTTTTTTTTTTTTTTTTTTTTTTTTTTTTTTTTTTTTTTTTTTAAGGCGCACATAATTAGAGTTTGCTTAAAATCACTAGACACTTCCCCTTTTTCAAAATCTCTAACCTCACAACCACCATATTGAAAAAAACTCATTTACCCCGCTATCAGCACCTGGGGCTTTATTATATTTTAACCCTTTTAGTACTGTTACTATTCTTTCCTTACAAAACATATCTTCCTTCACATTCAAAGTATCAACAACTTTTTCATTTTCTCCTATTTCTTTTCCTATAAGTCTATAATGGTTTAGCTCATTCTCAAAAGGTTCGACCTGTCTCTCTTTTATTCTTTCCTTCTGCATAATTTGTGGCCTCATCCCCATATTTAACCGGGGCAAGTCCAGATTGACTATTCCCTCTCAATTTATTTACATGCCAGTACAGTATGCCAGTATAAATATTATGTCATCTGGTTGCATCTTCCAGATCTTCGGCAATTTCATCCATGAGCTCAACTTCACACCTCCTTAATTCAAATTTTACTGCTTTCTCCACTTTCTTTGCATTACTTTTTTTTTCATATGATCCATCACTCAAATAATTCTTGTACATGCCCCTCCTCCTCCTCTCTATTAAAAATAAAGCGTTTTCATTAATATTCCTTGCTACGTTTCTAATTTCCTTCCCTAAGACAAGATCAGCGATTTCAAAAACTACTTCTCTAAATAATTCCATCCATTTTCTAAATTGTCCAATTTTAAATTCTCCAGTTTAGTATTCCACTGTTCCTGGAAAGCTTCTCTCAAATTCTAATCCTTGAGTCTACCAACGTTATAACTTCTCAGAAGGTAACTACCCTTCCTAATCTTCAGCTTTAAATTAGCCCTAGACACTGCTAGAGGGTAATCTTTACTTTTAACAGCAAGATCAGCACTCTTATATACCCTAGTATCCTGTGTCGATTCAAGTAGTCTTCCATTTACAGTAACAAAATCAATAAGACTAGCTGTATTACTATCATGCGAATACCATGTTAACTTATGGGTCATTTTATGGTCAAATACTGCATTGGTTATAACCAGATTATTAGGTCTACAAAATTGCAGCAGTCTGTAAGCATTACTGTTTTCGTTTTATACACCATATTTACCTAGGCTAGGATATCATCTATCCTTATTTCTACCGACCTGGGCATTAAAATTACCAAATCAAAATGCAATATTTTTACCTGTAGTTCTTGTAGTTGTAAGTAAAATTTATCTAAGTCACTAAAAACAAAGTTTTTCCGAGGGAAGTAAAGAGCGAAGTTGAAACTTAAAACGAACCAAAATTATTACTTCACAGCATATCTAAAGTCGATGCTAAAAAATTGCTCATAGAAATATATTGACAGAAACCCTCCCATATCACCTTACGAATTAACAATTAAATGAAATCAGTAGTAAGCTATAAAAAATCCGACCGGGCCACTGAAATCATTAATTATTTGTCTGGTGTAGGAATCGAATGAGAAGCCTGAGATTTCCTACGATGCTTTAGTTATCCAACATGTCAATGATATTATTATTTTCTTAGAAATGCATTCCAAGCAATAGGTTTCATACATTTGCTATGCCATTGAATTGCATGTGTTTGTATATCATGTATCATGTTTAGTTTTTAAAAATCCCCTCCCTACTAGTTGTTCTTGAACATTTTAATTCAATTCGTGGAATATTTTTGAACCTGGACCTTCAGGGGACGGTAAAGAGCAATATCAAAACTAAAAAAGTGCGTAAACACTGCCTTTGAATGGTTTTCGAACTTAGCCATTGAGGCGAATCTTAATTATTCTTGATTCTGAACATTTTTTTGAACTGAAGTTTTTCCAAACTTTTTTTTTTTCAAGTCTTAAAACGATTTGCAAAGAAAGAAAACGTCTAAGCAAAGTGTACTAAGTCTGAAATAGGTGGATAAGGTTTTTACCAAAGACTGAGATAGAGAGATAAACTGAATTCTTTTTAGAGTTGAAAGACAAATATACTTCTAGCAAAAAAAGAGTGCCTTGAGTCACTGAACTCTTAAATAACCGATTTCTCTGGTTTTGAGTGTTAGTTGCGCAACAATATAGCCATAAGGCACTCTTGAGTCATTGAACTCTTACATAACGGATTTCTCTGGTTTTGAGCGTTAGCTGCGAAATGGTATAGTCCTAAGGCAATCATGAAGTTTATTGAACTCTCAACAAACCCGAACAATACAGTTTTACCTGTCTTGATGCTATAGTGAAACCGATTGCATAATGATCTAAGATGTTCGCTAAGCATTTTCCGATGATTTCAGAAATATAAGTCACTCTTAAGAACCTTTACATAACTTATTTCTCTGGTTTTGAGTGTTAGCTGCGCAATAACTTAGAATGTTAGTTCTGCAAAAGAGGTTGAGAGTTTTAGGAAGAATGAACTCTGAACAAACCCGGACAAAGCGGTTTTACCTTTCATGATTCTATAGCAAAACAGATTGTGTAATGATCTAAGATGTTTGTTGAGAATTTTACAATGATTTCAGAAATATTAGTAGTGTGGTGTTGATACATTTCACGACCCACATAGGGCATTACTTTAACGGCACAAATAGGGCATTGCTTTAACGGTACACATAGAGCATTACTTTAACGACACACATAGGGTATTGCTTTAACGACAAATATAGGGCATTACTTTCACAACACACATAGAGCATTACTTTGACGACGCACATAGGGCATCATTAACGAATTATAAAGGAGGGCCCCGAGCCCCGCCTCCAGACTCCCTACCCTCTCCCTCCAAGGCAACACACACCCCCCACCAAAGTTTTGCAACCCTTTTTTGACATAGTTTTTTATTAACTCCCCCCTCTTTTGTCATGTTTTTTTTTTTCACTTTTATTACATGTCTTAAAATAACACCAAATATACTTCTAGCAAAAAAAAGTATCTTGAGTCACTGAACTCTTGCGTAACCAATTTCGTTGGTTTTGAGTGTTTGTTGCGCCACAATATAGCCCTAAGGTACTTCTTGAGTCACTGAACTCTTACATAACTGATTGCTCTGGTTTTGATAGTTAGGTGGGCAATGACATAGCCCTAAGGCACTCTTGAGTTTATTGAACTCTGAACAAACCCGGACAATGCAGTTTTACCTGTCTTGATGCTATTGTGAAACAGATTGCATAATGATCTAAGATGTTCGCTAAGAATTATCCGATGATCAAAGAAATATAAGGCACTCTTAAGAACCCTTACATAACTGATTTCTCTGGTTTTGAGCATTATTTGCGCAATGACCTAGAATAGATATAGATGGCAGCACAACAGATTTTGTACCTCCTCCTGGGTACTTGCATTTTTTTTTCAAAGAACTGCATTCAAATTAGGTTCATTTAGGTTCGCTTAGCGGGGTTTGCCACGCTAAGGGTACCTAAATGAACTAAATTTGAATCCAGTTCTTCGAAAAAATGCAAGTACCCGGTTGAACGTAAAAAATCTGTTGTGCTTCTATCTATATATAAATGGAAATAGATGGCAGCACAAGGGTTAGTAAAAAAATATTGCTATTATGACTATAAATGAATAGATGGCAGCAAATGAAATATTTAAAGTGCGACTGGTAATTGTATCCACTGCAACGTATCAAGTTGAATGACCTTATCAAGGCCAGTCCCCTCGGGCACTCTTGTGGTTGAATGAACTTTATCTAGGTCATCCTCTATTGAGATTGAACGAACTTTATCATGGCTATTCCCTAACGCACTCTTATGAACTCTTGGATAATCTCGCATATAGGTTATATTTCTATGGCTGCTATATGAATCACTGAACATACTATGACTGTCTTAGTAAATTATAACTATGACTACTATAGGAAGCACTGAAACGTGTCAGATTGAATGAATTTCATCAAGGCCATCCCACAGGGCACTCTTGAGGTTGAACGAACTTTATCTTCCTATCGCCATCTTTCTGGTATTAGCATTCAACCGAAGAAAAAAGAAGAGTCTATCGATCAACCAATATTAAAACCATATCCTGTCTACATGTCGAAACTATTACCTGTATAAAAATAGTGTTGTAATAGACAATGAAATCGCAAGTAAAATAGAAATGGCAACAGCATATAATATCGCAAAGGAAATTAAAGACAATTCAACGAAAAGCAAAGCATCAGTGAACGTTAAGAGTCAAGATAAAACATGATGCATTATTTTTGGAGCAGACTCAAAGCATTCAAATTTTTATTTAACGTAATGTCCTATGCGTGTCATGAAAGTAATGCCCTGCGTGAGTCGGGAAATATATTAACACCATACTAATAATATTTCTGAACCATTGTAAAATGCTTATCAAACATCTTAGATCATTGCGGCATTCTGTTTTGCAATAGCATCATGATTGGTAAAACCACCTTGTCCGGGTTTGTTCAGAGTTAATTGTTCCTAAAATTCTCAACCTCTATTGCACAACTAACATTCTAAGTCATTGCAAAACTAACCCTCAAAGCCAGAGAAATCAGTTATGTAAAGGTTCTTAAGGGTGTCTTATATTTCTAAAATCCTCGGAAAATACTTAGCGAACATCTTAGGTCATTATGCAATGTGTTTCACAATAGCATCAAGACAGGTAAAACTGTGTTGTCTGGGTTTGTTCAGAGTTCAATGAACTTCAAGAGTGCCTTAGGGCTATATCATTTCGCAGAAAAGGCTCAACACCAGAGAAATCAGTTATGTAAGAGTTCAGTGACTCGAGGCACTCTTTTTTTGCTAGAAGTATATTTGTCTCTCAACTCTAAAAGGAATCCAGTTCATCTCTCTGTCTCAGTCCTTAGGAAAAACCTTATCCACCTATTTCAGACTCTGTACACTTGGCTTAGATGTTTTTTTTTCTTCACGAATGATTTTAAGACGTGAAAAAAAAAGCTAGAAAAAACTTCAGTTCAAAAGAATTTTAAGAATCAAAAATAAGTAAGATTCGCCTCAAGGGCAAAGCTCGCAAACCACTCAAAGGCGGTGCTTACGCATTTTTTAGCTTTGATACTGCTCTTTACCGTCCCCTGAAGGTCCAGGCTCAAAAATATTTCACGAATTGAATTAAAATGTTCAAGAACAACTAGTAAGGAGGGGAGTTTTTTAAAACTAAAGATGATACATGATATAAAAACACATACAATTCAATGGCATAGCAAATGCCTGAAACCTATTTGTTAGAATGTATTTCTAAGAAAATAATAATATCGTTGACATGTTGGTTCAGATGGCTAAAGCATCGTAGGAAATCTCAGGCCTCACATTCAATTCTTACACCGGGCAAATAATTCATGATTTCAGTCGGCGCGGTCGGACTTATTTATAGCTTACTACTGACTTCATTTAATTGCTAATTCATAAGGTGATATGCGAGGGATTCTGTCAATATATTTCTATGAACAATTTTTTAGCATTGACTTGTTCCAAAAAAATAATTTTAAGCCCCCTCCCCCCCCCCCCCAAAAAAAAAAATAAAATGTGTAGAATCAAAAATAAGTAAGATTCACCTCAAGAGCTAAGATCGCAAATCGCCCAATGGCAATGTTTATGCACTTTTTAGTTTACCATGATCTTATCAAAACTAGAGAAATCAGTTATGCAAGAGTTCCCATGAGTGCCATAGGAATAGCCTTGATAAAGTTCGTTCAATCTCAATAGAGGATGAGCTCGATAAAATTTTTTCAACTTCAAGAGTGCCCTAGAGGATGATCTTGATAAGTGCCATGGAAAGGTGCCAAGGACGTGAAAAAAAAGTTTGAAAAAAACCTCAGTTCAAAAAAGAGAAAAGAAAAAAAAAATAACTGTACAGTATCAAAAAATAAGTTAAATTCACCTCAAGGGCTAAGCTCGTAAATCATTCGAAGGCAGTGTTTACGCACTTTTTAGTTTTGATATTACTCTTTACCATCCCCTGAAGTTCCAGGGTTCAAAAATATTTCACGAATTGAATTAAAAGGCTCAAGAACAACTAATAGGGAGGAGAGGTTTTTAAAACTATTGATGATACATGATATAGAAAGACATACAATTCAATTGCATAGCAAATGCATGAAACCTATTGCTTGGAACTTATTTCTAAGAAAATAATAATATCATTGACATGTTGGTTCAGATGGCTAAAGCTTCGTAGAAAATCTCAGCCTCACATTCAATTCCTACACCATGCAAATAATTCATGATTTCAGGGGGCGCGGTTGGACTTATTTATAGCTTACTACTGATTTCATTTAATAGTTAATTCATACGGTGATATATGAGGGTTTCTATCAATATATTTCTATGAACAATTTTTTAGCATCGACTTGTTCAAAAAAAAAAGTCTATAGGACTTTATCATTGAGCAACTAACGTTTAAAACTAGAGAAATCAGTAAGAGTTTACTAGAGTGCCTTAGGGACATCAAGACTGCACCAGTCAAATATTTCTGAAATCATCAGAAAATCTTTAGCAAACATCTTAGATTATTGTGCAATCTGTTTCACAATTGTCCGGGTTTGTTCAGAGTTCTTTGCTCTTTAAAAGTGCCTTAGAGCTATGTCATTGCGCAACAAAAGTTCGTTCAGTCTCAGTGAAGGATGGCCTTGATAAAGTTCACTCAACCTCAAGAGTGCCCAGGGGATGGCCTTGACAAATGCCTTGGAAAGGTGCCAAAGAACGTATTTCGAGCAAAGTATTACCTAACAATCTATTCACAACTACAAACTAATCTACAACGCTCTTCATAGTCCTACAGGAGCTGACGTCAGTAACTTCCAGTATACAATCGAAATTATCTTTAAAATTTAGGCATAAAAATAATAAGTTTACAGTCATTCAACAGCATAAAAATAATGGTTTGATTTATCGGGTAACATCTTGCTCTCACCTAGTATTACCCAAAATGAAGAACATATCAACCATAATATGGACTCTGGGGATACAGTTATTTCTCTATATAAAACGTAGAATTTCAAGTTGTGATACAAATTTTAAAGCGAGTCTGTAGTCTTGATACTAATAAGATTCCTTCACTTCGAACTTGTCTACAAAATAATCATGAAATGTTCTTTTTTCAGATCCAAAATGACAGTCAATCATTGAACTGAGCTCATTGTGCAAAAGTGGTGCCAAATTAAACAAAAAAATACACAAAGCAACAATCTAAAAATGCTTTACTTCTATACTGTTAAAAGTGCCCTTAAATGTTTATTTTTAACATACTAAAACTCTTATAATGATTTGTATTTTCAGTAAAGCGCTAGTTTTTCTGTAATCCTACAAACATAGGGAATATCACCAGTTGATTTATTTGCCCTAGTTTTATTGATGGTTCCATTGTAACTGAACCCCCGTGTAACTGAACCCCAAGCAACTGAGCCCCTGTAACTGAACCCCCGTATAACCGAACCCCCGTGCAACTGAACCCCCTTATAACCGAATCCCCGTGCCACTGAACCCCCGTGCAACTGAACCCTCGTGCTACTGAACCCTTATTCAACTGAACCCCCTTAACTGAACCCTCGTGCAACTCAACCCCATTTAACTAAACCCCGTGTAACTGAACCCCCATGTAACTGAACCCCCCTGTAACTGAAACCTGGTGCAACTCAACTCCCGTGCAACTCAACCCCATTTAACTAAAACCCCCGTGTAACTGAACTCCCATGTAACTGTAACTGTGTGTAACCATACAACTGTGTGTTGACAGAACACAACTGATTAGCGAAAAGTGATGAAACAGAGGGGTTATACCGAACTCTCAGCTACCATTCTTGGGAGACATCTGACAGTTTATAAGTCACCATGGAATTCCTGTGCTGTTTTAAAGTCACTTTTCTGTGAATAGGCAGCGTGGCGGCAGAGTGCACCTGGCAACGATAAATCACATCAGTCCAGTTTTTGTCAGGAAAAAATTACTCAGTGATAAATTATTGCTCCCGCTAGCATTAATCGCTTCTAGGTCCGGGCCTAGGGACCTAGTGGTAAATCCAGGCCTGAGTGTGCACATATTTCCTTTTGGTGAATTGACTTTCCCTTTAAGCACTCTCTGAAAGTTCCAACTTAATACACAAATCCCTTTTTGAGATATGCCATTTTGAAAATCTGCATGCACATAGTGTCTTTTGATTTAGTTCAAGTTCCACCTCAAATACCTCATTCTGTCAAATTTTCAATTTGATATGCGTAGCCTTGATAGTGCTAGTTTAATAGTAGCAGAGGTCGTAGAAGGAGCAGTAGAAGTAATAATAGTGTTAATTAGTAGTAGTAGTAGCAGTATTAATAGCAGTAGTAGCAGGTAGATGTCCCAGAAGTTTCATCTTGATACGCTAAGCTGTTCCCAAAAAAAAATTACTGATACACCTGTATCAGCAATCTGTATGTTATTGCAAGGTACCAATTGTTAAAATTTAAAGTTTTTATAGAAGGCTCATTCGATTGGAAATTGAAAGTTCAAGTTCAATTTTGAAGAATCAAAGGTAATCAGAGGACAATCAGCATTTCCCTCTTAATCGACATCCCCCCCAAATACATCCAATCAAAATAAAAATAAACATTTTGTTCAAAAGAGTCTGAAGATCAAATAACCATGTCTTTGGGGTTAACAACCCCACCAGCAGCATCTGGGGCAAGGGCTGTAAATTAAGCTTGTTGCTCGATGCTACCACATAAGGTTTTTGTAGAAAAAATTTTGTATGAACTTTGGGGGGGGGCTCATTCGATATCAAAATTTCCAGTGCACATTTTCAGAGTTAAAAAGTGATCGGAGGGCTTCCATCCCACCTTATTTTTCCCCAAAATACATCCGATCTAAATTTTGGGACGGCCATTTTATTTAAAAACAGTTTAAAGGTTAAATAACTATACCATAGTTAAATAAACTATGGTTCATAACCTTATTGTGTTTTACCCAATATAGGTACAGTGGTTGAGTTGCACGAGGGTTCAGTAGCACGAGGGTTCAGTTGCACGGGGGTCCAGTTGCACTGGGGTTCGGTTATACGGGGGTTCCGTTGCACGGGGGTTCAGTTACATGGGGGTTCGGTTACACGGGGGTTTAGTTAAATGGGGTTGAGTTGCACCGGGTTGAGTTGCACGAGGGTTCCGTTACAGGGGGTTGAGTTGCACGAGGGTTCGAGGGTTCCGTTTAAAGGGGGGTTCAGTTGCAGGAGGGTTCAGTTATACGGGGGTTCAGTTGCACGGGGGTTCAGTTGCACGGGGGTTCGGTTATACGGGGGTCATTTGCACGGTGGTTCGGTTCTACAAGGGTTCAGTTACACGGTGGTTCAGTTACACGGGGGTTCAGTTACAGGGGGTTCAGTTGCTTGGGGTTCAGTTACACGCACACCTTTATTGATATATGTTAGAAATGCTGTGAATTAATAATTTTTTTTTGTTTTAAGTTTCAGCTTCGCTCTTTACTTCCCTCAGAAAAACTTTGTTTTTTAAATTAATCTCTGCTCGTTTTTGATTAAAATTTAATTTAGAAACAACACTGCCATGATCTTTTTCGTTTTACGGAATAACTTCTGTTCGTTTTCAGTTTTAATGTTGCTCGTTAGTTTCAGTTCAAAACTTCTTTTTTTTATGTAGTTTCTAATCACCTCCAATTTAGGGAAAAATAGTGTTGTTTCTTTTTGTAAGTTTTTTTCTTAAGAAGAAATAGACCTTTTTTGGTTTTTAAAAATCATTTGTTTTAAAAATTAAACTTAGTGGCACTTAAGAAAGTAGCTCCAGGTGAGGAGCTTCGAAACAAAAGGTTAAGTAAGCGGACAGGTTTACACATATCGAAATGCTTGTTGGAAATTTTGCTAGCTCAACAGAAATGTGCCTTTAGGCTTAGGGAATTATTTGACCTATCCCTAAATAAAAAAAAAACATTCATTACTTACAAATGAATCGAAATTTCAAAAAAGATCATTTCTTGTGTAGGTACGATAAATGGTATTATAAACTAAGTTTGTTTTCATTTCAAAACTTTTGGGAAGAATTACATAAATTTTTCTACAGAACTGTTTTCATTTGTTTTTCTTCCTCTATGGATGTAGAATTTTGCGATGGAGAGAATATTACAGCGGAATTGTCAAGTAAATAATTTGTATAAGTAAGCATAACAATAAGTAATACTTCTTTTAATATACAACTTTGAGTGGTTCCAGAACCACATGCCTACGCTTCTCCAACCACTAAGTGGCAAGGGTTGTGGCCAGGAGCGTAATTTCCTATGGAACAGAGGGAGCAACTGCCTCTCCCAGACCACATTTTTCCCCCAGACCCAGTCCCCCCCCCCCCCCAGGTGAAATTTAGTTTCTGCAAAAATGTTGTCAGAACTAAGATAGGCCTGCATAATTCAAGCATCCACTGGAACAGGTCAGCTTTCTTCAGTACATCTCTATTTTTTTTATAACTATAAGTTTTCTCTGTCATTTTCACTTGATTTTGGAAAATTAGCTCCAGATTTACCCCCCCCCCCCCCCACACACACACACACAACAGGATTTTTACAAAATTACGTCATACGTTGGGATATGGATTTAGTGATCTACTAAGAATGTCGTTGCAAACCATGAACTGTATTACTTCCATTCCCTTTTGAATCAACATGCTTGACAAAATACTTTCCCGGGACATACATTTAAAAATGAGTGCATCACATTTATAAAAACAGTGAAATTATCTGAAAATGATCATATAGAAAGGGACAAACCTGTGATTTAAAAAAAAAAATCATGAATCTAACCCAAGATACTCTAATTTGAAGTCCACCGCTGTGCTAACAGAACCACGCCTATATTAATCTAAATTTATATATTGGTGTTTGTACCTTAATTGCGTAGCTTATTAAGGGGGCTTCGAGAAGGAACATACGGAAGGTGTTCATGCAAACATCTAGTCAAGGGTTTCGGACCATAATTATTACAATGATGATATCGTTTTACACTTCCAAAAACTTCAAACAGTTCGTGGTAATGAAGAGTAAGTAAGAGGTGACCCGGCTCAATAGTAACCGAAACCCTAAAAAACAGAATTTTGATATCAATAGATCAAAAGAATCGGATTTTTATGCTAATTTAGATATATAAGTTTTATCCAGTTTATTTCACATTTATAACCGATCAAAATTACGAGCCTGTAAAAATTTGTCTTATTTTCAAAAAAAAAAGGGCAAAATAACTCCTAAAAGTCACAGAATCTTAATGGAAATCACATCGTCATATTCAGTGTATCAGAGAACCTGACTGTAGAGGTTTCAAGCTCCTATCTGCAAAAATGTGGAATTTTGAATTTTTTGTTCATTATATATGTGGTCTATGCTAGTTTCATCGGATACATGGGCACCCATAGGGCGGGGGGGGGGGAGGGGGTGGGGGAGTGCCAGACCCCCCTGGCTGAATGACGGTGTCATATATTTGTATTAATTTAAAAAAAAAACTTTCCAAAGAATAAGTTTTCAAAGAAAAGTACTCTGTTAAGCCAAAATGGGCAGAAATAAAGTCAAATAATCTTCCAAGCGTAAAAAAGCCACAAATCACTATCAACAATTAAATGAAACTCAAAAGCAACAGAAATTATAATAAATAGCCAATTCAAACTCAAAACGAGCAAAAATTTACATTACTAGGGATGACAACCCCCATGCCTTCTCAAGACCAGAACATAACTTAGGCTTTGCTGAAAAAAATGACCATGGATTGTCAGTTTAATATACCTATACTGATATTCATTCCTTAAAATAACAAATGGGTAAAAAAAAAAATGAGTAAAAAAAGTTTTTTACTTATTTAAGTAAAAAAAATGAAAACATTTAAACATATTTTGTTTTCAGTAAAGCGCAAATTATATTCTTGTCTTGAGAAGGCATGGGGGTTATCAGCCCTACTAATATTAATTTCTGCTCGTTTTGAGTTTGACCTTGCTATTTATTCTAATTTTTGTTCATTGTGAGTTTCATTTATTTATTGATAGTGATTTGTAGTAGTTTTACGCTTGGATAATTACTTGACTTCATTTCTGCTAATTTTTGGCGTAATGTAGCTCTTTACTTTTCTTTGAAAAGCATATTTTGTGGAAATTTTTTTTTAGATGAAGTTCTGTTTGTTTTTTATTGACAAAGTCATTTTCATGAAAAAAAAATATTTTATATCATTTCGGGTTTTTTTTCTATAAGAATCCATAGTTTGGCATAATTGTGGGGGCTTGACAAGCCCAATATACATAAAGACATAGCTGCTAGACCGTTCTACTATGCTGAACAAAATAGTTGTCTCAAAATTTTGACTAGATCTGTTTGAGAAATAAATTGGCTTGAGAGACGGGATGATTACCCTCCAATTTCTTTTTCCTCTTAGAAAGGACCCTAGAACTTTTAATTTTGAATCGAATTAGCTTCTTTAAATGTTTTAATGATATTTCTAGCTATTAGGGAGTGGTTTTGCCTATGATATTATATGCCTTTTTGAAAACCTGCATGTATACAGCTTTTTCGTTTAATTGAACACCCCCTAAACACTTCCTAGAAGTTTCCCTTAATGCTCTTAGCGTCATTAGTTACAGCAACCGTAGTTGTAGTACTAAAAGTATACACATAGTGCCTTCTGGCTAGTCCAAAATCCCCCACACCTTACTCTTCAAGATCTAACTTAATAATATAAGTTGTTCTTGAGATATTTCTTTGTCACCTTTTTGAAAGTTTAAATACTCATAGTTTGTTTTGATTTAGTTCAACGTCCGCCTAAATATTTCTTATATTTAATTACTGCAGACATTGTTATATTCTCTTTGGACTATGGCTACCAAATGGCTATCTCATAATTTCGATCGAATGTGTTTGGGAAAAGAGAGGATATCAGGGAGAGGGGAGGGGGGGGGCTATTTTCTCTCCATAACGCTTGGCTCTTAAAACGGAACTAGAAGTATGTATTTCCAATCAAATGAGCCTCCTCTAAAGTTCACAAGGCCACCTCTTCATAAAAACTTCAAATCCTCCCGAGGCATAACTTAAAACCATATCCACATACTTTGGGGGGTTGTGTCAACCCCAAAGGCCGTGTTATGAGATCTTTGGACTATTTTTGAAAAAATGGCTATCTTAAATTTCTATCGGATACATTGGGGAAAATATGACGTGTGTGAGGGGGGGGGTATAGCTGCCCTCCGATAAATTTGACTCTTAAAAATGGCTCTTCGATTTCAAATTCAATGAGCCCCCTCCGAAGTTTGCACGACCACTTTTTCCATAAAAACCTTAAATGCCGTCGGGGCATACCTTACAACCCTTGCCCTGAGGACTGTGAGGGGTTCTCATTCTCAAAGACATAATTTCTGGACTTTTAAACTACTTCAAACAAAATAACTATCTCGAAATTTTGACTGGAAGTGTTTGGGGAAATGATGGACGGGAGGGGGTGAATGCACTCCAATCACTTTTGACTAATAAAGAAGGCACTATCCCTTTCAATTACCAACCGACTGAGTCCTTTTCGAAGTTTCTACGACAACAAATGGCCATCTTAAAAATTCTACCAGATGCGTTTCGGGAAAACACAAACGTTTGTGTGTAGGGGGGGGGGCTATTTGCCTTCTGATCACTTTGACTCTTCAAAAGAGCACTGTAACTTGATCCAATGAGCCCTTTTTGAAGTTTATACGACCACCATTTCTATAAAAAAAACCTCTATGCCCCCAGGGCGTAACTTACAACCCTTGACCTGAGGGCTATATAGGGGGGGGGGAGTTATCCTCAAAGACATAACTTCTGGGCCTTCCAGCTACAGTGAACAAAATGGCTATCCCAAAAATTATGATTGAATGTGTTTGGGGAAATGATTGGTGCACGGGGGGTGGGGGTTGCTGGATGACGTCCAATCCCTTTTGACTGTTAAAAAGGGCAGTAGAGCTTCTGATTACCAATCAAATGAGTCCCCTCTGAGGTTTATACGACCACCCTTCCTATAAAAAAGTTTATATCCCCACAGGGCATAACTTACAACCCTTGCTCTGAGGGTTGTAGGGGGGGGGTCATTCTCAAAGTCATAATTTCTGGACCTTTAAACTACAAGGAACAAAATGGTTATCTCAAAATTTTGATTGTATGTGTTTGGGGAAGTAAGTGACGTGGGGTAGGGGGGGGGGGGGGGCTGGTTGCCCTCCATGAGCTCTCTTGAAGTTCCAATGACATTTTTCTATAAGAAGTGCCCTGATCTAAAAAAAAAAATACATTGTGCCCACGTCGCTCTTTACTTAGGCAGCGCTATCGTGTTGCCTATGATATTTTGTCTTGAGATTTCAAATATACAGCACTGGAAGTGCCGATTTGACCAGGTAAGCCCCCCCCCCTAAAATATAGCTTATGTGCGCTCATGATCGGATATAGCTAAAACCTAGTGAAGAACAAAACACGGCACGTAGTAACTAAAAGTAAGATAATTACATAAAAGATTGATATAAAATCATTTCGGTGAATTCGTCTGTACATTTATTTATATGTTTGCAATATTTGCATTATCTACTTAAGAAATGACACCAAAAGTGTGTTTTTTTGTCAGGGCGTAATTTTTTATGAGGCAGGGGACAACCACCCTCTCTAGAACCCAGTTTGCCCCCCAGACCTCAATTTTCCCCCCCCCCCTCCCCCTCCCAGCTGAAATATAATTTCTTCAAAAATCTTGCCAAAACTAAGATAAGCCTGCATAGTTCAGAGAAACAGGCCAGTTTTCTTTAGTAATTCTTTGCATTTATGGTACTATAAGGCTAGTAGAAATGACCCTATTGATATGAAACGAACACCGTGCTGCACACTACAATTGAGTGCGAATGTGCCTAACCATATAGACAATGTATTGATCCACAAGAGGGAACTAAATTTCTGAGAAATTAATTTGCATAATCGAGGGGAGAGAATTTCCGAGAAATTGATTTACATAATCGAGGGGAATTATTGATCTACGAAAGGGGAATTAATTTGTTGTTTCTAAGGGGAGTTATTGATTCACGAAAGGGGAATAATTTGTTGTTTCTAAGGGGAATTATTGATTCAAGAAAGGGGAATTTATTTGTTGTTAGAAATGACATCACTTGTTTCCTAGGAATTATACGGGATTCTAAAGAGATAAATTAATATTCTATTTTTAATACGGCTTCTTTGATCTATAGGTCACAGAGATAAATTAATGTTTTATCGAAACCTTAATAGTTGTAGCTAGGAAACATCTATGAGATGAAGAGATTAACGCGGGAAAGGGTTTCCTAGGAATTTCAAATGTGACAGCGCAGGGATGTCAAAACAAAAGAAACACGCAGAAATTACGTTTAGGGATTATTTGGGCGAAACCGTTTTGAGACATTTTAGAAGATGATTTGGGCAAAACAGTTAGAGACATTTTAGAAGATGATTTTAGAAGATGATTTAGAAGATGGTTTGGGGCGAAAACTCTGTGATCGTTGTAATACACAAGTTCTATTTGAACAGTGTTGTGAGGTCCTCTACCCCAACCTCAAAGGGTACCCCAACCCCAATGCCCTTTTGTATCTCAAAAATGCTCTTGCATTTCAACGAAAGAAATTCAAAATGAACTTTGAAAAATCAAGAGAATGTAACTGTGACAAGGTAAACCACGACAAAACACAACTTAAATATTCCAACTCTTGCATTTCAACGAAAGATATCCAAAATGAACTTTGAAAAATCAAGAGAATGTAACTGTGACAAGGTAAACCACGACAAAACACTACTGAAATATTCCAACTCTTGCATTTCAATGAAAGAAATCCAAAATGAACTTTGAAAAAATTAAGAGAATGTAACTGTGACAAATAAATCACAACAAAACCCTACTGAAATATTCCAACTCTTGCATTTCAATGAAAGAAATCCAAAATGAACTTTGAAAAATCAAGAGAATGTAACTGTGACAAGGTAAACCACGACAAAACACTACTGAAATATTTTAACTCTTGCATTTCAACGAAAGAAATTCCAAAATGAACTTTGAAAAATTTAAGAGAATGTAACTGTGACAAGGTAAAACCATGACAAAACACTACTGAAATATTCCAACTCTTGCATTTCAACGAAAAGAAAATCAAAATGAACTTTAAAAAATCAAAAGAATGTAACTGTGACATGGTAAACCAGAACAAAACACTAATGGTGGAGGGGGGAGCCAAAAAGCAGGGAGGATGGGGCCCTTTTGTATCTCAAAATGCGCAAATAAAAAAGTATTAAAAAATGGGGGGAAGTTGGGGGGCCTGGGCTCTTTGGGGGCCTGGGGGCATTTGGGGGCCCCGGGGGCCATTGGGGTTGGGGGACCCTTTGGGGTTGGGGTAGGAGGGCCCTTTGGGTTGGGTTAGGAGGGCCCTTTGGGGTTGGGGTAGGAGGGCCCTTTGGGGTTGGGGTAGAGGACCTCACAACACTGTTCAAATAGAACTTGTGTATTACAACGACCACAGAGTTTCGCCCCAAGTCACCTTCTAAATCATCTTCTAAAATAATCTTCTAAAATGTCTCTAACTGTTTCGCCCAAATCATCTTCTAAAATGTCTCAAAACGGTTTCTCCCAAATAATCCCTAAACGTAATTTCTGCGTGTTCCTTTGTTTCGACATCCCTGCGCTGTCACATTTGAAATTGCTAGGGAACCCTTTCCCGCGTTAATCTCTTCATCTCATAGATGTTCCTAGCTACACTATTAAGGTTTCGATAGAATATTAATTTATCTCTGTGACCTATAGATCAAAGAAGCCGTATTTAAAAAATAGAATATTAATTTATCTCTTTAGTATCCCTTATAATTCCTAGGAAACAATAAATGTCATTTCTAACAACAAATAAATTCCCCTTTCTTGAATCAATAATTCCCCTTAGAAAAAACAAATTAATTCCTCTTTCGTGAATCAATAATTCCCTTAGAAACAACAAATTAATTCCCCTTTCGTAGATCAATAATTCCCCTCGATTATGTAAATCGATTTCTCGGAAATTCTCTCCCCTCGATTATGCAAATCAAGTTCTCAGAAATTGAGTTCCCCTCTTGTGGATCAATACATTGTCTATATGGTTAGGCACATGCGCACTCAATTGTAGGTGGCAGCACGGTGTTCGTTTCCTATCAATAGGGTCATTTCTACTAAGGCTAATTTTTATCTCACACTGACATTTTCACTTGATCTGGGATAGTTTGGTCCACCTTTGCCCCCCCTCTCTCAGGGTTTTGACAAAATTACTCCCCTGTTTTTAGTGCTATATCAGTATAGTCCTTCTATTGAATTCTATGGGTCCCCCGTACCAAACAGGTTGTGTGCGTACTTTCAAGTAATTGGGTTACCAGGGTCATTTGCCTATTACAATGAGCTCTACATGGCTTGGCAGACATGTTTTTTTTTTTTATTATGACATCGATTTTTTGTGTCAGTCGATTAGAGAAAGTTGGTGACTAGTCCAATATAATAACTTGATTGGTCGGTTTTCTAAAAAAAAAAAAAAAACTTGTCATGCTACAATGTACTTAATTTAAAAAAAAAAAAACCGATATAATGTCCCCACACTGCATTCCAATTTTCATTATGCATTAAGACATTGTTTATAGTACACCATATATTTTTAACTTTTGAAAACAATGGATTTGTCTATTTTCAATGTGAGTACACTTTTCATTCTTTTATTTCCCAAAAAAAATAAAGAAAAAACGTTTTACTGGTAAATTCAAATTTCAGAGGGACAGCCCCAAAACAGTTCTTTATCATTCAGAAATAAAGCTTTTCCTAACATGATGTATTTTTCTGCTTTGAATGAAAAGCTTGCGTGTTACAAAGAGTGTGAGAGTTTTTTTTTTGGGGGGGGGTTAAATTTCACAGGCTCTTGCTATAAACGGGGTTTGTCTAATTTCGATGTCACGGCGGATGACTTTGGGAAAAATACAATGAGCTCTACATGGCTTGGCAGACGATACATGTTTATTTTTTTTATTTTTTTTTTTAACGAGTATAACTTGATTGGTGATTAGGATTTGAATAAAAGGAAAAACTCAGTTATTTGCTTGCGTGTATAGAAATTCCCATGTTATTTGCTTGCTTGTATTTTGTGTTAAATAAGTAGTTTTTGTATCTTTTAAAAGAGCTTTACAGGGTTTGAGAGACTCAGTTGCCTAATCCCGTGTGGTTTTTCTTTACTTAGTGCTCATTAAAAACAAAATTTTGTGTTAAATAAGTAGTTTTTGTATCTTTTTAAAAGAGCTTTACGGGGATTGAGAGACACAGTTGCCGGATTCCGTGTGATTGTTCTTTACTTAGTGCTCATTAAAAACGAAATTTTTGTGTTAAATAAGTAGTTTATGTATCTTTTAAAAGAGCTTTAAGGGTTTGAGAGACTCAGTTACCTAATTCCGTGTGGTTTTTCTTTACTTAGTGCTCATTAAAAACGAAATTTTGTGTTAAATAAGTAGTTTTTGTATCTTTTAAAAGAGCTTTAAGGGGTTTGAGAGACTCAGTTCCCTAATTCCGTGTGGTTTTTCTTTACTTAGTGCTCATTAAAAAACGAAATTTGTGTTAAATAGTAGTAGTTTTTGTATCTTTTTAAAAGAGCTTTACGGGGATTGAGAGACTCAGTTGCCGGATTCCGTGTGATTGTTCTTTACTTAGTGCTCATTAAAAACGAAATTTTGTGTTAAATAAGTAGTTTTTGTATCTTTTTAAAAGAGCTTTACGGGGATTGAGAGACTCAGTTGCCTAATTCCGTGTGGTTTTTCTTTACTTAGTGCTCATTAAAAACGAAATTTTGTGTTAAATAAGTAGTTTTTGTATATTTTTAAAAAGAGCTTTACGGGGATTGAGAGACTCAGTTGCCTAATTCCGTGTGGTTTTTCTTTACTTAGTGCTCATTAAAAACGAAATTTTGTGTTAAATAAGTAGTTTTTGTATCTTTTTAAAAGAGCTTTACGGGGATTGAGAGACTCAGTTGCCTAATTCCGTGTGGTTTTTCTTTACTTAGTGCTCATTAAAAACGAAATTTTTGTGTTAAATAAGTAGTTTTTGTATCTTTTAAAAGAGCTTTACAGGGTTTGAGAGACTCAGTTGCCTAATTCCGTGTGGTTTTTCTTTACTTAGTGCTCATTAAAAACGAAATTTTGTGTTAAATAAGTAGTTTTTGTATCTTTTTAAAAGAGCTTTACAGGGATTGAGAGACTCAGTTGCCGGATTTCGTGTGATTGTTCTTTACTTAGTGCTCATTAAAAAACGAAATTTTTGTGTTAAATAAGTAGTTTTTGTATCTTTTAAAAGAGCTTTACAGGGTTTGAGAGACTCAGTTGCCTAATTCCGTGTGATTGTTCTTTACTTAGTGCTCATTAAAAACGAAATTTTTTGTGTTAAATAAGTAGTTTTTGTATCTTTTAAAAGAGCTTTACGGGGATTGAGAGACTCAGTTGCCGGATTCCGTGTGATTGTTCTTTACTTAGTGCTTATTAAAAACGAAATTTTTGTGTTAAATAAAATAAGTAGTTTTTGTATCTTTTAAAAGAGCTTTACAGGGTTTGAGAGACTCAGTTGCCTAATTCCGTGTGATTGTTCTTTACTTAGTGCTCATTAAAAACGAAATTTTGTGTTAAATAAGTAGTTTTTGTATCTTTTAAAAGAGCTTTACGGTGATTGAGAGACTCAGTTGCCGGATTCCGTGTGATTGTTCTTTACTTAGTGCTCATTAAAAACGAAATTTTTGTGTTAAATAAGTAGTTTTTGTATCTTTTAAAAAGAGCTTTACAGGGTTTGAGAGACTCAGTTGCCTAATTCCGTGTGGTTTTTATTTACTTAGTGCTCATTAAAAACGAAATTCTGTGTTAAATAAGTAGTTTTTGTATCTTTTTAAAAGAGCTTTACGGGGATTGAGAGACTCAGTTGCCGGATTCCGTGTGATTGTTCTTTACTTAGTGCTCATTAAAAACGAAATTTTTGTGTTGAATAAGTAGTTTTTGTATCTTTTAAAAGAGCTTTTACAGGGTTTGAGAGAGACTCAGTTGCCTAATTCCGTGTGGTTTTCCTTTACTTAGTGCTCATTAAAAACGAAATTTTTTGTGTTAAATAAGTAGTTTTTTGTATCTTTTAAAAGAGCTTTACGGGGATTGAGAGACTCAGTTGCCGGATTCCGTGTGATTTTTTTCTTCTTTTCAGTAAAGACACTCGATATCCTAAAAGTGTTTAATTCAAACTTTTTTAAAACTTCGAAATTTTTCAACTTTATTTTTTTTTCTTTTGTACATAACTTAAAATGTCAAAAAATATGCTTACAGTTCTAACAATTGCGCTCTGTGATTGGTCAGAGACACGATGTGACTTTCCCACTGGTATTCTATGACCGGTTATTGACACTACCTAATCTATTGCATGTATTAAATCAGTATTTTTTACGCAGTGGAACGATAAACACATAAGTCATATCTTTAAGAAAAAAGTGAAGATGGAGCATTTTTAATAAAGTGTGTTTACATAACAAGGTTATTGTAGCATTGAATGCTGACAAAGAGAAGTATTTAAACTTTGAAACAAGTACAGGTGGTAGCACTATTGGAAATGTATGCATGCATTGTCATGACAGTAAGGAATTAAATTTCTTTGGAATACCGAAAAAATTCAACTCTTATGTTGGTGGTTATGCGAGATTGAGATCTCCAGAGATGATTGCACTCAAAGAGAATGCCAACATAAAAATAATCATTGATGATAGAGGACAACTCCTTGCTACTGTTGCAGGTAACACATTACCTACTGATACATCCAATCGTCACCTTTCGGGTATTAGCATTCAACGGAAGATCAATAAAAGAAAGGCCTACTCTTCTACTAATATCGTAAACCATATCTTGTCTACGTGTCGAAACTGTTACCTGTGTAAAAATAATGTGATAATAGACAGTGAAATTGCCAGAAAAATAAAAAAGGGCATTGTCAGAAAATATCACGATGGAATATAAAGATGAATCGATGAAAAACAAAGCACCAGCAAACGTTACTGCCATTGATCAAACAGTCATTGAACCAAATAATACCAAAGACGAAAAGCATATTGAGCCTGTTGATGAGACACCAGTAAAAATTGTGTATGACTCAAAATGGAATAATGATTATTCTACTGATTACGAACTAAGAGAAGACAATAGCTATAATATCAAGAGAGAACATGGTGAACTATTTTATGAACAGATTCAAAATGTCCAAAGTTAATCATTGATATTAATAATGTATCATAATATATTTTTTGTATTAATATTCTACATAGCATTATTTCATTAAAAATATATTATGCATTACATTGTTATGTGTTCATTATTTTAGAGTAAGCTAGCATATCAATCGTTTAGAATGTCTAATAAAACGTCGGAGATGTAAGAAAAGGAATTTGCATACATCTGTTGTCAGACACATGGGAACAAATTCTTTCTTGAATTCGCCTCCTGGATAAATAAAAAAAGAACATTTTCATTCAAGAAATTATGACGAAACTCTAAGTAAGCAACAAACTCTTTCTTGAAGTTACCTCATGGATACACAATGCAGAAATTTCATTTAAGGAATTATCAAAAATTGTAAGTAAGTAGCAAATTCTTTCAAAAATATGTTAATACGTTTAAGCAATAAATATCTTTAAGCTTAACCCGTCTTTATTCTTTAGAATAGTTTTATTCATTCATTAAATTATGAAGAAATTGTAAGTAAGTAACAATAGCTTTCTTGAATTCGCTTCCTGGACACAATACAGATATTTAATTCAAGAAATCATAATAAATCGCAAGTAAGTAATAAAGTCTTTATGTTTTCACCTATTGGATACACAATACTGAAATTTCATTCAAGAAATTATGAAGGAATTGTAAATAGGTAACACACTCATGTTACCTCATGGATACACAATGCAGAAATTTCATTTAAGAAATTATCAAAAAATTTAAGTAAGTAGCAAATTCTTTCTCGAATTCGCCTCCTGGGTAAATAAAAAAGACAGTTCATTAAAGAAATTATGAAAAAATTGTAAGTAAGTAGCAAATTCTTTCTTGAATTCACCTGCTAGATAAACAAAAAAGACATTTCGTTCGAGAAATTATGACAAAATTCCAAGTAAGTAACAAAAACTCTTTATTGTTTTCATGACTTAGATACACGATGTAGAAATTTAATTCAAGAAATTATGAAAAAATTCTCAGTAAGTAACAATTTCTTTCTTGAAGTCAACTCTTGGATACACAATACGGAAATTTCATTCAAGAAATTATGAAAAAAAAAATTGTAACTAAGTAGCAAATTCTTTCTTGAATTTACCTGTTGGACAAACAAAAAAAAGACATTTCGTTCAGAAATTATGACAAAATTCTAAGTAAGTAACAAACTCTTTATTGTTTTCACGAGTTAGATATACGACGTAGAAATTAAATCAAGAAATTATGAAAAAATTCTCAGTCTAAGTAGCAAATTCTTTCTTGAATTCACCTGTTGGATAAACAAAAAAAAAAACATTTCATTCAAGAAATTATGACAAAATTCTAAGTAAGTAACAAACTTTATTGTTTCACGAGTTAGATATACGATGTAGAAATTAATTCATGAAATTATGAAAAAATTCTCAGTAAGTAAACCATTTCTTTCTTGAAGTCAACTCTTGGATACACAATACGGAAATTTCATTCAAGAAATTATGAAAATATTTGTAAGTAAGTAACAAACTCTTTATTAATTTCACCTCTTGGATATACAGTACAGATACTTCATTCAAGAAATTATGAAAAAATCGCAAGTAAGTAGCTTTTTTTCTCTTTATCACAAACAATTTTCACTTAGCTACACGATGTAGAAATTTAATTCAAGAAACTATGAAAAAATTTTCAGTAAGTAACAATTTCTTCTTGAAGTCAACTCTTGGATACACACAATACGGAAATTTCATTCAAGAAATTATAAAAAGTATTTGTAAGTAAGTAACAAGCTCTTTATTGATTTCACCTCTTGAATATACAGTACAGATACTTCATTCAAGAAATGTGATTAAACACGTTTTGAAACTACATGCTATTTGTATGCCTTTCCTTGGCACCTTTCCAAACGAGCGGGGATTCCCCACTGGTTCCTACACATTGCAAGAAGTGAGCAGTACGAAAACTCCACGTTTTCAACCAGACTGGTTTCTTAGGGACCAATCAGGAGAGATATGCAAAGTCGACATAGCTTTATTTCATTGATTAAGGTTCATTTAGACGAGGTTACGTGCGCGCACGTAACCTCGTCTAA
Source organism: Artemia sinica (assembly GCA_027921565.1). Taxonomy (NCBI): domain Eukaryota; kingdom Metazoa; phylum Arthropoda; class Branchiopoda; order Anostraca; family Artemiidae; genus Artemia; species Artemia sinica. The sequence continues at coordinate 43,625,949 of CM051260.1, read as the reverse complement.
ATGAACATCTAGTACCTGAAATCATAAGACTGTCAAAGACTCCTCCTTGAACCTCCCAAATTGAAAGCTTTTATTATGACCTGGCCTTTAGTGTAACTTGGGCACTAGACCAAGAGCGCCATTGTTACTCGAGCGCAACGTTAGGTGGGAATGTCGATATCGTTTTCGTCACACCAATTCGTTTTAGTGTGAATCTGCCTGGTACCTTACGAAATGAATGTTTTCAAAGTAAATCCGTTTCATCAATAAGAAAAAAAAAGGATTGGGGACACATATGTCCCTTTCCCTTTGGACGATAAAAATAAAACCATGCAAGTGCTGGTATCAAGTATAACTCACGAAAATCTTGTTAGTTTTGTCCGCTTTTCAACTTTTTTGGCATCCCTGCTTTCAATAAAAAAAAATCAAGGTACTATCACTTAAATATAATAAACTCCCTATGCCCCCCCCCTTCCAGATACCATCTTGATAGGATACCGTCTTTGCTTTAAATAAAAAAAAAATAATTAACTTATTGGCACCCCTGCTTAAAAAAAAATCGAGGGTATTATCATTTAAATATGATAGCTCAATACCCCCTTCCCCCCTCTGGATACCACCTGGATAGGATGCCGTCTCTGCTTTAAATTAAAGAAATCAACTTTTTGGGATCCCTGCTTTCCATAAATAAAAATTTCGAGCTATTATTTAAATGTAATATCTCCCTACCCCTCCTCCCTCTGGATACCACCTTGATAGGATACCGTCTCAGCTTTCATTAGAAAAATAATTTATTTAATAACTAACTAGGTCACTATATGGTTCAAACAAACACGCAAAATAACATTAAACAGCTTAGTGTTCCTTGAAAAAAAAATTGAGGGTATGAGTAAAGGGGTACAAAGACAACAACAAAAATGTCGAAATTGTTCAGATATACCTCAAATTATTGGAAAACTGAATGATAGATTCGCCATTGCATTCCATAAGATCCAAAGATTCTAATTAAAAGGGAGCACACACAAAAGCCAAATAAGGCCAGTAGCCTATGAGAAATCGCAAAAATACCAAGACAATGAACAAGTCCTAATGGGGGGCCCTGGGTCTACCAAAATATTTCAATGGTTTTCCAGGGAATTTGATATCATTTTCTTCTGTCTCCACTTTAAATGAAAAAAATAATTATCTTTTTGGCATCCCTACTTTCAATAAAAAAAAATATGAGGTATTATCATTTAAATATGATAGCCCCCTATCCCCCTATAGGCAATAATTTGCAATTTATTTATGAATTATATTTTTGGGGTAACTTCCGGTTCAATCTTTAATTCCCCAACCTTGTACATAGCTTAGTCTATAGCTAAATTTTATCTCAATCGAAGGTTGTGGGTTTTTTTTTTGGGGGGGGGGGGGGGGGGGGGATAAAAATGTTCCAGAAAGAAGATTGCATTTTCTATCAGGTGTTCAATAATTGAGTATTAAACATTAAGAAAGTCTTATCTAAAACAGCAGAAAAAAAATCTGCAAACTTACAATTCAGCTGTAGAAACAATCTGTCGGCTGTCAATTTCAAAATCCAACAAAAGGCTGAAGCTGTATGGTATTGAATGCGTTCTATAATTCTATTTAACTTGAAAATAAAATTCTTGACTACGAATGATGTAAAAAAAATAGCGATTGGGAAACTGCATTCGAAATGATTTAAACTCATTTCAAAAAGACGATACTTTTTTTGTCAAAATATGAAGAACTGTGTATACTGCAATATTTGCAATAGCATATTGCATCTGTCTGGTTTTTATGCAAAGTAACAAAAGAGACGAAAATTAATGAACAAGAGAGTAGTGAAGAATTATGGTATGCAAAGTAATATTTGGCAGGGAAAGTCACTGGTGATAAATCGCTAGGAGTAGCATCGTGATTGCGTGATTTCGGGGAACCAATTTTTTTTTCGGGGTGACGCATAGATTCTCAGGGAAATACCCGATAAATCGGGGATAGTGCAAGCCCTGCTTGATTTCTAATCAGGAAAATTGAAATACTAAACCCCATGAGAAGGAAAAGCTCCGAATTTGTGGTTGACGCAATAAAGAATTGCTGCAAAAATAATTTAAAGTCGACCGAACGCCGCCACTTCTGCCGGCGGCGGCGTGCCTTCGGCGCGCCGGTGGCGTTACGACACTTCGGCGGCGTTCGACCGGGCCTCTCGTCGGCAGCGTTCGGTCCATCCGCCGGCGCGGCGCCGGGGTCTATATAAATATATATATATATATATATATATATATATATATATATATATATATATATATATATATATATATATATATATATATATATATATATATATATATATATATATATATATATATATATATATATATATATATATATATATATATATATATATATATATATATATATATCAATATATATATATATATATATATATATATATATATATATATATATATATATATAATATATATTATATATATATATATATATATATATATATATATATATATTATATACATATATATATATATATATATATATATATATATATATATATATATATATATATATATATATATATATATATATATATATATATATATATATATATATATTATATATATATATATATATATATATATATATATATATATATATATATATATATATATATATACCTATTCTACATATATTTTACTTTCTAGCTTAATTGTAACTCTTACATTAGAAATGTCACTGCGATTTGTTGAGAACCTACACGAATATACACATTTGGTTATCAGAACAGTTTTATCGAAAAAAAAAGTATATTCATTTTTTTACGAAAAAATATGAATTTCTGGCAAAGTACCTGCAAGATTTGAACCTTATGAGGGGATAGAGGGCAAGGAATACAACCGCCCCCAGTTGTTCAGGGTAACTGTTGCTCGTTTTTAGACCTCGTTTTTTAATCACAATCGGAAAAATTTGCTTTCTAACAATTACTGTGAAATGAAGAAATAAAAAACCAGAGATAAACCAATATTTAATGAGGCATTCTTCTCAACTATATCTTTTTTGGATACCCTGTTTTGATCGTGAAACAAAAACTGTCGATTATTAGCTTTGTACAAATACGTGCGAAATACCCTGACGAACGTCCAGAGGAGGATAGGCTAGATATAAATGGTTGGAGCTGTTCCAGGGTTTAGAGATGGTTTGGAGCAGGGGCAGATGCAGGATTTTCTTAGGGAGGGGGCGCAAAATAGGTTGATCCGATAAAAATGGCGTTAGGAGTAAGTTTAATTAACGCAGTCTTGCGTTAATTAAGCAAATTACACTACTTTAGACTAAGTTAGGGGGACGCGCGCCCATCCCCCCTCTCCTGGATTCGCCACTGATTTGAGGTCTCTGCTCCATCATAAAGATCTTTTAAGTAACAAAAGAAATCACGTAACAGTAAAGAAGCGCTTTCTGCTATTTTGTTTAAAAAACATTAATTTTTAATGTTTGAGTCTACAAGTCCCAGAGAATGGAAATTCTGAGAAAAGATAGCCAATCGCATTTCATTATATAAAACCCTAGACAGATGGTTTTGAAAAATGGCTCTAGAGTATGACGTGAATAATGCACTGAGCTCCGTGTTTATTCCTAAATCGTCAAGAGATGATGACATTTTTCGTCAGCACGAGCGAAGTTGTGTTTTCTTCCATGTCTTTGTGTAAAAAGACTTCGATTTTTTTTTTTATGGGTTCTCAAGTTTTACTTTAAAACAGGCTTAGATTAGTCTTACTTTCTTCAGCTAAAAAAACATATTCTCAACACATAATTTGTGCTGGAGACAGCTGCAATATACTTTGTTTGAATTTTGAAGTTTCAGCCAGGCCAATAGTATGTGCTATGCACACTCTCACCGAATGTTTCATTGATCAATTTTTTTTTTTTTTTTTTTGCCAAATATAAACAAACACAGTTTGTAAATATATCAAAAACAAGACAAAAATAGTAAACTGTTTTCAGCACAACTATTTCAAAACAAATTAAATTCAGTATCAAGCAACGAAGAAGGAAAAGGACTAGATATAGTCCTTGACACCAAAATGTAAGCTAATAAAATACAGTTAAAAGGGGAGAGAGATAGGGAACAGAAAAGAAAAATTACTGGAATTCTTGTTTTAGAAATCGTTTTCAGTGTTCGTTGACCTTCCAAAATACCGTTTATCGTTTGTATACAAAAGAAAAATGCTTTGTTGAACACTGCATTTACTTTGGTGTTCTCATCAAAGTAACTCTAATAGCTTCTTTTCAATATGTGGATCAGTTGCGACAAATGTATTTTATTGCTGGTGGTTGTATTTTTTTTGTTTAGTTTGGCTTTTTATCTTTGTTTCTCTTGTGCTGAAGACGCCTAGTTTGGATACAGGTGAAATATCCACGTTGTTTTAGTTTTTCATCTTTTCTCTCTACTGGTCGCAGTCTCGTTTTTTCGTTTTTTCATTGAGTTTTTTTCTCTCTTTGTTATATATATATATATATATATATTATATATATATATATATATATATATATATATATATATATATATATATATATATAGATATATATATATATATATATATATATATTATATATATATATATATATATATACATACCAGAAATTAAGTTCCGTTTTTCAATACAAAAAGGTACATATACAGCATCAAAATTTACTTTATAAAAAACATAACACCCCTTACACTGACATAACTCCAGCGATTTTTCAGAAATTTATCAGAGTGGTCCAATTTTTTGCATGCCCTCATCATAGAATGTTTCAATAGAATATTTTGTTCTCCGACATATATAATGTTTGTAGAATATTTTGATCTACCCTTATTTTCAAGAGGTTTTCAGGTTCTTTTTCCAAATATTTGAAATTAGTTTTTGTTTTGTTTTTTTTAGCTACAAACAATATCAAGTTGAACCTGAACAAATAGTTACGAATTTTTGAATCAGTGTCAACTGACAATTTTTTCACGCAAAACGTTTTCTTTAAAAACAAGTCTTTATTTTGGTCAACATACTGTGAGGTTTACTGTTTACTAGGTTGCAACTGTGAAAATTTATTTATAAATTTGAGGTCATTCCCAAATTTTTAGCTAAGACAGCTAGATTTAAAAATTGTAATTTAGCGATGAATATCATTTGGCTATGAGGTTGTTGATAAAAACCAAAAAAAAAAAAACTTACAGTTCAAAAATCCTCCTTGGGTCAAAGACACAAAAACTAAACAAGTAAGAAATTGACAAATCATTTCGTAAACAGATTGTAAATCCAAACTGATTAGCAAAAAATTTGCCTCCGGGTATTTTATATAGAAACAAGAAATCATTGAACTCAAGGAAATAGCTAAGAAGACCGCTAATCGCCAAGAAAATTGATTATCAGTTTATTGCAAAGCCCGTATGCATTTTTTCTTTTGTATACAAACGATAAACGGTATTTTGGAAGGTCAACGAACACCGAAAAAAATTTATAAGAGAAGAATTCCTGTAGTTTTCTTTTCTGTTCTCTATCTCTCTCCCCTTTTAACTATATTTTATTAGCTTACATTTTGGTCTCAAGAACTATATCCTACGTTCTTTTCTTTCTTCGTTGCTTGAAACTGAATATAGTTTGTTTAAAACAGTTATGCTAAAAACAGTTTTAACTATTTTTGTCTTGTTTTTGATATATTTACAAACTGTGTTTGTTCATATTTGGCAAATTCAGAAAAACAAAATAAAAAAAAACTCGATCAGTGAAACATTCGGTAAGCGTGCATAGTACATACTAATAGCTTGGCTGAAACTTCAAAATTCAAACAAAGGATATTGCAGTTGTCTCCAGCACAAATTATGTGTTGAGAATATGTTTTTTTTTTAGCTATAGAAAGTAAGACTAATTTAAGACTTTTTAAAGTTAAACTTGAGAACACATAGAAAAACCTAAGTCTTTTTACACAAAAGACATGGAAGAAACACAACTTCACTGGTGCTGACGAAAAATGTCATCATCTGTTGACGATTTAGGAATAAAACACGGAGCTCATTGCAGCATTCACGCCATACTCCAAAATACATGGAAGAAAACACAACTTCGCTGGTGCTGACAAAAAAAGGTCATCATCTGTTGACGATTTAGGAATAAACAAGGAGCTCACTGCAGCATTCACGTCATAATCTAGAGCCATTTTTCAAAACCACCTGTCTAGGATTTTAGACCATGAAATGCGATTCGCTGTCTTTCCTCAGAAATTTCATTCTCCGGCACTTTGACCTTCTTTGGGTAAAAATTTTTTTTTTAACACACAAAAATAGCAGAAAACGCCACTTTACTGTTGCGTGATTTCTTTTTGTAACTTACAAGATCGCTAGATTTCTCTTGAAATGCGAAAAAGGGATTCTCCTTGTGGTTCAAGGTGGGGGTATTAATTCTTCTGCATAAGGGGTTCGGCCATTGCGATCCTAACGCTGCATCTTTCAATCCCGTCCAATCCTATTATTGACTTGTTTCAGGCTTTTTCGTTAAATTCTCATTTGCAACAAACTTTTATTATTAAGCTAAATTGAAGTGATATTTACCATTCCTGAATCAGCTTTAAATGGCATTTTTTTTCTCACTGGACGGTTTTTTTTTCAAGGCGCATTTGCAGACTTGACGTTTACTATGGGCGATGGTCCGTTATTTACTAGGTTGCGTCCAGTGGCGTATTTAATAGCGGGCCCAGGGTTCCTGCACCCCCCCCCCCCCCCCCGAAATTACAAAAAATTTTTTTAATGAGTTTAATGTCTTGCTCTCAGCAAACTTTTTGTTGTATATATTAGAAGTGAATAAATTGGCAGTGAAACACGGCAATAAAATTTCTCCCCTTCAAAGATCTTTCAATATCTGTTTAGGCCTAGATCCTGCACTTTTGAGATCTCTCTCACGTCCTTAGCCGAGAATTGTCATTCTTTCAATCATTCCATCCCTTTGCTTGAGTCTCCGGCAAGTCTTATCTCATATATATTGTGATTACGTTTGATTAGGTTGAAAGCTGCGTAAGCTTCGTTGCTAGTATTTGACTCGACAGGACAATGTGATATTTAAAAAGAAAGCGCAAAATATATTGACAGGTATATTAATGGTGAAACAAAACTGTCTACTATTTCTTTGTCATTTTCTTTTCAAAAACATTGCGTGTAGTTGATGAAGAGGGTGCTATGACTCGTGCTGTTCCAGTTGTTTGAGGCAAGGGTAGAAGGTGCTCGACTGATCTCATTCCTGGCAAAACCATTCCTGTCAATGGGATCATTAATGAATGGCCTTTTTATAGCAGCTTTATACACCATTTTGCTTTTTCACGTTCTTAAATGCTCGTGAAAGATTGAACACTAAAAACGAAACGGATTAGCCGAATAACGCCATTGCATTGACGCTAAATGTCCAGATCAGTTTTCTATAGGGTGTAGATCTACAATTATCGTCAACTATGTTTGCCAACATGAAAACCTTATCAACAGTTTAAATAGCTTATTTCACTTAAAATTCGAATAGAATAGTTTACTTGTAAATCCTAACCGTAGTAATACACTAACTTCCTTTAATAACTCAGAGAAGTTATGAAATTCTTAAAACTTTCTGCGGTTATAAAGTCGCCACCACAAGTCTGTAACTCTATCAGAGAAGCAAAGTAGTTTTTTTTCAGTTTTTATTTACTTTGTAGTTTTAAGAAATGAATATGTTGATCGTCTAACGGGTCTTTTTCCTCAAAATCAACACATAGAAAGGAAACACATAGAACTTTTTTGATTTCTTGGGGAAGATGGGGTGAAATGAAGAGAGATACAAGAATTAGAGTTACAGTCCCTGACAGTTATATGTGGCTACGACAAGATCACTCAGTGACTTAATTTGCCTCAGAACACAGGAATTAATATACTTAGGAACAGAAATATTTAGATCCGAATTCTTTTCAGTTCACACTATCCCGTTTACAAAGACTTTGTTCACAAATATTAGCTAAATCAAAGTGATTTGCAGCAAGATCACATAGTCTACAAGTCAGCAGAGACATTTTATGACAAGAAGTTCACCTTATAGTCAACAAAATGGTTTAGTTAATCTCCTGGGTGTTAGCTAGAACCGGGGCTTTTGAGGATGGCTCAGCGAGACATTTCAGAAAATGTGATATATTAAATGTGCCTATATTAAGTCGTTCGTCCAAGTCGGTGGCATACATGCTTTCTGAACAGACCATCCCAAATATTCGTGGGATATGCATTTCCTGGGATTCTAAAAAACAAGGGGACAAACTAGAAGTAAGCAGTATTCAGTAAAGAACAAAAGGTCTCATAAGGCACATTATAAATACAGATAGCTTAAAATTGCTACCTACCAAACCGCCTGAGCCCAACACAACTACTAACGCTACTTCTGCACCCAAATCTATTCAAAGCCTCCGTCTTTACGCCCTCTCAGGAATTCCTATTTCCTTAAATCTTTCTTTGTAATCTTCTCCCACTCCATTCGGCGACGGCCTGCTTTTCGTTTGACCCTATATGGTTGGCTGACAAGGAAGATCTTTGGCAATCTGTCACCATCCAATCACAGAACGGATCCTAGCAATCTCGAACTTTTCCCATTATAGCCCTAGAAAGCGGGATTGAACAACGTTTTTCGCATAGCTTACTGTTTGAAATACGGTCAGTCAGACGGGTACCCAAAACAATCCTTAGGCAATTTCAACGTCAAACAAATCCTCCGCCCCCATTTTTAGCACACCCACACTTCAGAACCATGCTTGACCACTGTCATCACTGTAGCTTCCAAAATTTTAATCTTGGTTCGTAGACTTATCTTCCTATTCTTCCAAACTTTTTCAACTGCGAAAAAGAAACCTGGGCCTAGCTTATTCCAATTTTAACATCTTCACTGCACCCACAGTCTTTACTAATAATACTACCTAGGTAAGTGAAGCTGTCCACCTGATCATTTTTTCGCTACCCAGCATCACCTCTTCTCCCTCACTTTTTCTCAGTCTTAGCGATTTAGTCTCCTTAAGATTAAGCGTCAAAAGACTCAAAACCCATTCTTGCACCCTGAACTCTCAAAACCTTTAAAATTCATTCGTTTTGCTAACATTTTCATCTAGGATGCTCAAACCATCAGCATCTTAAAACTTTAGGCGATCTTAACTTCTCCAATTGATTCCATGCTCTCTAATAGCCTTTTTTGTGCTCCTTGATACAAAATATATCAAAATGATCCATGTAAATGGGTATAAAAACGCAATCCTGCTTGATTCCTCAGTCAATGTGAAACCAGCTACTAACATCATTTCGTACCTTAACCGCAGCAATGTTATTCTCGTACATACCACTAATCACTTTAATATATTTATCTGGTAAACAAACAAGGACAGAACATTCGCTCAATCTCTTTTATTCTGACTCATCCTCCCCAACCTTGATGAAAGATTGACAAGGTAAAATAAAAGAGGTAAATTACTTTAATTCCAATCTCTACCTGTTAAATCTCCCTCCAGCCACAGTCAATCTATTTATCCATTCTCTTCTCGGTGGAGATTTTAAGCTCTCCAACCAAGTAAAGAATGGAATTACCACCAGAGACCTAAATATCAACTTAATAGCAATTACGGCATTATTTTATTCTAAGGCTACATTTGCAGCTATAGAAAAGAAAAACAACACCTTCTAGGAGCAGCACAACAATTCAAAGCACATTTTACAAAACGAAGAAAAAAACAGGAACTTATACACTAAACGGGAGAAAAAAACATATTGCAAACATTTCACATTTATCAAGAACAAGATGTCCTCCAGATAACGGTAGAACCTAAAAGCAAAACACTTGAAAAGACGGAAACCGTAGGTCTAGAAATAGAAACCAAACAATGATGGAAAAAATCAAAATTATTTCTACCAAATTATTGTGTAAATGAAAAAAACCTGAAATTTAGCCAGCAAAATATTTTATTATTATTGTTATTTAATCCTGTAGGCTACTCAACGGCTCGAAGAAGTTTGTACGCACAATTTCAAGCACATTTTTTTGACCCAGAAAAATTTTGTGTCAAAATCAAATTGTGCATCCTGGTGGATGTACTTTGGACTGCATATACCCAAATCTATTCAGTCAGCTTGGGAGCTTACCTCATATTGCCAGGTCCAAAAACTGCACCAGAAAAATAACAAATTACTGGTACTGAGCCTTCTAAAACCCCCTTTTAGGCCACCTGGTTAAGACATTTCTTCTTTTCTTAATAATTTTAGATCATTCCCAAGGCACAGACGACTTTTGGTTATAGACCGAAAAAAATCATCATGGACATAATAACAAGTCAATAAGAAAAAGTAAATATTTAGCATTAACTAAAAATTTATTTAAAATTCTCATTAGTCTAGCAGATAATTGCTGATAAAAACAGATGAATGACTAAAAATTCACGCTGCTGATCCGATAATTATACAGATGGATTCAACCGGGGAACTGAGCCAATAAAATCAGAAAGCTTGACCACTTGGAAGACAAGACTGAGAAAAGACAACGTCGGAGACTAGTCAAGTGGGAAGTAGGAAATGCACATTGTGAATAAAAAACGAGCGGGGATTGCTCTATAGACCTATCGTTATTAAGCATAATTATCCGTCAGAAGGAGTGTTGTTGTTTTCACTAAAATTGGTTTCCACGTCTGAAAGAACCTAACTGACTTGTCAGCAGACTGAAACATATTTTGTAAAATGTTATATGGTTGCAAGCCACTACATATTACAATTTTGTTTAGTTTTTCAAG